>VWZV01012686.1:26462-53482 GCA_013397155.1 Irena cyanogastra | reverse complement strand
AATTAAGAAAAAATAAAAAGAAAAAATATGACAGCTAGAAAGCCCACAATATAAAACTTTCAGAGTAATTGGAGCAAGGTATTATGTTGTGCCAAAAATGAGCCTTGACAAAAACATGTTTAAACTGAAATGTGTACTTGACTACCACAGTACATTTGGAAATTGTAAATAAAATGGCATATGCAAAAAGGAAGTTAACCAGCACAGGTTGTGGATATGGTTTCTTTAGCTTATGGAAAGTTTCAAAACAAAATGAAGTTATTTTTAAAAATATTTGTTTTCCAAGTTGTACTAAAGAAAAAAATGAAAACAGAAACCCAAATTATTTTCTTTCAAATGGAATATATGTGCCTTATTACTAGGGGAAACATCTGTCTTAAATTTAAATTGAAAATATCAACCACCT
The DNA here is from genome assembly GCA_013397155.1 of Irena cyanogastra. Classification (NCBI taxonomy): domain Eukaryota; kingdom Metazoa; phylum Chordata; class Aves; order Passeriformes; family Irenidae; genus Irena; species Irena cyanogastra. Next base: position 53,076 of record VWZV01012686.1, on the reverse strand, counting down.
AATCTGTTTTCATTTTTTTAAATAATAATCCCAGATGCTTGCCTTTTTTAAGCACGTTTTGTTTGTTTGCTTTTTATTTTTATTTGTAGTTTTCTTTATAAACTGGAATGTGAACCTAGATGCACTTCACGGAGGGAATTGCCAGATATTGATCAGCCTTATCAATTATGAACAAGTTCCTCACCAAGGTTCATGTTATCCTGGAATTGTGTGAGCCATGAGCATTTTACAAGATGAAATCCACTCTTGGAAAGATCATTAAGTCCTTTGTCTCTCATGGGTTTATAAACCATGCGTATTTCATTAGCCGCATATAGTCCTTTTGATTTCGGTTGGATTGCTTGCATAAATGAAGTTATACAGACCTGTGAGTTTTTGAAGATCAGAGCCACTGGGGAAAAGATGCAGCATATAAAATGCAACAGGAAATTTAAAATGAGCTGGAGGTGAGGATGGCATGTAATGACAATAGATGGTTATGTGCTCTAGCTATGGACAAGCAGGTTGCAAATTTCATTTTTCCTCCAATACATAAGTAGCCATAGATGATTTCATTCCTGACAGTCTTATTGTTATCATTCAGGGACTCACTGAATACAGTGGGCATCCTCCAGGGCAGGTTCATGAGAGCTCCTGCATGAATGAAAGATAAAACTCTGTAAAAATAGACAAAGAGACAGAAGAACAAAATATTATTATGATACTGTGAACCAGAGTGACAGCAGGCATTGGTTTATATAATTTGGATTGTTTCATATTTAATTAACTAATAGTTGAAAAATTCTGCCTGAAGTAAAATAGGTATTCAAAATCTCCAGTAGTGTGAGTGCTTGTAGAATGTCTTAATCTGTCTAAAATCAGAAAAAAAGCTATGTTTTTTCCTGACAATGCTAGTTATTGATCCCACTTCATTTTGAATTTTCCTATTGTGCACAATTACTTGTCCACCTCCAATGTCAGTTTGCCAGTTTCTCTTGTGATTTATCAATAGCAGTTCCCAGCCAGGAGGTTATTATAGTTCAAGTGGAATTAATGTGGCAAAGGAAGTCTATGGGCTCAATGAACAGAAAGATAGGATTGAATTATTACCCAGGAGATGGTAGTTCTCACCCCCTTGCAATGAATTCAGAATCAAGTTGCTCTGACAGCCAAAGGCCAGATTAGTGCTACCTCTATTTTTGCTATCAGCTCTAAACCTTTCACAAACAATACATTCATTATTACTGACTCAGGGGGAAAACAAAAAAGAGGCTTCAGCTGTTCATTGACCTGACCTCATCGTGTATAGAACAGGGTAGGAAAAAGACACTTACAATGGCAGGATATTAAAAATGAAGTGTGCTGAAAGGAGTGTTGAAACAAGTCAGGTATTTAGCAAACTGTCAGCCTACAATTTTTTAGCTATATTGAGAAGGAGGGAATAAAATCCAGGCTGGTCATCACAAGAATTTTTAAATAAACACACCGTGTTGACACAGGTCAAGTTCTAGTAAATTAGAATTCTAACTGGAAGCAGAATCAGGTGTGGTTTAACTCACTACAATAATGGCTACAAGTGATTTCCAAATTTAAAATGTGATAAATAATCAGGGCTGTTTTTCTGATAAGAACTAGAGAACACACATTAAATGAAGACAAGAAACCACAGAACAAAAGATCAGCAGTTTTTGGCTTTTGAAAATTGCATGGGATCCAGGGGTCTTAACAGGTTCAAACAGGCGATTTGCTGACATGGGACAAGCTGTATTGTCACCTCTTTCTTTGGTGGGGTGATTTGCTGGAGAACCTGTATGCCTGCCTTTTCTGTGTTTTAGAGAGCAGTGGATCTTTTTGTCAGCACATTGGCAACATCTTGCACCTGTGTCTCCGTGGGAATTAGCTCCACAGAAGGCAGGGAAATTGAGAGGTAGGAGGTGTTACTGATATCGTAGGTATGGGTAGCTAGATTTCTACCAGTTCCTGCAATGTGGTCAAACACAATACTTGGCAAAGGCAGTACTTACCATGAGTGTTTAGGCTCTGTCTATGCTGAGTGGCTTACGAAATGGAAGAAGAAAAATTTTGCCTGTGCCTCATCCTTTACCTCCTTCTCTGTTCAGACGCCAATTTTCGTAACATCTGTAGGAACCTAAGTGCCTTCAGACTCAATCCCGTTGATCAGATTCAATTATATTTGACAGAAAGGTACAAAAATTGTTAGGAGAGGGCAACTAGGCAGCAGGACAGAGACGACAACTGGAAAATGTGGAATCCTAAAGGATAAAACTATGTCTGCTGTAAGTACACAAGAATTTTCAGGTAAAACAAGAATGAAAGCAAAGGCATAAACCAATAGATTGAGAGAAATACCATGGTGGGTCTTTTTCTTTGGGAAATAAGGAGGTAGTGTGAGAAATCCTATAGTAACCAACCCACCTCTTTTTTTGCTGTCTGTGATGGCAGCACAAGTCACAAGGCACATCATTATGAGATATAAAAGAGTTTCTATTTGCAAAATCCTTTCAAGAAGTGCTGTATCAGAGCAAAATGGGATTATTGGATTAAGACTAACTAGCATGTGATATAAAAAACAAAAAGAGGTGTAACTGCATATTAGCTTTTCTCATGTCCTGATTCAGATAAATGTTACTTGCAGTGGCAATAAATTAATTGTTATAGAAAAGTTTAGATTACCAACTTCTGGAATAGCACAACTCATAAGCAGGAGAACATCATCCTTTTTCTCAACAAGGGCTAAAAAATAAGTCCAAGATAGTGCAAGACTTTTATCTCACTGTTCTCATACTGATTAATTCATCACAACTGCATTTCTCCTACCATACGTTCCCCAGCTGACATACTGTCATTTCTGTTCACTAGATTCAGAAATCTCTTGTCCTGTAATTCTCCAGTCTTCATGTATAAGCACCTCCTCAACTCAAATATTTTCTGATTGTATTGGATGTTATCACATGCTGCAGACTGTATTTGTATACAGGTATTTTTCTTGTTTTTGCAATTAACAGATTATTTGATTTAATTGTCGATTGAGACAAAGGTGTGTGAGGTTTTGTCCTTCTGGTTAGGATGTTTTTTTCTCCTACTACTGTTAACTGGAATAATTCTAGATATGATTATGATAATTTTATCATATTCATCTGTATTCATATTCATCTGACTGGTCATTGGAATGGGCTGTTCAGGAAGGTGGTGCAGTCACTCTCCCTGGAGGTGTGGAAAGACTGGATGTGGCACTCAGTGCCATGGTCTGGTTGACAAGGTGGTGTTTGCTCATAGGTTGGACTTGATGATCTTAGAGATCTTTTCCAAATTAATTGACTGTGTGATTCTGTGATTCTCTATTTTAAGCTGCTTTATTAGCTTTGCTTAGGGTTAAAATTGTTTAAATATGTATTTTCATTTTGGAATGTTTCATCTTTCTTGGACATCTGAATTGCTAAGGACTGTTTTCTCTGTTAGAATTCAATGGAAGATCTTAACTAAGTTTCTAATGCTTTGAAAAACAGTTGTTCCTTGTTTTTATAGTTATCTTAAAGCAACTGATTGGTTATGTTTTGTTTAGCTTTTGTTAATGATCTTCAGTTCTTACTTGGGTTAATGCCTCCTACAGATACATTCCTAGTTTGCTATTTGTTACAGAAAGAACTACTGAGCTTAGAATAATACAGCTCTATTGGCAATTATACATTAATTGATGTGAAAAATATGGGGACAGGTCCTGAAATATCTTATGTTTTACTTGTATACAAAAGGGAAAAAAAGGAGTGCTATTATTTACATTTGTGCTTTGACTCTCCAGAAAATTTTATCTCATGCAGTTGAAAACAGATACTGTTGTGGTTTAGGAATTGTAGTCTCCAATTTAGTACTCCCACAAAAAAGCCACACACTGCTTTTCCTCTCCTGCCCCGCTCCTGCTGGACACGCAAAGGGCAAAGATCACAGGCCGGGATTAGAACAATTTGCTGGAAACAGCAATGAGATATGAAGACGAACAGTAACAGCAACAATATTAATAACAAAAGGTGTAAGAGGAGGAATGATTCCCACAGAAAACACACAATAATAGGTAGCGGCTCCTTCCACCCCTTTTTCTCAAACGGAAGGAACCCCTTCTTGCTGGAAAAGACTGCCTTCTTCCTGCCCCCTGGCAATGACAAGAGATGGTAGGAATAACTTCTGTGTCCTAGCCATGCCCCCTCCTGGCTACTGCAAAAAATAACCCTTTCCTGATCAGAACCAGGACGGCCACATTCTGTGAGAGCTCGCACGCCCAATGTCCTTCCCCCCTGTCCCCCTCATCCCACCTTTTTTTTTTCCTAAAATAGCACATAGAATGCTGTTTGAACCCTCCCATAAACTCATGATTTCAGATGTGAAATGTTAAGAAAATCACCAAGTGTTACAAGACAGATGCTAAAATTACAAAAAATGGGAATTCTGTGGAAATGTAAAATGAGTGAAATTTCCATGCTTTATCATCATGAATATGTTCTACACAGCTGCTAACTTTTAGACAGACAAAATACTTTTCTTATTTACATAGATTGGTCCATTCTGATGTCTGAAGAAAAGGCAAAGTTAACACTACCTCTATCACATATTTACAAATAAATTCTTCTGGCTATTATTTACAACCTTTCAATCTTTGCAGTGGTCATAAAACACGGTAAATTCAAAAGAAGACCAATGTTTAACTCCTGCAATATGAATTTTGAGAGTGCCACAAGTGCCACAATTGCATCTGAACAGATTGTTCTTCTTTGGAAATATCCCTACAGAACATCAGAATGGGCCATAACACTGCTTGAATTCAAGTAATTTGACATCAGTGGGAAAAGGATCTTGTTCAAGAGGTTTTAAATATAATGATCATGTTGTCAACCTTTATAATGTAAATTTCGTGACAATTTGAGCTTTGCAACAAATGCTGTCTTGTCAAATCCATTTTTTGAAATATATATTAAGGAAATGCATTTATGTGTAGAAGGAACATTAAAGGAATTAATGAAACTCTTTGTTGCTTCTGATTTAGGGCACTAGCCTTTGCTGCTGCTGCAGTGGTAGCTGAAGAGCCTGCTGCCAGTAATGGGTCACACAACACGAGCTGGTGCATCTTGAAAAAGTTTGCACAATATGAAATTTGACTCAGGAAGGCAAAGCACTGACGTCTCGACCTCATCCATCTTCAATGAGAGAAATGCACGAATTCCTTTTGCTCCATAGCATACACAAATCTTCCTCTAGATCTTTAGCCAGCTGGCAAAATGGAAATCCAGGACTTGTCATGGGCTAAAGAACTTCTCGTATATTCCATTCACTCCCTACTTTTTTTTTTTTTCTCCTGAAGCTGTAGGTGAACTGTTCTTTTGCCTAACTCATCTAAAATGCTGTGTGACAGTCATGTTCGTGAATTGACTTTTCTAGTCTAGCATGCTTCTTTTATCTTTTCTTTCTTACTATAATTTTTTTTTACTGATTTTGGTCACTTGACTACCGAACTGTGATTGTTCACATATGAAAGTTATTATTTTTATGAGAGTGGAGCAGTCTTCAGTGACTTTCTTTTTTATATATGTGCTTTCCTCGTCCCATCCCTGTGGCTCTGCATTTGCTCAAGAGACATTCGTAGTTATGATACCATTTGCTTCCCAAAGAAGATGATTTGGGATAAGCATGAAAGCATACAACAGCCAAGTCTTTGATTTTCCCATATTCACTTTTGGTCTGATGATCATGTTGTACACCTTCTTGTCTTTAGACCTCATCGGAGCAATAATTAGCTCAAGGTTCATGGCCCCCACAATATCTCAACATTGTTGAAACTTAAAACATTTAAAATTTCTTCCTTTTAAAAATAATAATGATCATGATAATAATAGTAACAATAATAATAATACCACCACAACTACCTTATTCAGTCACACCTTATATACTCACTGAAGCATGAAACAATAAAATATTTACCAAGAAAATATCAAAGTGCTGCTGGAGTAGAACTAGTAATTGACTTCACAGGCCAGTCACAAATTTTACATTGTGTGTCATTCATGAGCAATATTTTCTTTATTCCAGTGACAAGTCCTTTGGAACAAACTCTTATCTTCTTGGAGAAATTAAGTGCTCAATATATTGATATAAAACCAATAAATCAAGTATGTTAAGAGACATTTAAATGAAGTACTGAACTTGTAAATACCAATGTGAGACCTAACACATAACTTCCCATTTAGCTAAATTATTTTAGCCCTTGTGGAAGCCTGATTTTTAAACAAACTGCAGTGTTTTAAATATTCTGCAAGAAATTTATTGTTATAAATGTTAGCTCTTCTTTTAACTCAGCTTAAAACCACGTTTAATTTTCATGTGAGACCGACTAAAATATGAGCTTAGAAATTCAAAGCATGGTCTGCATGGTATGAATATAGAACAAGACATGAGCAGTCCATGTCTTCTGCCACTGACAAAAAAGTAAATAGTGGAAAAACATCAGTCTGGCAATTCACCCCAGTGGATCCATGAGGTAATAGCAAATACCTGTTAATCACTGACTCATTCTCTGTTCACAAGCATGGTGCTTAGTTAGATTAGAAGCAAATTAACTGAATGATAAAGTGTGAAATTATAAACCTTGCGATTATTTTGTTCATAAATTTATCAGATGGAGAAGCAACTCATGCCACAATAAAATATCATGCTTATGGAGGAATGGAATTTACTAAGATATGAGAATAATATTTTGCAGCAATTTGATAAGTTTTCTTTAGGAAAATCAGCATGATTCTCCAAATGCTGAAAGTAGAGGATACTTTTTCTAGTCTTTTTAAGCGTCCCCAGTAGAAGAAGTCCTTTAACATGGGGGTGGTGAGTGACTGGAACAGGTTGTCAGGTGACTGGCTTGTGGCAAAGGGCCTTGAACAGACTCTGCTGCTCCATGCTTCATATCCTGCATCAGTCTGTTCTGACTGACTGCACAACAGAGGTTATTCCAACAGAACAGAGCAATGGTATGGTAGCATTGGACTTTGCTCCAGCAGTGACCTACAGCAAATGGAGACAATGAAAGGAGAAGGGCAAAGGCCATCCCTTTGATGACCTCAGCGAACAAGGAGGGTAGATATCAATTGTATTTTTTCTGTGATGGTTCTCACCGTGAGGATCACACATCTACAGGGCAGCGGACACCAGCAGCTGAATCCTCATCAACTTTGCCATTAACAGCACAAGAAAATATCTGTGGACAAGTCTAAGACAAAGGCTGACAGGATGTGAAGAGTTACAGGGGAGTAAGCAATAGGCAGATATAGTCATAGCTTGTGTTTTAAGGAAGGGGTGGGATAGCCCTAGAGTTACAGCACGTTCGTGCTCATATGAAACCCAGTTTTGTAATCTTTGTGAAGTTTTGCCTTGGGCCACACTAATTTGAAATCTAGGGATATCACTTTAACTCATGTGCACTCCTTCCTGAGACCACATAGCCAATATTTATTTTAATTTTGGTAATTGGGATGAAAATTTCTAAATTGTAACAGCCACACCCTATTACTCAGTGAGAGGTCTACCCAGAAAACCTATGGTGTTTTGTCTGAGGTACTAGCACAGTAATTTTTGTTAATTTTAGCATCATCTGTAAGAAGAAGCTGCAACTTTAAAGTCCAAAAGATATCCTAACCATGTAAGCAAGCTCTAGAGATGCATCAGAAGTGAGACTGAAATTCTAATGCTTTATAAATTGCCCCCAAAATTTGAGTTTTGCACCATTTCTATCAAAACCAGTTTCTCTATTTTACAGTTTCATTGTAAAATACAAATTTTCGTTTTCTTTGCTTTTAGATCCTTTTATAGAAGAGTGAAAGTATCTCATGAAATCTCCATACACATAACAGTCTATCCATGAAAACTTCAAATCTTCATTCAGTTAAACACTATCAATTTTCTCAATGATTTCTCCAGGACCTAGGAATTTTGAATATGAAAACAACTACTGACTGCCCACACTAAGGTATTGAAGTCTTGCTATCTGGTATCCACTTTTTAAAACCTTGGTCAGAGCTGTTAAACTGGTATACAATTAAAGATTAATTATAGTCAGTAATTTCTGAGACTTCACTGTAAAATTCAGAACAGTGGGCTTCCTAAAATCAGGAACCAAAAGATTTTTGGTGAGAAAGAGGAGCTAAAAAGCCATTGCATGGATGAAAGAATAAATATTAAAAGATGTCAGTCAATGTTACAGCTGCGTGCAGGATAGCCTTAGCTGAAATAATGAGGTTTAGACTGCTGTAAGTAATTTAAAAATATCAACCCCCATTTTTTCAATCTGTATGTCATGGATAAATGGTCTACTGAAATCAAGTTGTAACTTCTCAGATGCAATGATCAAACTGTGCTGATGCTGCCTCCTCTGAAATCCCGTCTTCCTTTTCACCTCAACTTCTTGCTCATGCCTTGAATGTGAACAGATATTTGTAAAAACAAATCCCTACTTTTCAACCAGTGATCTGACTTGCTACCTAGGAAGCCAGAACACGCCAAGAATGAGGAGCCAAGAAAAGGGAGTGTTTAGTCCACTTTCAGTACTAGTGACAACTTGTCTTATTTGTCTAATTATGGCCTCAGCAAATTTTGGGATAGTCACAGCTGACTCTGAAGTGATGCAGAGCTGAAGTGCTTCATTAGGAATTTGACTGTTTGTGTGCTCCAGTAAAACAGCTCTGTATCCAAATGCTCATCCACTTCTCTCAGTGACATTAACTGCTCTCAAGCCAGATGCACCACAACTGTTGCTTGCCACAGCTAGAAAATGTAGAGTTTCAGACTCTTGGCAAAAGTCGGGTTTTGAACTTCAGAGATCTAAACTCTGTATTTTTGTTTCATAGTAAAAAAGAAAACAGTAATGATTTTAAATGAGATTGTGAATTATTATTTTTCAGCTACATTCAACTAAAAAAAAAAAATAGCCACAGGGACTCTAAAAAGCACTTACATTCAGGAAGAGGTAAAAACTCCAAAAAACTGCTGGTCCCAAAAATGAATGGTCCAGGAAGTCATGAATCTGCAAAGACAAGTAAGTATAATGCAAACTATTTTGCCGTGTTATGTGTAGCAGGTGCTACTCACAATATTTCTACAGTAATATAAAACCATTTTTACAAGAAGGAGAAAAGCATGTCATCAGGGGTTTTTTGAAAAGATTGATGTTGGCAATATTTGTAAAGAAAATTTCTGTAATACTCAGATTTGTAGTGCTGTTGAATACTCATTCAAGTTTACCTGAGCAAGTACTGTCAGTTCTCTGCTTTAACATCTGTCAACTTGATAGTTGTGTGGAAGGTATTTTTGCTACCTTTCCTCTCCACCCTTTACACCTTTCTTGTTTTGTATGTGGTGACTTCCAAACACTTATTTTCCTTTTTTTTTCTTCGTAATCTCCCAATATGAAAACAGATCATTTAGTAAGTTAAAAAACCACCTGATTTTCTTTCTGCCGAAGGAATTTGGGGAAGTATAAAGTGTTTTTTTGTATAAATCCATTTTTATATGAGAAGCAGTGAATTGGTTGTGCTGAAGAATTGCTCTAAGAGAATTCTTTTCCCTACAGAGGTAGTCTTGGGCCAGCGCAGAGGTGGGACTATGTCTCTTCTCCCAAGAAATTACTGCCAGTGGGGGCCAGGGGAGCAGTAGTCCTTGGTCTGTAAGTAAATATTGTTAGGTGAATGACAATAACAGCATATACAACAGTAAATACTGAGCAGGTGTTAGCAAGGCACAATCAGAAACCTGGGAAGAACTTTGTATAGAAGGAGGTCAGATCTTTGGTTCTTTGGGGAGAAAAAAATGGGTTGGTATAGAAAAAGAAGAGGTGAACTACTCATTCTGTATATCTGAAAGCGGCACGGGACTCCTATTTCCTGTTACCTGTTAGTAGCAGGTGGCTCAGTGCTTTCTCTGAATATGTCTGAAGGTCCCCTAAATACAAGCCAATAAAGAGACTTCCATAGAGAGGCTGCTCTGCAGAAATGGACAGAGTGGTTCGAGAGGCTTCCTTAAAAAGGCATTTTGGCACTGGCATCTTTATGATGAAAAACCAAAATTAATCACTCATCCCCTTTGTGTGTACTGTTCAAATTTTTCTCTGAATCTTCTAAAGCTGAACTCTTCTCTGGCTTCAGGTCTTCTGTTCTCTTGCTACTACTGAAGCTGCTACTACATCTGTTTGTGAATCTCTTGGCGCACAGGACTGAACTTCCCTGAAGTGGGAATTTGTAGATAAAGAAGAAAGACAACTCCTATTTTCTTTCACATCTTAAATGACGGGAGACAATTGTTCAACTTACATAAAACACATTTGAGAATCCAAGCTTACATAGTTTCTATGCATTGGTACAATAACTTATTAAACAGTTGCACCAAATAAATGCATCAATAGCAATTTCCTTTCAAAAAGATTTTTAAAGAGACAGACAACTCCAGATGATAAAAAAAATTATAACAAAAAATTATTGCACTCTTTACTTGGAATGTCACCCCCTCTCTCTGCAGGAAAAATGGAAATGAAGTTCTGCTTCTGAGTCTGGCCTAGATTCTGTGCCTGAATGTAGGTGGCTATCAGTGCCCTGTAGGAGGCTGCTTCATGCTGATTTAAATGAGTAAAGCTGAGTTTCTGATCCCCAAGTGTTGACAGTGGCTCGGACCTCACCTGGAAAAGGATCCAGTGAGCTATTATGAAGGCATCAAGCCCATCTGTGATTTGGTATCTACCAAAATTCCAGCTATCAATGGCTTTGTCAAAGCCTTTGCATGATTACTGCACTCTGAACATGGATGTCATTTGGGGAATGGTACAACTGAAAGACAAGGGTGGTATGGAGAATGTACTGCATTAATCTTTTCTTTTCCCCTTGTCTGCTGAAACAAGTTTTCCAGTGGAGGTATTTCCTTATAATAAGAAGAACCCTGAACATATGGACCATATGGTAAATCTACAGGATACTATTTAGGATTTTATTTCTAATTAAATTTTAGCAGTGTTTGAGCCTAAATCTCATTATTAGTTAACAGGATTTGTCAATTAAACTTATGTACCTTGGAAACATTTTCTCCATTAAAGTATAGTCTTTGTACATTGCTAATTTATTCATGTATCTTGAATTTTTTTAGGGGTGTGCCTAACCAACCATATTTTTAGCAGCATTGTAAATTCATGCATTGAATTTATTCAATTAAGGGTTGTTTTAATGTGTTCGACCATCCTATCACTGACCTGAGTTTTCATTTGGTTTTGGTTCTGTCCCCTCATTAAACATTCTTTAAGAGGATTTCACTTTAGTTAGAGTATTTAAATTACTGTGCAATAAATCTATTCTTTTAATGAGTTTATTCCTGTTTTAAGGTATTAATTAAAGTAGGTTGTGGAAGAAGTAGATACAGTAAATGGATAAAGTAGTGTCCAGGCAAAAGGTTAAGGATTTGCTGTCATTATACAGAATGAAAATCTTTCTGGAGACACCTCATTAATGGAAAAACCTTTCTCTCTTACATGCGCCAACAAGAAGTTCATTACTCAGTGAACTTCTGCTTATCAGGGATTATTAGTTCTTTTTTTCTTTCAGAGGGACTTTATCCTCTAGTAACTAACACACCCATGCCTGTGGTATGATCTTGGCTTAGCTATGTGAAACTGTAATGGATTCAGACGGTTTAGCCCATGAATTTCCTTACTGGACAGAGTGGGAGGCTGGAAAAGTAAAGGACAACATCAGTGGAGTATTTCACATTCAAAGTGAAAAAAAAATCTTGCAAATTTAATTCACAGACTGGGAATGGAAATGTCATTACCTCGCTTAGAGGGTTAATCATTTTCTAATTTAAACTGGCAAATTTTTTAATGACACTGTGAAATTAACAGCATTTTATTGTGTTAATTATCTGCAGGACACTACATCATTACTTCTAATAAATGTAAATGTGATTGCCTCTCCTAGGACAATATAGAGACAAGGTGAATTTTTATTGGCTATTTACTTGATTTCAGACAAATTATTCCCCCCCCACCCTACTGCCATGTAATGCATATTCAATATGGTTTAGTGCACTACCTTGTCTTCTGTGAATTTTAGTCAATAAAGTATATACGGGTATTTTAAAGGTCATTACAGCTCCTTGCTCACTCAAGATAATTTTCACTTAACGCAAGGCTTATGCTTAAAATCACATCAACTGTATTAGAACTAGGATGTGAGATTGTAGAGTTTAAGTATATCAATAATTAGATATCGAGCTTTTTTTTGACAGGCTCGAAATGCCTACTAGCACGTGCCTTTGTCAAAACAGACAGGAGAGTGCTTTTCCAGTAGGTGTGTCACTCAGCATGCTTGATGCTGCAATATCAGGCAATGAAACAAATTAGGTAAGAGACATTTACAAAGCTTTACACAGAAGCGAAAAAGTAGAGTGTTCTCCTTTGGCAGAAACTCTTTTCAATTAAAGATATATGAAACTCAACAGAAAAGATAGGGTTCACACTATAATGTCCAAAATTCAAAATTCACCATTGTAAAACTACAGTCAGAGTTCTTTCCTGGTGTATTGGTTTGGCATGGCCTGGTTTTTGGCAGCAGGGCAGTCACACAGATGGCTCCTGTGAAAAGCTCCTGGAAACTTCTACCATGTCCAGCAGAGCCAATGGTTGATGGCTCTGAAGATGGACATGCTGCTGGCCAAAACTGGCCAATGAGAGAGGCTGGTAACGCCTCTGTGACGACATACTTAAGGAAAGCAAAGCAGAGTCACACGGGTTTTGCTCCTAGTCAGAGAAGAGAATACGTGAGGGAAACAACATGGAGACATCAAGGTCAGTGGAGAAGGAGGGGCAGGAAGTGCTCCAGGCGCCGCAGCCGAGATTCCTCTGCAGGCCGTGGTGAGACCATGGTGAAGCAGCTGTGCCCCTGGAGCCTGTGGGGATCCACTGAGGATGCAGAGATCCACCCACAGCCCATGGGGATCCATGAGGGATGCAGAGATCCACCCACAGCCCATGGGGGAGATGCCCACGCTGGAGCGGGTGGATGCCTGGAGGAGGCTGTGATCCAGTGGGAGACCTGGAGGGGAGAGAGGGCCCTGCTTCCAGGCTGGAGCAGCCTGTCCTTGGAGGACTGCACCCCACAGAAAGAGAGACCCACGCCACAGCAGTTTTGGGAGGACTGTGTGCCCGTGGAAGGGACTCACATTGCAGCAGGTGCAGTATGGCTGCTGCTCGTGAGAGTGGACCCACACCTGGGAAGTTCATGGAAAACTGTCTCCTGTGGGAGGGATTCCACAGTCTTACAGGGGAAGGACCCCTCTCCCAGAGCAGCAGAAGAAAATCTCGGTGATGAACTGACCAAAACCTCCACGCTCTGTCTCCCTGCACTATCAGAAGGAAGAAGAGAGGGGCTGGGTGGAAAAAGGTGCTTTAAGGGCTTATTTAACTTCTCATTATCCTCCTCTGATTCTGCAGAAAATTTCACTTTGCAACTTCGGTTGAGCCTGTTTTGCCCTTGAAGTGCTTCTTCTCGTCCTTTTCTCGGTTCATGAAGCCTTTGTTAGCTTTTGTTTCCTCTCTTCTCAGCTCAGCTGTGGCAGGGGACGGTGAGGGAGTGACTCTCATGGGTGCCTGGTGTTGGGTCAGTGTCAAACCACAACACCTGGATATACAGTTTTCTTCACCTAAACTATTTATCTATCTAGCTAGCTAGCTAGCTACATATCTAGTGACATACCTATCCATCCATCTGCCTGTTATGGTATGTAGCTGATCTGATTTTTAAGGGTATCTTTGCTGTTACATCAAGATCCACATTCCTAATCTCTTTATGTAAGGATGAAGCATTTCAAAGGAGAGGCTGGTATTTCCATGGCAGGATTTCAAGATTTTTGAAGATGTTTCTAAACTTTTGAATGTTTATCTGATCATTCTCTCTACTATTATTTTCAATTTCTGTGGAGAATAGCTGGGGAAGGGAAATAAAGTCAGAAACAAGAAAACTATTAATTGTAGAATAAAAGAGTGCATTGCAACATAGACCCTAAAAGAGCCTGGTGTTTTTCTGAATCATAATCACTTCCCTCACAATTGTGATCTTTAGTGATGCCACTGAAAAATTACTCCATAATTTGGCCTGCATACTTGCTACTCTGAACGCAAATCCTAACCAGCCTAAGACTTGAATCTGCTGTCTACTAATGATACTCATGATGGCTTTATTGATTGCCTGTGATAATAGTGGCTGGTCATGAGTCTTTGGTTACCTCTCTCTTTTTAGGTGCCATTAAATAGGCAAGCATTTCCCAAGCTGCCATGCTGTTTAAGGGGCATGCATCCAGATGGCTTCTGGCTCACCATAACCAGTTCTTCAGAAATAACCTCCTTAAGCCTTTTCCCCTTGAAAGCAACTTTAAGCGATTGAAGGTCATGATTGTTCACTCCCAGATCAATATACCATTAAATTGTGACAGAAAGCACTACCACACTATTAAGTCTCCAGTCATACCCTCAATAATCCTGATAAAATGATGAACTACTTTAACCTCACGATGGCTGTGAACAGTATCTTGAAAACATATCCTAGTAAGACAGAACTGAGAGAAAACCTAGGGAAATCCTACCTTTCAGATATTATTACTCTAAGTGATACACCTTGTTTGTTTTGTACTCTTGTCTGTATTAAATCAGAGCCACACACTACCACTTGAAATCAGGTTGTGCAGAAGACCCAGCAGAGGCTGTTTTGCTAAGGTCTCTCAGTCCTAGCAGAAATTCCTGCTAGTCTAGGCCTCCTGTAACTGAACTACCCTCTTCTAAGTAAAGAGGCAGTGATGTGTCTCTTTAATAGCTCAGAGTATCTTGGACTAAAGGGGGATTTGCAGTGAACAAGACACCACTAAGTGGAAAAATGCCGTAACTTCACTCACATGATAAAACCTATTGTGACTGATACAAAAGGAAATGTAAATTGGTTGCATTCATTATCTCTCCCTTTCACCCCCATACTAAAATGCAACATATTGGACAAGATATTGCACCATATTGGACAGCCCACTGTAAATGGGCTTTTTAACTTAAAAATTGCGTAAAAGAGAAAACAAACACACACCTGAAAATTTCTGATATTCTGGCAGCTGACTAATAGCCCCCACCTTATTTGTTTTAGCCATCAGCCCTCCCTAGCCAGATCTCCCTTGATATGTTACTGGCCTAAGTGTGTGAAAAGATGGGGAACAACAAAGCTTCAGGTCAATTAAGATTTCCACTGATCTAGTACTGTATTATATGTAATGAAGGAGCCTAAACTCTCTTGGCTGTATCCTAGATACCGTCCTAGATACTTTAATTAGGAAAAGAAACCCTGTTTTAACGGTACTAATAACCTCATCTAATTTATCTTCAGGGGTTTTTTAGACGATAGGAAGAGGCAGTATTTAATTTCATTTGCGCTTCTTTGACATTTCTAGTATTTCAGGTCATCAGTCTTTTATAACACTACAATGCTGAGATTTTCTGGAGCATTCAAGCCCTCCTATTAGGTAAGGTACAGTTCCTGAGGAAGAGGTGAGAAGAAAAAAATCTAAAATAGCTTTTTGCAATTCATAAAGCAGCAATAGAACATTGAACTGAGAGATGGGATAAATGCACTTTCCACTAACATGGGAGACAGTGTCAGAAAAGGCACCAGAGCTGGCCACAAGCAGAAGGTCTGCACCTTCTGTGGACATACCTTGGTGAAGAGATTGATAGACTTCGTTAATCTGAGCTCTAATCAACATTTCAGCTCAAGGCTTTCCCCTTTCTTTTTTAATATATAATGGCTTATTTAGCTCTCAAATTGTCAAATGAACCCAGAATGAAGCAACACACATGACAAAGTTAAAATATTTATGACAATTATTATGCACTGTCAAAGGCTTGGTATGCCTAATGCAATTGCTGGGCTTTGAATTCCCTGTACAAACCTTGCATTTAAAACTATTTAAATGAATAAAACAACTAGTCCCAAGAATGCTTTGTGTCTGCTTGTATAGTACCCTCTATACTACTTTCTGGTATTCTAAATTAATTTCTTTTTTGCAAAGTCCTCCTGAAATCTCTCAGCAGGATGTCAAGTCAAGTATCTGGCATTGGATTGTTTCTACAAAGAAAGCTTTGTCTACAATATTAGCAACCAAATCGCATAGTAGTTTGCAGCACTAGCTAATACTTCTCCAATGCATGCATAAAGCAGTTTTTAAAAGTCTTGTTTGCTTGTCCTTTCTTTCAATCAGCACAAGCAGCTGATTGTGAATGAGAACTTAAAAGAGTAAATTTATGTCACTGTTTATTTATATGAATAAGAATATGTTAAACCTGCCAAAAAAGAGAAAAATACTTATGCCTGAGAACTGTCATACCAATTTAGCCAAACCAATTTTTTTCATAAAGAAAATAAATAAACGAACACTAAGCTCTGTCCTTACAGCGTATTTCTGCAGGTTTCAAGTAATGGAAATTGGAGTTTAAAAACTTTAGTGGAATCTTAATATAAGTGGTTGTCATTGGCTAATATAGGAAGAAATTACTGCTTTACGTTCCTCAAAATTTAAGGTTTATTTTACAGGAAGCCTTTTTTCAGTAATACTTGTTAGTCAGGAAATTAAAATGTCTTATTGTATCAGAAATACCACTTTGTACCATGTATTCAAACCGTAGCACAATAGAGTCAGTATATATAAAACAATTGTATCAGCAATGGTTTTTTTCTGCAGTCATGGGTCCTCCCTCTACCTGTATTCATGCTTTATTGTAGATTTCTACATTGAGTCTTAGTCTCAAATAGATGTCACTTTCCATTAGGGTCTAAATTAAAAATAAAGAAAACAAATTGGCAATATCATTGGAGACATACCATTTCATTGATGAACAGAGTCCTCTTTTGCTCAGAACACGCTATGAGTTCAAACAGCATGGTTTTTATGATACACATATACTTTTGGTACAAGGAATCCACCAGAGTACTGCATCTTGCCCTGGAGCCCTCAGCACAAGAAAGACATGGAACTGTTGGAGGTGCTCCAGAGGAGGGCCGCAGAAAAGATTAAAGTGATAGCACAGCTGAGACTTGGGGTTATTCAGACTGAAGAACAGAAGGCTCTTGAAAGATAATATTGCAGCCTTTCAGTACTTCAAGGGCTTAAAAGAGAGATGGGGACATCCATCCTTCTTTCAGCAGGACCTGTAGTAAATAGGACAAAGGTAATGGGTTTAAAGTAAAAGAGGCTAGATTCAGACTAGACATAACGAAGCACTTTTTTTACAAGAGAATGGTGAAACAGTGGAACAGGTTGTCCAAAGAGGTGGTGGATGTCCCATCTCTGGAAAATGTAATGGTCAGGGTGGATGGGACTCTGAGCAAACTTGACCTAGTTGAAGATGTCCCTGCTGTTCACACGAGGGTTTGGACCGGATGACCTTTAAAGCTCCCTTGTAACCCAAACTGTTCTATGGTTCTATGTAGAGTCTGCTACAGCAGAACCAAGTAATGATTTGGATACATGATTTGTTAGCTCCTTATAGCAAAGAACTATGTGAATAGCTATGCAAACTAACTTTCATTTCCTCAAAAATAAGAGAAAGTTTGTTTGCATTATTTTTATTGGTTGGACCAAGAATTACATTTGAGTTCTCGCACAAAAAGGCTGCTAGATCTGTATTATTTTCTTATGTCTCTGAACTGTGATAAAGTCGACCAGCTCACAAAATGCAAAGCTCTGTCATGTCCAGCTGAGAGACCACAACATCTTATTTTTAATTTTTTTCAGTTTTTCTGGATTGCAAGGTCACAGTCAGGAAGGAAGACTATTTGCTTTTCATGACAGAAGATCACAGGTCACCAGCTTTGTTCCTGCTGTTCTGCAATGAACTAGTAAGGGTCAGTCAAAGATGTCTATTATGCAAAGATTCTCATCCATGTCCTTAATCTCTCCACCTAGAATAGGATGATGTATAGCTGACATCTTTCTCTTTCTCCAAAGAAAAAGGATCCATTGGCAGCTGTAAAAACTAAAGGAATAGTCTCGTGGCTTTCAAGAGATATGTGTATTGTATTTCCCATCTATTAAAAGTAGAGCAGTTGTCTTCTGTTAATTGGGCAGTTTATCTTACCTGTTCCACAGCCAATCCTCCCTCCCAGGAGATATCTTCTGTTAATGGGCCATTAAGTGTCACTGCATGACTGATAAAATTACATCACCCCACTGTGAGATGCTCTGCCCAGGGGGAGGAGCCAAGCATTCCTTCCTGGATATAATCTGTGGTTAGAACACCAGAAGCAGCCTTTTCCCACTAGATTCCAAGAGAAGCAGCTGTCTTCTCCACTGGATTCCCAGAGGAAGACCAGGCCCATCTACACTTCAGAGGAAAATGACAACCTTCTAGAGGATCACTGCTCCAACAGAACAGTCACTGCAGGAGGACTGCAGCCACCATCTAATTGGACTGCTACCAACACCCTGACCCATAGGGTGTCAGTTTGTATTCTGACTCTGTCAGTATTGTTTTATTTTTTTTGTTTGTACTATTGCATTTATATTTTTAATTTTCCTAGTAAAGAATTGTTATTCCTATTCCCATATCTCTGCCTGAGAACCTCTTAATTTCAAAATTATAATAATTCAGAAAAAGAGAGTTAACATTTTCCATTTCAAGGAAGGGTCCTGCATGCCTTAGCAGACACCTGTCTTTTCAAACCAAGACAAACATGAAAAAAGAAGCACAACAAAATATTATTTTTTGTAAAAAAAAGAGAATAGAATGGCAGCCAGCTAGGAAGATGATATTCTATCACTAACGTATAACTGAATGGAAATGGGTAGAAGAGGGTTTTAGGTTTTTTGACTATTTCTTTTAAACATGATTTTATTCAATGATACTGGTTTTCAGCTGAGTGAGTTCTCATTGAACACCTAGGCAAACCTCAGTCTTTGCAATTTTGCAGTACTTCTGAAAACATTTGATGTACAGAGTTGGAGAAAACACTACACTTTTTTTTTGGGGGGGGGTGTGCTTTGTTTCAAAAATAAACAGCAGGTTGATTCTACGTAGTAGGATAGAAGCTTCCATATGCTACCCTTCCAAAACTCAAAGTTCTGTTCATGTCTGTTGTAGTTGCATAGCATATGTGACCCTGCATCTGTGTCCATAGAAAAAAAATCTTTAAAATATACTGCATTTATTTTTTTTTAATTTTCCCAGGTTTAATTTTTCTTTACATCAGTTATCTCTTGATTTTTTTATGTCATTTTTTTGCATAAGAAGTGGTGCATGGAAGAAAAAATTCTGCTGTCCTCAGTTGAATATGAAATGATATCTGCTTTTTATCTTGAGGCTGAAAAAAACCCCTTTCTCCAACTTTTTTTTGAGATAAAAATAATTAACATTTTGTCTAGCATTGTTCTGCATTCAAAAGTATAGCCTGCTGAAGAATGTATCGTTTCACAGTCTCATCTGCATTGCTAAACAATATTTGAAACAGAGCCTAGTTCCCTTGATATACAATAACACTAACACCCCCTCTCCAAACTGTGAGTAGCTTCCTGTTTCTGAAAGATCAAAATAATTATTGCAGCTACCTAAAAATCTGCTGACTCAGTACTTGATTTGAATGCTGATTGGATCTTTAATGAGCTAAAAGTGCATTTTGAAAATTGGATATCTCTGAGGAAGGTAATTAACAAAAAATACATAGCTGTACATACATTAGCTAAGTGCAGAACCCTAACTGGATCGATGCTGCAGCTGGGGATATCTGCAGTGTGATAGTATTGCCACACCACTGTGTTTATTAGAAGTGAAAAGCCTGAGAAGAAAAGTAGGTAGATATCTTTTACAAGTCACTGTGGTCTAACTCCTAGTGCGGTTTTTCCTAGCCCATCAAAAAATTAGTGTTACTTGGCAAAAATTGACATGATTAGAAATCTCAGCAAAATGCCAGCTTCGAATTATAGTGATACAGTAGAAGTTAGGTCCAAAATTCAATTTCCAAACTGTGAAGGAAGGCTAGCCTGATGTCTGTGCTAGCCGGTGTTATATATGGGTGAGTTCACTTAAGAAATTACCCAATAATTGGCCCTTCCCTCACGCCAAACAAAGACCATCCTTGCCGTTAAAAGAGCTATTGGTTCCTAACCTGCTCACTATGGATAAACAGAAGAGCTGCAGAATATGGAACCCAATAATTTTGTTTAATAATGAACATAGTAGCACACACCTAGTCTACTTTCTTTCAGCTTTATGCGCTTTATGTAGGAACAGTGTCACTTCTCTAAAATGCAGATGTCTGGGGGGCTTGAACGCAGTGGAAATGCATTCTGTTAAGTTACCTATTAAAACTGTTCTTTTTGCTCTATTCAAATTTGTTGCACTTCTTTGCGTTTTTCGTCTTCCTGCTACTTCCTGTTGGAAGAAAGGGAACCAGACAGAACACTATGTGGTCACTTAGTATAATCATATAATCATATTTTGCCTTTTTATTTTGTTTACCCCTTTCTCAATGTAGCCAAAAAAGTTTGTTGACAGTTCTAAAATATTTTTCTAATTATCTACATTCAGTTTAAAAATGCTTGACATCCATTGGCTCAGATTTTTTTCCTTTCACTGTGTGTTGCCTTGTGAGTTTCTGTACCTGCTATTGTGCTGACTAAACACATATGTCTAATCTAAAAAGAAGATGGAAAACTTAACATGTCTCCTTCAAGTTAGGCAGATGAGTTAGGCAAATGTTTTGGGAATTGCTGTTAATCATCTGAATGAGAAAATATGTGTGCATGAGTGAAAATGCTAATTATTTGTTGTTCACTGTTTTGCTGTTTACTCTATTGAGGCAGTACAAAAATATCATAATCTTTAAACAACCAAAAATATCACAACTAAGAATTAGTCATATTAGAGTGTTCCCTTGAATCACTTAACAAACTGGAAATTATTCATGTGAATTTTGTAGAAATATAAATATTTATCACAGCAGGCAAAACAAGGATCTGATTGCAAGTAATTCATTAACTGGGTCTTTTCTAAAATACGAAGTCCTTCTCAAATACATTGATGAGTTCTACTTTTACCTTTCTTCTTATTTGCTTCTTTTTTCCCTCATTTGAAATTTTAATCCCAAATTTAAGCATTAGAAGGATAGCGGATTAAAATTTACAGTGAGGTGTGGATGCAGGTTGTGGATACAGGATATAAGATGAAACACACAGGGCAAAAGGACGTGTTAGCAGACCACCAGTTCAGAGTTAAGCAAACAGTAACTCAGGTAAAGGCAAGGCAGGGATAACCATATATGGCAAACTGTGGTGTTATTGGTTAAGCAAGAACAGGATGTTGCCATCTTAGGCAATGTTTAAGGTCATTGGATGATTGCAGTGTTAAGAGGTCAGATATAAACGCCACGCTGGTCTCAATAAATCAGCTTCTGATCATCAATCAGTCGTCCCTGCCTATTGAATCCCAACACTGAGATGTTTCAAAAATATGCACTGTAGCACTCTGTATTTTCAGCTTCTTTAGTAATTTTTTGTGTTTCAGTATTTGCCTTATACCCTCTCCATATTGTCTCCTTCTTCCCTGAATGTTCCAGGCTGTTCCCTTTTTCCTTACCCCTCCTCCTCCCCGACATGTCAATCTCTTCCCATGCCTGCCCTTCTTTCCAGAGGCCTCTGTGTCAATTATTATGCTCCATAAACTCCCATTGGGTTTACCTGGGTTGCTCCCCACCCTTGTAATCCCTTATTGGTTACTGTGTTGTAGTTTACACCTTACGTTCCAACCCTGGGTTTCCCTCATTGGCCTTTTCATTTGTACCCACCTCCACTTATAAGTCACTGTAGCCTTAGAATTTCCGCCATTTGCCGCTGCTCCCGTTTGGGGAGGATTAAAAGCTTCTCTGGACATGCAAGCATCTGGCCTCTCTCTTACTTCTTATCCTGGAATCCTTGTGGGGTTGCTCCCTCGCCAGCTCAAGCCCACGCTCCGTGGCTCGCCGGCCGGTGGCCCAGGAAGGCGCCGTGCTAGCCGGGCTGTGCTCCGCCCCACCCCCGCCGGCCTGAGGGGAGAGCTCGGCCGCGTGCTCTCCCGGTCCCGCCGCTCCGGGAAAGCCCGGGAGAATTCCGGCACGCGCGGCGGGCCAGACATATGAGCCACAATGCACTAATTCCTAAACCTCTCTTACTTCAGTATAACCATCAGGGATCTTCAAGTAATCAGGTTTTACAAGAACCACACAAACATTACAAAAGACTTGAGCCATTTAACTTCATGGCCTCCATACTGAAAGACATTTTTTAGAGTCTAGTGAGATAAGGGTTAATGTAAAACACAGGTACTAAAGAAAATAGTTGTTCTATATATTTCACTGATGAAAATATTCCAGTGTTTCTCTGAAATGGCTGAGGAAGGTGGATATTCAGACTGCATCAGATGGAGGAGGTTGTGTGAACATCGAATTATGAGAACACTTCTTATATTTCTGTTTTAATCATAGGAAAACCCACAGTTAGATGTGAAAAAAAATGCAAACTAGAGTGAATCAAAACTAAATCTACAACCTGAACATAAAATAGCAAAAAACCAGCACATGTTGGAAGGCTCTTAGCACAGTCAGATAAGTTAGCTGTCACCCAGAAATAATATGAGAGTGAATTAAGTTCTGCACAGACAGAAATGATATGTATATCAGGGTTAATAGGAAAAAGCAAGCAACACTGAGGCAAGCTAAGTCACTCTAAACCAGCAGTATAGAGTTCTGTAAAAGTAGTGAAAGGTATACAGAGAGATCTATGTGATGACGTCAGCAGACAGGAGCTTCAAAAGGCACAACGTGGTCAGGGAATTGATCAGGAAAAAACCAAACTAAACAAAGCATACCCTGGATTTAATTAAAAGATTACCTTACAGAGTGAAAAAGAAGATATGTTAAGTGAAAAAGCAATAGAGTTTAAAAACTGTATAAGGGATGTCAGGTAAAGAAAAAGGCTAAGGTATCTATATGTGGATTTAAGAAGCATGGAAAAGAAAACTGTTGCTACGATAACTTATTCAAAAAATGCAGGAAAATATTCAAAATCTATTAGGTAAAGTTTCACAGGGACAGAAATGAGGAAATGTCAAGTAACTACAATCCTCTGTTTATACAGCAACCTGCATTGCAATTGCAGCTAAAGCGTTCTTGATTTCCTTTTCCAAATCAGTGTGTCTGTGTACGTGCACATGAACATGTGACTGCACAAATCGCTTAAATGCAGAAGGCAGTGGAGCAGAACAGAGCAGCTGTTTAGAACTGCACAGCAACAAGACATGGCACTTTAGAACAGGAAGTAAAGGAGAATATGGTATCCAACTGAAGCTGCAGAAGGGATTTTATGTCAACAGAATGCAATTACTAAAACTGGAATATTTCCAGAACAATAGAACTAGCATAAGGGAATAATCATTATTGCCTGAAATTGAATATAGTAAAGGAGTTAGTTAGGCAGAGATAACTTGTTCAGAAAAGGGAACAAGATGAGATGGCAGAAGAAATTGGAAAGGGTTGTAAAAGGCATAGTCTCCTAATAATGAGTGATTGCAGTTATAAACTAGGTCATACTGAGTGACGGATATGAGTCAAGCAGTTTTACAGATGTTAAAATGATTTGATCTTTTATATTCCAAAGAAAGGTATGAATTAGGGCCAAACCTTTCTCTTCTTGTTCCTTCAATGAACTATGAGTGCATGAGAGAGAAAAACAGCCTCTGGCTAGTAAAATAGTTCTGAATCTTTCCATAGCTATGAGTAATGCATGGAGATGTGACAGTAGACTCAGAGGCAGCATCTCTGCAAAACAACCACAAGCTGTTAAAGTTTATCATTAGGTTTGGAGACTATCTCTGCTCACCTTCTGAATTTCTCTGTGTATATTTCAAAGAAACAATACACAGAGAAAAAAAAGGTTGAAGATATGCAAGTTTTAAAGATTAATAATGATTTGATGCTTTTCAACAATTTGATGCTTCTTTGCAACAAAGAAGCTAAGGCTGACAACTATAAATACTAGAAACAAAACTCAAAATGTACAGCTACTTAATGTATCTCATGGTTTCATTTCAATAGCTTTATTAATGAGTAAAGCAGAGGCCAAAGTTGTCAGCTGCTGGAAATCTGTAACATCTGTGTTAGTTTATTCCAGCTGAGGGCCCAGGAAGAACATCTAGCTGTGTGTTTCATTCCACCTGTGCAGACAGCACTGCAAATGCACCTTTCAATGGAGTGTGTGATTAGAAAGGATTGATAATACATGTACAGTGTTACCCTCCAATACCAGAGAATTAATCTGATAGCATTTGCTAAAGTTGATGAGCAACTTTATCTTTCTGAGTCATAATATAAGTCACCCTTTCCTAAGATATTTTTTTTTATTTTGCCGTATGTTTTAATTATTTTAAATCTTACGTAAATTTATATAAGTCATCAAAAAAAAGTAAAAGGAGAGAGGGAAAAGAAGGCGTGAGGAAGGCAACACAGAGGGCACTATATGCGATATTTGACTTAATTAAACATAAATCAGCTTGAGCTCATACAATGTGGTCATGCTTAACATACCTGGAAGAACTGTTAGAGTAAGTATCTGAAGTATCTTCTCAGAGAAAAAGCTATGGACACATTTTACCTGGATTTTAGCAAAAGCTTTTAATACAATTCTATATATGAATCTAATCCACCAGCTAATCACTAAATTTATTATGAGGTGAGCTACTTGACTGGATTAAACTCTGGTGTGTGAGTTGATTTGGTTTAGGGTAGAAAGACTGTGGGAATTTAGTTAGAGAAACAGATCCTCTTGGTGATGGCCATCCCTTGCTGTTCTTGCCCCTTGAACTGAGATTTAAAAGAAGGAAGAAGATCAACTATGGGTGAAGTGTCATTCTTTTTTTGCTGTCATATCAGTATTCTTTCATGGAGAAATTAGAACATTTTCTTGTGAGCAAAATGAATGAACAAGTCTTGATTTTTGAGAAGCCACTTTTTTATGTTTTCAGTAGCAAAACCTACTTGTATTGAAACAGCTGGTACCTGCCTACAGAGTAATGATTTTAGAGGGAGAGAAGAAGGAAAAAAAGACACTAGAAAGATAAAAATTAAATAGGTTTGGAGTTTTTTTATTATTGTTCTGATTCCTCTAATTTATTTTTTGTGTTGGTTTTTCAGTTTTCTCAGTGGATCTCTCATATGCACACTTAGTGGTCCCAGCTACTGTGAGTGTAGCAGAAAAACATTTATGAAACTAAGCATACTTCCAAAGCTCTTCCAAGACTCTTGGACCATTTATGACTTCATTAATCCAGTGGAGGTTCAAGGTAGGACATCGTGGTTTTGCAAGATCCTTTCAAGCTTACAGATGTGAAAACATTTACAGATATTCTGATTGCATCACTCCTGCTCTTCTCCCATGTTTTCAAATCTCCAAAGGTCAACACAATTCCATACATTCATAATTTCTTCATGTCAATAGACTTTACCTCTCTTGATGATATTTGGAGATAGAAATGGCAAACCTGTCTGTAAGATAGATGAATCTCCATGGATTGTTCAGTGGTTTGCTAAACTATTTCTACTCCTCCTTTCCCTAGACTTCCTCACTTTTTGGCTGACTAGGCAATGTTTTCCTACAGCATGGCTCTTATGAAGGCTGATTGCCCATTTGTCTCTTCTTTCAGACTAGACATGAGACAATTTCAATTTTCTATCTCTATAACTCTCAGAAGTCAATGGTGAAAATCATAACCATTTGAATGGGAGTAAGGTCTTTTTCTTCATATGTTGAACATATACTATGTGTTCCTTTGGGTTCAGATTCTACACAGTTTACCTATCAAAAGTATATCTCAGACATAAGTCTGTGCTTACTATGAATTTCCAGCAATATACAGTAATTATGTTGTGTTATTTCTGTTCCTGAGATTATGATAGAGATTTCAAAAGTGGTAAAATCTAAATTAAAATCTAAATTATCTAAATTATCAGTGCAATGTTTCTTTTTGCATTGAGGAATGACATATGGAAATAAAACAGACTGAAGAGTGCTACAGACTCGTGTATTTGCACATAAGGTGCTTAAGGATGTATAGTCTCAGGTTTTCAGAGTATGTTTGAAGACAGTAATCAGATTGGAGCAAAAATGAAAATCAATTTGGCTTCCATTTCTGACAGCCAATTCCTCCCCTAATATGTTTTTTGTCAATAATATGGCAGGGATTCTTTTCAGCTTCAGGGTATAGCTACCACTGAAAGAATTTTATTCCTCAAAACACTTACATGTGCTTGAACCCTTTTGACACCAAAGCATATGTTTGCTACTGTTCAGTTGTCTTTCTATTGATAGGTCAAGAAAAACCCCCACAGGACATGCAAAATCTGGGGGGAAAAAATTGTGGATTACATCATACTCGGCAACCTGCTGAAGATGGCTGCCAACATTAAGATTAAAGGGATCAGGCACTACATTTGGAGACACTGTCCAGTACAACCTCCTGTTATGGTCCTTCTTTTGCAATTGGATTTATTCTGGG
>VWZV01012686.1:7252-19606 GCA_013397155.1 Irena cyanogastra | reverse complement strand
ATTGGGCCTGCAACCGGAGCTGAGCTGAGTGAGAGGAACAGGAAATATTGCTTTTCAACTTGGTAGCTTGAAAACTATGAAGGAAAGAGTGAAGGGACATACAGAGAGGCAGATATGACAATAAAACTGATGGATCAGGGAGTCATTTGGAGAGTCTGGGTCTATTGTNTGTACCCATTATCAAATTAAGGTAGAGGTTGTCTAATTTACTTCTGCTAGTTGCTTAACTAGAAACCTGATGGTGCACATGATTTTAATTGCTAATGCTTTCTTCCTTTTTAATTCATTACTCTAAGCAGAATTATGTGAATAGTTGTGAAAGAAGATTCATCTAAAATAAGGATAAGAGCCTACAAATTACTATGGCTTAAGGATATCTTCAATCTGTGGAAATCTGAAGGCACTTTGCAAAATTAGTAAGTTAAAAGATAAAAATTCCACCCCCACATCTCTTTATACCACTTCACCCCACACAGGTGTCACCAAAAAATAATTTCTGGAAAAATCTCTTTATACAAGAAATCTGTCCAGCAGCTTCCAATGTGAGCCTTTGTGATTTTAGTACAGGGGTCAGAAGGATACTGCAGAAACTGTTCAAGTTAGCTTTTTTCCCTATTAGCCTCAACTGTGATGGGCAGAAAAATCTTACAGGCAGCTGAACAAGCATCAATTTGGTATTTGACAAGACTGACAAGATGGTCTCCACGGACCTGTTTTACTCACTATGTGAATTCACTTTGCCTTCTCAGGTTGAACTCAGAGAGCATCAAAAGATCATTATTATCATTGCTTGCTAGGTGAATGAACATTTTCTTCTCACAGATATTTGGAGAATGGCAGCTGCTTGTAACTATTCATCCATTCACACATGCACACGGTCGGCTATTTGCTATTTATTATATGTAGAAACTACATCACTTGGCCAGGAAAGAGAAAAATGCTTTTAGCTGTAGGGATATACCTAGTGGTACTAATGTACATATTAAACAGCATGCAAGCACCCCATAGTTTCAATTCTGTTTGTTCAGATTATACAGCAAAAAGACGTTAAAAAATCGCTCACTTGCTAGAAGGTTGGGAGCTACACGTATGCTGCACAGTAACTGCTGGAAAAGAACTGGCATGTCCTATAGGAGGAATGCACACCCTGAGCCACTGCCAAGTCGAAGTGTCTATAATGTTGTGTGGGATTGTCCTTGCACAGTTTTGGATCAAATTCAAAGACCTTCCAAATATGAGGGATAAATGGATTAGCAAATGTTTTCAGTTCTGCTTAGATAATCACCAGACTTGGTCAAAACTTCTCCAGACCTTGAGGCAGGGGGAAGGGGAGGATGAAAAGGTTAGAGGAAAGGGATAAAAGTAGAATAAAAAGGAAAGGGAAGAAGGAAAGGAAAAAGGAGGAAGTGGGACAGAAGAAAGCAGGAGGGAAAGCAGGAAGAAAGAAAGAAAGGTGAAATTGGAACAAAAATGAGAAAGGAAAAGGGAAAGTCAAAATAATAGCTGCATCCTCAAAGATCACTATTTCCCCCTTGTGTCTAATGAGGACAGGATTGTAGTCTGCCAATTTTATGAGAAACAGCACAAACTCACACTTCTTTAATCTTTGTGAACTCTTAGGTATAGAGACTTTAAAAAACAACTCTGTGAAATGAATTTTAAAGAAGGTTCTTTAAAGACACTGAGCTATGCATAAAGAAGTAACCTCTAAAGATTTAAATATTTGATTTAAAAATCTTATTAATCAAGGTTGCTTATTTTTTGCAACTGGACATATTTTCATTCAAAACATCAATCTTTCCCCAAAATCTATGCATTTAAATAATTTTCAGTGTCTCTATACTTGGTTAAAAGAGTCTCATTAGGATTTAGTACAAGCTGATTTGCATCTATTTCCAATGATTGTAGAAAGAAGTGGACAAGCTCTCACAACTGTCTCACAAGAAACTGAAACAATTCAAGTATATCTATACTGCTAGACATTATTGCAAAAGTTATGAAAATGGGAAGATTAATGATTAATGATCAGAAATCTCTAACTATACAAAATCACAGCAATGCATTTTCTCCTCTCTAGGTTTTTTCACAATAATTTCATTCTCAGCATGAAATTTTGCATTCTACAAGGCATCTTACTTCTAAATATTTTCATATTTTAAAACCAAAATGATTCAGTGTTCACAAGTTTTGAATGCAGTGGATGACCATATGCAAAAAAGAAAGGGATGATAATCAAAAATTTTAGAAAAGTCATGACTTCTTTTGGAGAGAGATTTGAAAGTAAAGGGGTTTGACAATATTATCACATAGAAAAATACCCCATGGTCCAATTCCAGCTGAAATTCTTTGACTCTTTTAGTTGGCTAAAAATCATATTGAAACAAAAAGTATTCATGATCTGCCAACAACTCATATACTTTTCTAGAGATATTAGATGCATTTCAGGCATTTCACAGAGTACAAGGGCATATATCCCTTTTAGAATAATTTGAACACAAGACAGAGCACCAAGGAGATTGGCAGTGACACTGTCTAGTCTGATCTGTTCATAGCAAATAAAGCTGCTCAGCGATGAAATATTTTTTTTTAATTGAAAAAAATTATCAGACAAAAGTTTCATCATTTTTCATGTATTTTTAACCAAACTTTGTCTGAAACATAAAAAATAGACTTTGGCAGGATAATACTTCATAAGCATATCACGGCATAGTAATGACATTATCTAAAACATGAAAAATTCTGGTTCTGCTCCCCGCATCCTAGATAGGTACTTTAAGACATTTCTTCTGAGACCTGTTTCTCTCAGTTTCTTATAATCAAACTGTTCTATTTGCCTAACAAACTAAAGATTGAAAGAAGAAGGCACTCATTTCTTCTGCCATTTGTGCACTAGTAGGTTTTATATTCAATCACTCTGTTGTAATGTCCCATCCCACCATGCCCCTTCCCGTCCATGCTGGTTTTGATTCTGTGGTCATTAATTTACACAGCTCAAAATGGTTTTAATAGAGGAGACCAAGGCCTCTCTTTTCCCTTTCATGCCTTATCCACAGCATCAAGAGATTCCTGTCCACATTGTGTTTGGGTAGCTGATGCTGTGGACCTTCAGTGGTCAGTGGCAAAGCAGAGCCTGGGATCCAAGCCCCAGCAGTGAGCTGTCTGTTGATAGGTGGGTTCACTTTCTCTCATACCCTGAAGCGTATCAGTTTCATTAACTAATGAGCAACAAAATGTTTGACACCTCTTCACTGCAGCAGTTTAGAATATGTCAGTGATCTTTCTCCTCTGTGAAATGTGTTTGACCCTCTCTTGTCACATAAAGAGTATGTGAAATGCAATACATAACCTTTGCTCAGTCATTTATTTTCTCTTTCACTACATCTTGAGCCATGGTTGGCCCATACTTTCTGTTTTACTAATTCAGTATGAATATTTAGAAAGCAATATATATTTGACTACAAGGTCACTAGCTTTTAATGTTCCAGTTTGAAATCATTATGTGGATGTCATATTCTATATATGTGGAGGAGTAAAACCAAGTAGAGAAACCTGGGTTTTGTTACCTCCTGACCAAGAAAACTCTGTCAAAGTCACATTAAACTCTCCCTGTCTCCATTTGAATCATTGTAACAGAGTTTAGAAAGAGAAGACAAAAGAGAAACAGGAAAACACTGTTTATTTCCAGAACTGTAATGAATAAGAGTTAACCCAAAATATGGGAAATAAACAAAATCTGTAACGAACCTGTTGAGACCTTTGAATTCTTGAGTAAAAAGTAAGGTGTAAAGATAGAAAGTGCCAAAATAAAAATCTTCAAGAGGCTAGAGGGCATCTTGTAGAAAAGAAGCTGGGCTACATGGTAAGTGATGTAACACTAGACAATTATCTATTAAATATAATAATTGTTCACAACAACTCTCAGACAAATAGAAGACAACAGGTTTGTTCCACACAGAATTTAATCAATGGCAAAGCATCAAACAACCTTGAAGGAAACAGCACTCTTTTCTTTGTGTCTATCTGAAGGATGTTTCTTATGTTTCAACAGTGTCAAAAGCCCTTTTTCTTTATCAGTTTTTGAGTGCTCAGGTCCATCAAAAGAGCTGAGACACCTGAGGACTGCATAGGCAGAATTCACCAACATGACCAAAGCAATTATACTGAAGATTTTAGGAGACGAAACTTATTTCTTTCTTTAAAGTATGGGCTGCTGGGAATGCTAATACAGCAACAACAAATTGAAAAAATAACGGTCATGACCATACCAGTAACTTTTTAATATGATTTTGTGTAAATTCTTATTCTAACTCTAAACTGTTTGATAGTTTGGGGAACAAATTTTTAACTCTTTTGTTCATTTCCTAGAAGCATCAGACCTATATAATGGAGAGTTTTAATCATAAAACAGAACTAATTTGAAAACTGTTCTGTTCAGGTTGTAAATGAATCAAAGGCTAGGATCAAATAGTAAATATTGTGTAGAAGTGCAACCACAGAAAGAAGTGCACCATCACAGGCAGGCCTGTTGAGGCTGGCTGACAGCTCTGGGCTTCTGAGCTCCTTGTAGCCAGCTGCTTAGGCAATTGCCACCACAAGTTTGGCAGCTGTAACTACACCATTTTTCCAGGGTGTTGTTTCAACACCTGTTCAGTCTATGTCATGACACTCAGAACCTGGTCAGAGTTCTGCACTCATGCAGGGTCTTTGGCATTCTCACCTCCCCCAGAGCACAATAGCCTGCATGGGCCCCCAGCGTGGCCTGCTGGCCCTCAGCCATCCAGCTGAATGCCCTGCGCTAGGTATGGACAGCAGCTTGCCTAGGATCCTGCCTGTCAGCGTGCTGGGCACGGTTTAGGGAGGTGGCAGCACAAATATGGGCAGGAGTATGTCTGGAAAACATGGGCAAGAGGTAGAAGATGCTGGACTAAGAGGTAGAGAAGGGGATAAAGGGCAGGAAGAGAGATTCAGAGAGGAATATGGATATGGCAGGGGTACCACCTCATCATGGTCACATACTGGTATTTGGTAAATTCACTGCTGTAAATACCTGTCATTTGCAAAACCATTTGCAGTTTCAGTAATAACATATTGCTCCGTGGTGATTGCTTATTCTCAGGAGTAGCCATAGTATGAAGCAGCTGGTCAGCAATGGCAGCTTGTCTCCTAAAATAAGCAATTAGTACTGATGAAGACGACCACTGGTCAGAAGGTGTGAACAGCTCCTCCATCCCCATAGCTGATGGATAGTGACAACTTGCTCCAAGTAGTAACTAATCATTGCCTTGATCTAGGCAACACTGATTCCACCAATAGAAGTTTGCTCCTAAGAATCAAATACTTATCCCTAGAGTTTCCTGAAGTTCTATATTTTCACATACATGCTCCTTCCTGAGCACCCACCAAATGCCTTGGTAACATGCTGATGCTGTTGACTTGCCCAGGCTTTCTGGCTGTCTGGCAGAGCCATTTAAGCTAACCTGTGCTGCTCTGCTGTAAAATGGACTGGAAGCACTCACGCAGATAGTTACTAGGTAACAGCTGTGAGGATGCAAGGATCGGCTTCCCAAATTGTTTTCATATGCAAGTCTTCTGAGTAAAAGGTTTGGGCCATTCCCAGGAAAGCTGATTTAAGTCTTGAGGTCTGAGTGCTGTGCTGATTTACTTCATTGGTGACTGTAATTACCCTGTGCTCAAGTTCCCAGTTATCATTTTTGTTTCAAGAGCATTTTGCTATGTGGGTGCTTAGAGTAGTAAGCCCTAAATTTCAGCTCACTGACATATTGTTGCCATACAAAAATGACTGTGCATTTGTCCTGAAATTTCCCCTGCTCAGACCAATAATGCCATTTAGTTTCAGCACTTTAATTCAACGCTTACAACAGCCCTTCCTAACTGCACTTTAGAGACAAAGACACTTGCACATACCTTAACTATAAGTCCACACAAAAAATCTCTTTCCTTGCAATATTTTTATCCTTATTGTCTTAATGACACAGACCACTGGTTCTTACAGCTTTATGTATTCCAACTCTGTATCATGTTAATTTATTTTAATGGAAAGAAGACATGAATTCTGTTAAATAAAAACTTCATTCTGTAAGCTTACACTTTTCACTGTAACATTCAACTATGCCTAAAGGAAGGAAATGTTTCATTTATTTTATGGGAAAATGACATTAAGCATCAGAATTTATCCCACAGGACAGGAAGAATTTTAAGGTAACATCCCTATGGTGTTTCTACAGTGAAAATAGGAGTGGCTGCTTTCAGCCAGAATTTTGATACTGCTTTCTATTGATAAGAATATAAACCAAAGAGAAACAATTGAAAAATTATTGAATAGACAACTCTCATGGTGTTGATTCAAATCATAATCAGATGATATATAATGGAATACTAATTAATCAATTTCTTTATTAATGCAAGAAAAATTGAAATTATTCAGAATTCGCTAGGTATGCCTTTGTCCTTTTTGAGAGGGAAAAAAAAAAAAGAAGAGGTGACTCAGACTTTATCACTCTCTACAACTCCCGGAAAGGTGGTTGTAGTCAGGTGGGAGTTGGTCTCTTTCTTCAGGCAGCAACTGACAGAACCACAGGACACAGTCTTAAGATGTGCCAAGGGAAATTTAGGTAGCATGTTAGGAAAAAGTTTTTTACTGAAAGAGTGACAAAGTACTGGAACTGTCTGCGCAGAGAGGTGGTGGAATCACCATCCCTGGATGTGTTCAAAAAAAGACTGGATGTGGCACTTGGTGCCAGGGTTTAGTTGAGGTGTTAGGGCATGCTTTGGACTTGATGATCTTGAAGGTCTCTTCCAACCTAGTGATTGTGTGTGTGATTCTCTGTCTGTGTGAGGTATGTCAGGCTATGAGAAATTCTAAGTAATTCAATCTCTGTGCAATTTTTGTTACCTTCTTTGTTCTTGCCATAGTGTTAACCAGGTGTCTTTTCCAGTGTGTTATGTTACACCCTTTTCACATTAGGTTTCTTTCAATGCTGAAAGGAAGTTACTCTGAATTTCAGTGTGCCTAATATCTATGGAAGAAACAGGAAATGAAATCTCTCCTTTCCTCTTTGTCTGCCCACGTGGCACTTCACCTCTTTTGCTTATGGCCCAGAGAATAGGTGAAGCCTTACTTGTTCCTGTAGGAGCAATTACAAAGTGGTTGGATTATCCTGGGTATCAAAAATTCAGGGTAGAAACAGAAACATACTCCTCATTTCAGTGGCATGAGATGGTATCACAGAACCATACAATAACAGAATGACTTGAGTTGGAAGAAAACTTAAAGGTCCTCTATTTCCAACCCCCCTGCCATGGGCAGGGACACCTTTCACTAAACCAGGTTGCTTAGAGCCCCCTACAGCCTGGCCTTGAACCAGGGATGGACATCCACAGATACTCTGGTACCTCCTCACCATCACAGGTAAATATTTCTTTCCAATATCCAATCTGAACCTGCTGTCTTTTAGTCTAAAGCCAATCCCTGTCCATGTCCTTCTGTGTGGGGGCCCCAGGGCTGGATGCAGACCTACAGGTGGGGTCTCAGCAGAGCAGAGCAGAAGGGCAGAATCCCCTGCTGGCCATGCTGCTTTGGATGCAGCCCAGGACACATCTGGCTTTCTGCTGGGCCATGCTCAGGCTCTCACCCACCAGTATCCTCCAGCCTTTCTTGGCAGGGCTCCTCTCACTCCATTCTCTGATCAGCCTGTATTTGTGTGTGAGATTGCCTTGACAGAGGTACAGCACCTTTCATTTGGACTTGTTGAACGTTATGACATTCAGGAATGTCAACTGCTCCACTCATCTTGATGTCATCTGCAAACTTGCTCATGGTGCGTGTAACCCCTTTGCTATGTCACTGATGAAGACATGGAATAACACTGGTCCAAATATGGACTGCCAAGGTACCCCGACTGTCACTTGATTGATTTCTGTCCAGACATCGAGCTCTTGCCCATCACTCTCAGGACACGACCATTCCTTATTTGCTGAACAGTCCACCCACCAAAACCATCTCTTGCCAATTTAAAGAGAGGGATGTTATGGGATGTCACGTCCAACTCTTTATAGAAATCCAGATTAAAAAAAAGGTCATCTGTAGATAAAAAAAGTCATCTGTAGCTCTTCCCTTGTCCACTGATGGAGTCACTTCATCACAGAGGGCAACTGGGTTGGTCAGGTGGGACTCACTCTTGGTGAAGTCAAGCTAGATGCTCTGAATCACCTCTCTGTCCTCCATGTGCCTTAGCCCAGCGTCTAGGCTGATCTGTTCCACGATCTTCCCAGGCACAAAGAGAATGCTGACAAGTCCTCAGTTCCCAGGGTCTTCCTTTCTACACTGGATACTATGTTTCCCTTTTCCTAGTCCCTTGAAACTTCCCTTGGGAACTCCCTTGGAGCTTCCCTTTCTTAGTTCCCTTGGAACTGACTGCCATGACTTTCTAATGTCAGGCAGAATGGCCTGGCAGTTGCCTCAGCCAATTCCCTCAGGACTTTGGGATGCATCTCATCAGGTAACTTACACTTGCATATGTTCAGGTTCCTCAGATGGTCATGAACCTCATCTTTACTTACAGTGGGAGGGACTTTGCTTTCCCTGTCCCCATCCTGCTGACCATCCACTTGAGATGTGTGGGAAGAGAGGTGCAAACTGATGCAAAAACATTGTTGCAAACTTCAGCCTTTTCCTTGTCTATACTTACTAGTTTTGCACTCATGTTCATCTGTGTGGTTATGACTTCTTTGACCTTCTTGTAATAGCCGATAAACCTTTAGAAGTCTTTCTTATTATTCTTTGTTTCTCTTGCCAAATTCCTCTCCATGCTTTGGCCTTTCTCAACACATCCCCACACAACTGGACTGTGTACCTATACTCTTCACAGATCATCTGCCTATGTTACACTGCCTGTACATTTGCTTCTTGCCATTTAGTTTGACCAGCAGTTCCCTACTTAGCTATGTTGTCTCTTGTCTCCTGTCTTCCTTGCCTGATTCCTTACACCTGGGGATCACAATCTCTTGCACTCTATGGAAAGCATCCTCAAAGATCTTTTCCACTCTTGTTCCCTGAGGGCTGTTTCCCAGGGAATCCTACTGTTTAACTCCTTGAAAAGCTGGAAATATTCTTTCTTGAAGTTTAGGGTCCAGATTTTACTCTTCTCCTGACTTATATCCCTCAGGACTGTGAATTCCCCCAGTGCATGATCACTGCAGCCCAGGCTGCTTCCAATCTTGACATTCCAGATTGGCTCACTTACATTAATGACTACTAAGTTCAGTAGCATATCCAACTAGGGTTATATGTCATTTTTCTCCAGGGGAGTGCATTGGCGAATTCCTAGAGCTTCTCCTGTTCTGTCAAGTCTTTTCTAATCTGCTAGTGCTGGAATCAGTGAAAATAGCCTAGTCATAGGCATGATCCACACAATCATGCTGAATAACTTTGGCTGTGGTTAGATTAGGATCAAGTGTTTTTGACAATCAACACTGTTCATTAGGCATGGAAGTTTCTTCCTGAATTCAGTTGCTCCTTAATTTTTAGAGCAATCAAATATATAGACAATTGGTTGAGCATTAGGCTTTTTTTCAGGAAAATAATGCACAGCTTTTGACTTCTTGTGTAGTATAATGTCCCAGTGAGACTTTTCCCTACTTTTTCTGCCTTGCTGTCTGTCTTTCTTTTCTTATTCTCTCTGTATATTATTCTCTCAGTATGTTATTATACTGAAAACAGGACAAAATGCCTTACCATTTAATGAAAATGCAAACTGTTCTGACTGGAGGGAATTTTGGAGGTATTTGTAGTTAGATGGTAAATGCCCGCTTTCCAGTGCAACTATCTGCTTCCTGCTTTCAGAGGAACAAGGAAGCTTATGCACTGTGGTGAACACAACATTTTGCGCTGATAAGCCTATTCTTCGGGAAAAAGGGGTGTGTGGGGGAGAAAGAACCTATGTAGCTCATTAGTACACCATGAATCAGAAGAATGTCAAGAATTGTGAAGGCATTATGGGACAGAGCTTGATGTCTCCTTAAGCCAACACTGCAGACCTAAGAAGTATGCTGGATGTCAAGCAACAAAAAATGTTATGTTGACATGAGTACTTATTATACTCAATTCATTATTTATCTGGTCTGAAGAAGTAATCTGTGGCAACGGCTTGGTTAAATATTAGCACATTGTTGAGAGAAATTTACAAAATGTTCTTAAATTATTCATCTAAATTGGATTGGGTTTGCTATTATGGAGGTAAAGAGCTAGAACAAACTAGGTCATGAGAAATCCAGGTTGCTTTGTGAGATAGCAGTGGAGGTAGATATGCTACACTGCATCTTAGACAAAATAATCTCAAACTTAGTCAAGCTACTGATATGTCTAACCTGAGTGTAAGACGTCTCAGTGTAAAACAATCCCGCAAAAAAAAAATACTGTCGTATCTGCTAATCACAGAAACTATCGCTATACAGACATACTAAACAGTTTTACAATTTTCAAGCGGGACTTCTTTGCACTCATTAGGTGATATCTTGCAACCTCGAATCACCCACATCAGTCTATTTTTCAGTGCCTACTAGTATTTGGGGTGCCTAGGCAGTCTTCTGCTCAGTCAGCTTTTCTAACTTTTTTAGCAGTCAATTCTGAAGACTTTTTAGACTCTGTGCTGGTTTTGGCTGAGATTGAGCTGGTGTTCTTCCCAGTGGCTGGTATGAGGCTGTGGTTTGGATTTGTGCTATGCAGAGGTTTGATAATACAGAGATGTCTTTGTTGCTGCTGAGCAGGTCTTGCACAGAGAAAAGGCCTTTTCTGC
Source organism: Irena cyanogastra (assembly GCA_013397155.1). Taxonomy (NCBI): domain Eukaryota; kingdom Metazoa; phylum Chordata; class Aves; order Passeriformes; family Irenidae; genus Irena; species Irena cyanogastra. The sequence continues at coordinate 8,792 of VWZV01012686.1, read as the reverse complement.
TTTTTGTAATCCATGCTGATGAGGAAGTTGTGGATGTGTGGGAGGCTGGCAGGAAACACAGCTGAGATGGGTCACCACAACAGACCAAAGGGGCATTCCATATAATAAGACACCATGCTCTAGTAGAGAAAGCTGTGGAATGAAGGAGCAAGAGGCAGACTTCTGGAGTGATGGCATTTGTCTTTCCAAGTCACCGTTATGTGTGATGGGGCCCTGGTCCCCTGGGGCTGGCTGAACACCTGCCTGCCCATGGGAAGCAGTGAACGAATTCTTTGTTTTACTTTGCTTTTATGTGGGGCTTTTGCTTTCCCCAATAAACTGTCTTTATCCCAACCCAGGAGTTTTCAAGTTTTACCTTTCCAGTTCTCTCCCCCATTCTCATGAAGGAGTGAGTGAGCAGCTGCCTGATGTTTGGCTGCTGGCTGGAGGTAAACCACAACAACACTGGTGGGAAATGTCTCTAGGCTTTTCCTTTCATTTTATAATATGCCAAATTTTGGTTTCATTTGTTTGAATTGATTTTAGCTAGGTGGCAAGCATTTGCATTCTTGGAGATCACGATGAATGTAGTTTTGAAAGGGGGCTTTGCTTCCCGAAAGAACAGTGGGAAATTTTGTACAACGTTTTTGCCTTTTTCTGGTTAGATATACATGACATTCAATAGGAATGAATGATTAACTGCTGCTTAAAATGGAAAGCTACCTTTCCACGGAGACAAAGCTTGGTAAACATATAACATTATTATTTTGGCATCCTCTTTGAATCATTAGCCTACCAAAACAATTGGTAGAGCTCTTTTGAAAATTTTTGAAGATAATTTTGGGATTTGGATGACTTTAGAATATGAATATTGTACATATGTGAGATTGGGTAAAATAGCACCTTTCCATAACAGGTGTTTTGAGAACAGAATTTCATGTATGACCTAAATGTCACATAACTGCACAAACTACTTAGGTCCTAGAAGCAGGCCACGGAAACACCAATCCACCAGTATCCACCATCAAGCTTCAAAAACTAAGTGGAAATGCAGCTTTACAGAGAGTGAGGTGAACAAGCAACTCTCTTATTAGCTGTTTCACAACATAAAATTTGAGTATTCCTCTAACTCTTTTACTAAATTCAGCCAGTCTGGAGAGTAATACCATGACTCAGAAGGAGCAGAAATCTTTGGATCTTGTAAGATGACAAGAATTTTTTCCAGGCAAGTACTGCAAACAGAATTCTTCATAATGAAAAAAAAAAAAAACCATAGTGCACCCATTTTATTGCAAGATTAAATGTCTTAATTCAGAGGACTTTCATGCCAACTTTTTCATGCCTTAACTGTTCTTGCATATTCCTTTCTTCTGGACACCTGTTGGATTACCAAAATGAAACTACTAAGCTCTTCTTTGTTGTCAGTTCAGTTTCTTCATGTCCTGTATGCCTGTAACAGCTCTAAACCATTTTTCCTCTGAAAGGACATATGCATTATTTAGTGCTTCTGAGTACAAATCAGAATTTGATGAGAGGTGACTTAATCGGGAAGGGAAGGGAA
>VWZV01012685.1:2779-54878 GCA_013397155.1 Irena cyanogastra | reverse complement strand
AGGTTCACCTTGTCATTGACCAGTACTCCCAGACCTTTTCTGCAGTGCTGCTCTCCAGCCTTTTTCCCTTGTTTGCACACACAGACATGGTTGCCCAGGCCCAGGTGCAGGGTTTGACGCTTACCTTTATTAAACTTCATATGTTGGTGATTGTCCCTTGTAGCTCCCTGTTTTGTCGAGATCTATCTGCAGGGTTTTTCTGCCTTCAAGGGAGTCAGCATCTCCTCCCAATTTAGTGTCATTGGCAAACTTACATACTTTGTATTCCTTCAAGTCCTAGTCTATTATTTTATTTTATAAACCTTTGATTATGCACAGCTTCAAAATCATCTTTAAAAACATTAGTGGTAAAACATTTAGTATTAGCTCTATTCAAGTTTTGTGGAACTTCCTATCTTTCAAAAAATATGGAAAACCAGAAGATCAGAGGTCACCAGCTAGCTTTTTTACATCAATTTTGTTCAAAATACTTTAAAACATTTCAAATATTTTAGACTTGATGGTTTAACTGCTTAAGATCCTTCAGAATTACTTAGAGAATGAGAAAAAATATTATCATGTCCACTACTATCACATGTACAATAGCTGATTGTGACGTGACTTTATTGAGCACTTTGTCTACTTTATTACTGACAGTTGCATTGCTGTGATTCTTCAGGAAGCGATGTGCAAGGCTGAGAGTTGGACTTGATGATCCTTGTGCGCTCCTCATAACTTGGAATGTTCTGTGGTGTTCTGTGATTTCTATGTGATAATGAATTTTAGGCTTCATTTTGATCCTTGTAGTCTTTAAACACAAATTATTTAATTTAAAATAAGTTTTAGACAATTTTGTTAACAATCCTCTTTCCTACTTGCCATGCATTTTGAATACTTTTTATATGTTGCTCAAATATTTAATGATCAACTCTAAATGTCACCTCTACTTACCTTGTATTATTTTATAGTATAAACGGTCCTGCTTTTTGTACTAATGCCAGATATGTAGTTTTGGAGTATGTACTATGATACTTTCGTAGCAGGATTCAGTTATCACTCATATTTTTCTTCTTTAAGACATAGGTATTTTATATAAAGATGAACATTGGCATTTAGTCATCTTTTTTTTTTTACCTAGCATCAGCATTTAAACGTGCACTATTTTTTAAAATTCTGCTAAACTGATAAATAATTTTTCATATGTTGAATTTTAAACTAGTAAACTGTCAGTAATAACTTCTAGACCTTTTTGGGAAACACAGCATTAGAACCTAAATGTCAGTCATAGAACCTCAGAGGTCATCTGATTATATGTGCACACACACACAGAAACTCATAATTCCCACAATGGGTAGGGACACTAGACCACTTGACCAGGAAAACCAAACTAGACTAGAATCAAAACCCCATCCAACCTGGCCTTGAACACTTATAGGGATGGGGAACCCAAAACTTCTCTGGGCAACCTATTCCAGTGCATTACCATCCCCACATTAAAGAATTCTTTCATAGAATCTAATCTAAGTCTACTACCCTCATTCAGTTTAAATCAATCAGACTCAATTTTTCACACCAGTAATGCAAGCTGATTCCTTCTTTTACTATCTAGATAGAAAATTCAAATGCTGCCATCTTGTTCTGGAAGGCAATTTGATGGCTCCTAACATACCTCCTGGTGTCTGCTCTACAGCAGTGTGTCACAGCTCTGTTCCACAGCTGTTCAGTGTCACCTGAAACACAGCAGGCAATGCTGCTTGTCATAGACATCTGTTGGCTGTCCCCTCCTGCAAATCCAGTTGCAGCAACCAGCATCCCTTCTTCCTGCCCTACAGACCTCTCTTCTGAAGCAACAGATGAACTTATTTTGAGAACAATTATTCGACCATTGAAGTAATTTTCAGTTTGATTTCTTCCTTGTTTCATGTCTTCTAGACCTAGCACATTGGTTACTCTTTTCGATAGACATCATATAATCTAACTAAAATTTTTCTTCCCTAATATAACATAATAGCCTAACATATCACAGAAACATTAAGCTTGGAAAAGACCTCTAAGTTGATTAAGCCCAACCTTTAACCTAGCAGTAACATGTTCCCAGCCAAAACTGTATTCCTAATTCACATCTTATAAACAGTCTCTAGTTCATTTTCATTGACATGTGAACATGAAATATCTCTATTAGAATAACTTGAATTTTCTTTTCTTCTGCTTCCTTTGGGATGATACATTATCTGATTCTGAATTTTATTAAGAAGAAATGAAAGTTTATCTGGGTCAAGACTAAATTAGCCATTTTGTTTAACATTTTAAGCTATGTTGAAGAGTAAGATGTTATATTATTTTAATTAAAAACTATTTTGTACTTTAAAAAAAACTAATGGCACTTCTGAAATAAGTTGTATCATTTGGAAAATGTTGATGAAGTCTCTAAAAACTAAATCTTAAACTAAAAAGTCTTCCCTTTGATTCAGGTGTCCTCCTAAATGAATTCAACCTTAGTCACTGATTAAGTATTCCACCTTTATTCCCTGATATCATCATTATTAGCAGTGGAGAAAAATTAATATACATTATATTTCTGTTTATTTAATATGAAAGAAAAATATTGGCAAACATTAATAGCTAGAAAACCACACCAACAAACGCCTTACAGCATAAAAATGCTTGCAGTAAGCTATGTCTTTTACTAAAACAGTCAAATTTTGGTTGCCAGCAAGTAGTAAGAACAGGATGTGCAGAAGTCAACGTTTTAACCAAAGATATGTGGATTGTGGATGTAAAGAGAATTTGGTATCAGCATGACCATTCCCACATTTGCTCGCTATAGTCAGTAAATAGATAAGAAATTGATTTAAAAAATAAGGAAATAAATATTAAGATTAAGTAAAATATTATCCCTGGGAGATTTTATGACTTCTCTCTTTTGACTTCATTCCTCATGCTCATCTCCACGAAAGTAAATCAAGAAATTTTCAGGTTTTGCAATCTCCCTGACACTCATCCATAGCGGTCACAGCCTAACATTTCATGATGGGAACAAGCCAGCTCTCATACACTGACAGTGAGGAACTACTGAGGAACAACTAGTAGAAAACAGTCAGTCTTGGCTTTCCAATGAAGGACACTTGCATCAGCATAGCATGAACTAATTCAGACCAAAAAATACTACCTTACAATAGTGTTGGTGTGCAAAAAAGGTCTTGCAGTGTTCCCAAAGACAGGTAATTATTGCACAGAGACTAATGACAAATTCTTAGAAAAACTCTCCAAAATGGTTATTGGATAGCATACACTATTGAAGTGAATGTGATTTAACAAAAGACCTGAATGCTAACAATACTGCTATGAATGCCTCTAAATGGATCAAAAGTGACAATGAGGCTCAGAGCAAGGGTGAAGTCAGAGGTTCAGACAGTATTTTCATTAATCCTTCTATCAAGGGTCAAAGGATCAAACCAGGACAGATTCATCCTACAGATGAAAGCAGGGTTGCACAGATGGTTCACCAGGAGGGCTTTAGTTTCCTTGACTTTGGGAAGATGGTCCATAAGTCATCGTTGGAGGGTGGTTTCTATGACATGAAAGGGGTTTACACATATTGCGTGACATTCATTAGCTTTGCAGAAGAATCTCTTCAGCTGTGGCTGACTGGCAAGGAGAAACTGCAACACTCAGGATAAAGTCCCTTAAAAGCAAGAGGGATAACATTATTCATAGCACCATCATATAAAGGAAGTAAGTTCAGTGAATGAACTCACTTTTACATGCTTGTGATTTCTGTGCACCAGTGGAAATAGAGCAGGAAACAATCAAGAAGATGTATAAGAAGTAGTTTAAGATAAAAGCTGTGATTTAACTGACCTAACAGACATTTGTTAGGAAGAGTGATATGATTAGAAGGAATGATTTAGAAGATATTGATATGTGTCTCAAGAAGCAAGCAAGTCGCAGCTTTGGGAAAATACAGACCACCTTCTAATGGTTCTGCTGGTGATCAAGGTAGAACATGGTAGCCCAACAACCAACACATTCACATGGATGAACGGCAGGATTTTTAAAAAAGCAGAAAAATCAAGGCAATTATGAAAGAAAATATCTTAAATTATCAGAAAAATTAAGGATTTTTAATACATAGCTCTGATGTGTTTTACCCTTCTTAGTTCACAGGGAAGCAGAATCATCTGGGATCTTGAAGAAAATGTGGAAGGCATAAAGGACACCAATAAATTGGCAAAGGAAGATCTGGATAATACAAAAAGTAAAAGAAATCACAGAAAATTTTAGTGCAGACATATAGCTTCAGTACTGAGAAAAAAATGTTGAACTGGCCAGATACTTTGCCCACCTCATCAGAAATTACCATTAAAAGACAAAACCAAAACCAACCAAACCAAAACCAACCAAACAAACAAACAAAAAACCCAAACCAAAACCAACCAACCAAACAAACAAAAAACCCCAACCAAAACAAACAAAGAAACAAACAAGACCGAAACAGCCAAAAAGAACACCTCTATTTTATATAACATGCTCATAGCAAGATTTCAAAACATAGAGATGAAATTACTTAAAGTAGATGAAAAAATTATTAGAAAGCTGTATTCAGACAGCAGCTTTTTGTTCCCTGTCTTAAAAAAGGGATTGACTAAAGCTGGAGGTATTTATTCTGCTACTGTAATATCATAGTTTCATTAATGATTTAATTGGTAAATTATGCTTTACTAGAGATAGGAACTATCTGGTAGGGACTGCAAACTTTCTGAAGGGCAAGATTCAAACTTAGAATCCTGACTAACTGAAGAAAAAAAGAAAGAGGAATGCAAAAAACAAAGGAAGTTTTAGAAGGGTTAAGGAGTTAGAGTCTGCTGAATAAAGGAATGATGCAAAGCCTCTGGGACAGCAGTCCTACTAGCATGTCTGGGAGCAATAAGTGAAATCATGAACTTTGGTCAAAAAAATTGCAAAAAAGGCAAATATAATTTAGGAATACATGAGGCTCATAATTTATAACTACAGAATTAATCCCTCACCTTCTTCAGGGCTTACCTACTAGAGTAGTTTTGTGGAGACCTGTGAATCAAGTTGACCATGAGAAGGTAGTTTGTCCTTGTGGCCAGGAGAGTCAGTGCTGTCCTGGGATGCATCGGGAGTAGCATGGCCAGCAGGTCAAGTGAGGTCACTTCTGTAGTACTGTGTTCAGTTCTGGTCTCCACAGACCAAGAAAGACAAGGAGCTACTGAAGAGGGTCAAGTGGAGTTCACAAAGATGGTGATGGGCCTGGAACATCTCTCTTGCAAGAAATACTTTCTTGCAAGAGCTGGGCCAGTCTAGTCCACAGAAGAGAAGGCTGAGAGGGGATCTCATAAATACAAATAACTCAGGCAGGTGCCAAGAGGGTGGTGCCAGACACTTTGACTGGTACCCAGAGACAGGACAAGGTGTAATGGCCATAAAATAAAGCACAAGAACTTCCATGTCAACATGAGGAAGAACTTTTTGTTCAGGGTGGCAGAGCACTGGAACAGATTGCCACCATCGCAGGGTGGTCATGAAGCCTCTCTCTCTGGTGACATTCAAAATCCACCCAGACTGATTCCTGTGTAACTTGCTGTCCTGGTGAACCTGACAAGGTCTACTAAATAATCTCAAGAAGTCCCTTCCAACGCTAACTATTCTGTTATTCTACCTCTATGGGCATTACTGAAGCACCGTGTAATATGACCAGTTTTAGGCAACAAAGATTCACAGAATCATTCAGGCTGGAAAGGACTAGAGGTCATCAAGTCAAGCCTTCCAGCCATCAAAGGTTGTTAAAATTCCTGATAAAGTGGGTTTTGAAATTCTCAAGGATGGAGAATTCACTGCCTCTCAGCATTTCTGATTCAATGTTTTACCATTCTCGTTCTAGATATTCAATTAAAATGTCCATTGGTTCAATCTGTGACATTTGTCTCTCATTCATTCACTATGCACCTTGGGAGAATTTGTCTTCTCTATATAGAGTTACATCATTGAAGACAACAACCACTTCTGAAGTGCTCAGTACAAGAGACATGGAGCTCCTGGAGTGGGTCCAGCAGAAGACTGTGAAGGTGATGAAGGGATTGGAGCATCTCTCTTTATGCTCTTTCATGAACTTTACTGTGCAGGCAACTGAGCACTGGAACAGGTTGCCCAGAGGCTGCGGATTCTCCCTGTCTGGAGATATTAAAGAACAGTCTGGACATAATCTTGTGCAATGTGTTTTGAGCAGGGAGGTTGGACCACATGACCTGCTGTGGTCCCTTCCAGTCTGACCCATTCTGTGATTCTGTGAACTATTTCCCTCCAGCCTTTTCTTATCTCGATTAGATATATCCAGTTTCCTCAGCCTCCTCATGTGTGTATGTTGGAGTCTGGAGTGGGGTGGTGGCATGTCGAAGAAAGGAAGTCCAAGCAAAGGTCTTAAAGGAAAAAAGGTTGAAAAGGTCGGAGGAGAGAAACTGGAAATAATCAGTTGTCTGGAAAACACAACCCATGGGGAAGGATTAAAAGAACTGGCGTTGTACATCTCAAAGATAAAATTGATAGGGGAATGTGGTAGCAGTGCTCAAATATATTAGAAAAAGGTAGACAAAGGAAGAGGAGAATACCTTGTTCTCCACATCAATGGCAGTTAGAGCAAGAGGCAATGCACTTAAATTGCATGAGGGAAAAAAAAATTAGATTAGGAAAAATTTCCTAAGAATAAGGAAGGTGAAGTGCTAGAACAGATTGCCTAGGGAGATAGTCAAATATTCATCACTGGGGAGTTTTTGAAACAGATTTGTAAGGTTTGTCCTGTTATGACAGAATGGACTAGAATTCAAGTCCTATCTTCTGTGCGTTTATGTACATAGCTGACTGAAGAACAATTTTGCAGCCCAGAAATACAGCACCTGAACAAGAATAAAGGATCTTTAGTCTGATAAAGAGCATTAATCAAAGCAGGTGTATGTTGGCTTCAAGGTAGGGACTAGAAATAATTTGATGGGAAAAAACACCATCAAGGTTTACTTTCTAGCTTTGTAAAAAATACAGGACATTTATGATGGTCTCACTTCTGTCTTTCTGTCAGAATAGGCAGATACCATTGGAGGAGCTGCATCTGCTTCCTCAATGCATTGATGCTATTAAGATGAAGTGTACAAAAGAGTACCATATATGTATGTGTGTGCATAACAGAGAGACAGAGGTACTTCAGTGGGAACAGGGACACACTCAGAAGAGATGCCAAATCCATTCTGGAGTAGAAGTCTGTAGCTGGAGTGCCACAGACTCTGTAGAGGGGCCAAGTATGATCAAAGACTCTGGCCAGCTAGGGAGAAATTAAAATGCATGTGTGAGGATGTTAAAAAAGCAGATTGTTAGTCACATCACTCTGCCGTGGCACCACACCAACCAATTCTGACAAAGTAGGAATTGAACTTGCTGAGTTTCTATTAAAGCCATAGGAGGCTTTGATAGGCTAGTACGTCACTTGCCCATTTGGCAGATGTGTGAGACTTTCACCTATCTACAGAAACAGTGCAAATGCCTGAGCCGGAAGGACTGATGAAATCAAAAATAAAGGTAAGGGGAGAGGGAGTGGAAGAGACCTGTCAAGAGAGAGAGAGATGATTGGAACTACAACCCATGTATCTGAATTAACTCAAAAAGCTATTTCTTTCTGGCCACATCTATAGGTTTAGAAGAAAATGTCTTGTGATCAGCATATCACTGCTGGTAAAACATATATATTTGAGCAAACCCATCCCTGCATTTATCCAGTACAAACACATGGCAGGAACTGGTGCTGTGGTCGAGTGACTTCTCAATTTGAATAGAATTATTCACTACCTTAGGAAAGAAAAAAAAACAGGCATAAGAAGTCCCTTGAAACATCGTCTCTTTATCAGAACTAGAAGCAAAGCAATCTCCTGCCATGAGAGGAGTTATACTTGCCCCACCTGCAATGCCCATTGAGTGCTTTATGCAACATAACAATGTACATTACAATAGTCTTCCAAACCCCCAAAGGAAATATCTGCTTTCTCAGAAATAATTACTTAGCAATGTATTTTTATCCAATGCAGGCTAAAATATGCTTGAAAAGCTTTCATCACACATCTATGCATGTGTTGGATAGGATTCAGCACCTCTAACTAACCCCCAGATGGCCTTCACTCAAACTGTGAGCCCTCAGGGATGTCCCCGACTCACTGGTCATCTCTGAGGGGAGTCATCTCACTGCTCACACCAAATTCGTGCCCTGTTCAAACACTGTGTAGAGGTGAAGTTTTCAGAGTTTGCCAACCAGAACAGCCAATAGGTAGGGCTCAGAATGCTTTCAAGAATTTCGTCAATCAGAGCTATAGCACAGCAATAAACAGTCATTCAAATCTTTCTCAACATGGATCAAGATTAAGAAAATATAAACTTGACTGTTTTTTTCATTTGTTAGGTAGTTTCAACTGAAGTTCCACTGAAAAACAGGAAACTGCTTTTCCTTTTGTCAGAGTCCCCTGAGACAAGGCATTACAACAAGATTTTTTAAAATTTCTTCTTCTTTCACAGAAAGAACTATATCTGAAGAATACAACATTAGTATTGCTAAAGTATAGATGATTTACTGATTTTGATTTTAGATAGATACTTCTTTGCCACCTACACTAACTGAAAAACCTTGCATTTAACATCAGAATTTAGTACATCTCAGGTTAAGCTATTCACTATTCCATAGCATGAATATTGTCAATCACTGCTTTATTTTTTTTTTTTAATATACCTGTATTTTTTCAAGTTTTGGGGAAAAGCAAATGATCTTAGCTGCTGACTGACCATCATGTTGTCTCACATTGGTCACACAATGATACAGAATGTTTTGAAAGTGTTGGTGTATGCTTCAAGGCAAGAAACCATAATTGCCTTTCCCTGGTGCTCTCCCCCTTCTACATCTGGTAAATATGATTATTGCAATCCACTGAATCCTACAATTCTTGCACTATTAATTTTCAATATTCAATATTCACCTGGATCTGAAATACAGCTGTTATTAAGCTTCTAAATGAGAGTCTAGAATTTTTCATTGAGTTTTGATTAAAAAGGTAAGCCTCTTTTTTCTTGTCTGGTTGAATTTCACAGATTATAAAGGTGATGATGAGGGAACCTGGCACAACAAGAAAAAATAATGGTTTGGATCTCTTCTGCATTTAAACTGTTACACAAGAAAGGACAGAAAGTAAGTAATTAGCATACTTGGCCCTCTTAAAATTTTAAATTATGCTTATAATTTAAATGTAAAAATACATTTTTTTTTGCATAACTTGGTAGAATTATGTTAAAATATCAGTTTAATTATTTGACTTAAAAAACATTAAACCACAATGATTTTTACTTTAAATTTCAATTTAAGTTTTAATTTTAACATACTTCATGGGGGAGCTGGAGGAAAAAAAAATCTAAGTAAAATACTCTGAAAATCAAAATAGGGTAAATAAATGACCAATTAGAATTGAAAAGTGAAAAGCTGTAGAGAGTGAGCAATAGACAGAAGTGGTATGTGTAAGTAAAAATTTTTAAAATGGTGAAGCTACACTGTGAATTCAGGTAGTGGAGAAGAACTTGGTTAGAGGTCAGTCAGACAGCCCTGCATTCAGAAGTTCTTGATCAAAGGAACGTGAGGGCATGCTAGTGTACTTATTCTAGATTTGGAGTGATGTGAAGGCATCTGGAGGTTCATTCCTTTGGTTGAGTTACACTGCACATCATTAATTGTGGTCTATTCTGTTTTACTGTCCTCAGCAAAACTCTAAAAAAAATATATGAAAGCGTGATATTCATTTGTACAGCGAGAGAGAAGACTCAGAACAGACAAATAGATACTTTAAAAAGAAATTTTAATTAAGCCAACTGTACGATAAATATAATGGGAAGGGTATGGCTTCCAGGAAATAATGTGTGCTTTTGATAAATAAAACCCTTGTTACTTCAACATTAAGCATCTGGAGAGCTAATCACTGAAATCAAATGTCACAGTGGTGTCTGTTAAATTAAAAGAACTGATGGTAACCAGATATTTCTTTGGATACGCGCATGCCAAGATGTAAAGATCTTCTTCAGTAAAGGTGCCTTAAATGCCACTCAGCTTACATAAAATTTGTAAAGATATATGTTCTGTTAAAGCAGGCATGTAAAAATACAGGTCTAGGTGTGGATTCTTGCATCTGACAGTAGTCAGTTAAGGCTGACTGACAATAGTCAGTAAAGGACCAATGGCTTTTGTTTCTGCTAGAAAGGAAATCTCAGTATCAGCAAAATGAAATTTCTGGACACTGTAAAGAGGTAGCTGGCAATGTATTGGGTTTTTCCACTGCAGAACTTCACCTAACAGCAGTGAAAAAAAGGGTCAGATTTTGATAATGCTTCTATTCCTTTATAAATTTGTAACAATATTTGCTCTAGGTTTTCAGTACTACAGGTGACTCATCAAGGACATTTAAGCCCCAATTAAATCACATAAAATAAACTTTCAAGAGTTATTAACATGTTCATATATTTTGATGTTCATAGACCACTATTACATCATGAAATCATTAAATGACTTTCTAGGACTGAGCACATGCTTTCAAGAACTATTATTATTATTTCAATCCTAATGAATACCATGCAAGGCTTCTCCCCTTGTCTTGTATGACCTTGCAGTACCAGAGTATGAGAAAATTAACTCAAGATAGCTAAACATAGTAGGAAAATAAAAAGGAAAATATTTTATGTCCATATTAAAAAAAAACTCAAAAACTCCAAGCAAAGGTTTCCTGCGGCTTCCCATCCAAAGTGCCTTTGTTGTAGTACCTCTTTTGCTTTTGGCATGAGTATGGACTCATCTGTTTTCAACAGCCAGTAAGATATTGATGCATTGTTATCTAAATAAGCTAATTGCTGGTAATATATTCTGACTCCTGCTCACTATACAGGATATATCTTAAATTTTTAAAAAGATAAAAATAGTTAACAAATAATTATAAGAATAAAAAAAACCTGGATGGTAAATTAGACACTTTTTCACCAGATATTTCAGCTAATGAGTTCATGTAGAAATGGAGTTATAAAGCATGCCTAAGATGTAGAAATAAGACACACTGCTGAAAGTTTTTGGTATTGAGATGATATGCAAGTATCTTGTTCAGGATTTGTTAATTCCTGCTTTACACTATCATTTTCCAGACAGGTGAGGCATGTAGCCACTACTGTAGGGAGTGGGAGTAGATTTTGAGATTTCATGTGTACTAAATTCAAAGCTAATTTATAAGATCCACACCTAGCAAACAAGCTTTTCTTTTTCTTCTGAACAGCCCATGAGGGGTTATCCTTACAAAATGCAGAGATGCCTGGAGAAGTCCTTTTCACTTGAATCTTTCTGATCCATTTCACCTGAGATGCAAGTGTGATTGACATTGTGAAGACAAGTGTCAGCACAAGTGCTAGGGAGTCCCATGCTGAGAGATTACAGAGAGTGAGATAGTATAAAAGATTTGATATCAAGCTGGTGTCGTGTCTGATCTGAAATCTGCGAAACAACATCCTGACGTGAACATCTGCTTACATAGTAACTTTTCAACCAACAGTTCGTGTTTGCCTTTTTTTTTTTTTTAATCTAGCAGTATTCTGTGTCTGTCCTGTTGGCTTTCTTTCTGGTAATGTTTTAAATTTATTGGTAATAATGTTAATTTAAAAAAATAGAAAATTAATTGAATTAATTCATTTTCAGAGGGACAAGAACAAACCCAAATGGGCTTCCAGCTTGAAGAACCCATAACTTTGTGCAAAAACATAACTCCTGTTTCCCAGTCTAGAAAATGGATTTATCATAGCTAGATCATTTTGGTATCATGAGACAAAACCAAACTTCCTCCTGTGGAGATAATAGAAAAGTTCATCAGAGCTATACAAGGAAGTGCCATTTAATTTTTATTTATACATATAACAAGGCAGATTACCTGTTCTAAGTATTTTGAGTCAAAACTACTGAATTCTCTCTGAAAAGATCAGACTAAATTTGAGCTCAATATTATTCTTGAAAAACAATTTATATTGAACAGAATTAGTTTTATACATCTCTTTTCATTTGGACTGACTTTTCTATGCCCAAATGGGATATTTTTCCTTCTTTAATTAAACTTTTTTTTTGGTAAGTTTGGTGTGTTGGGTTTATTTTTATTTTGGTTTATGTTTTGATTTTGGTTTTTGTAGATGCAGCAGTCTTGCTGCAACAGCTGTCTGGGAACAATCAAGTCTGCAGTAGCAGCATTCCTCAACAAAATAAAAAATGGTTTGGCACTTGTTCCACCAACCCTTCAGACTGGGCTGTGACACTTATAGATGGATGGCTGGTGGGGTGCTTCATCTCTCCAAAATGCTGGGATTTTCATCCTGAGAGGAGTCTTCTGGTTATGTGGTGGGGTGGGTGGTTGGTTGCTTGGTGAACTTTTCTTTCAAGAAATGCTGGCTGGTGAGTGGGCAAAATGGGACAGAAAGGAAAAATCCCAGCAGTATACTACCAGGGTCTGTAAAAGGCCCATGTAGGAAACTACAAGACTTGCAGAGTCTGTCAAGGGTTTAGGGAATAAAAAGTAATTTGATTACAGGTGCTCAAGTAGCATGCATTTTATTCTTATTAGCTGAGAAATGTCTCTAGGGATTGCATGCTAATCTTCTCTAAAGCAGATAAATGGCTCTATTAAAAGTAGTGTAATTTGTTCATAGCTCTGTAGCATCAGACTATTTTATGAACACAGAGAAACTGTAAATACAAGACAAGAGAGAAGAAGCTTCTTCAAACCTCATGTAAATTCCTGTATATAGAGGTATTTGGATTTATAATCCTGAAAAAAAGTTTACACATAGAAAAGTATTGAAGAATTGTGCCAATATTTCCCTTTATTATCTTAAAGACTCACACACACTAAAAATGCAATATGAAGCATCTTTACTTTTTAAGATTAAAGGAAACAAAAAACTTGAAAATATACCTTATTCTTTGGCTTATGCACTCTGAAAATAGAAAGGAAGAAGGAAGAGAGAAATAGAGAGGAAAGAAAGAAAGGAAAGAGAGAAAGAGAGAAAGAGAGAGAGAAAGAAAGAAGGAAAGAAAAAGAAAGAAAGAAAGAAACAAAGACAGAAAGGTCACATTTTCTAGAAACAAAAAATCAAATCTCTTTTTAGTTATACGTAGTGAATTACATAATTTAGATGTAACTGTCTAATCAAACGAACTTTTTCAGGTTTTTATTGGTTAAAATATTTTGAAAAGAAACTTAAGGGAAAAAATAGTCCCATTTTTGTAATAGTGCGCAGTACGCAAACACCGTATGATGCACATCCATAGACAAAGGACAACATATTTTCAATACAAAGCACTGACTCCAGTATATTTGCACTTCAGAATTGTTTTGAACTTAGATAACAAGGCATAGGACTCTGGTTAGTGTAGAACCTTAGACATGTGTGTGAAACTTCCATGAAAAGTCGTAATGAAAACAAAACACATATGTTTAAAGCTAAAACTAGGTTTTAAAGGCCAGATGTAAAACCTCACTGAAGTCAATGGAAGTCTTGACTCAAAAGAGCTCTGGATCAATGCCAAGAGTTTACTTTGTTAGCGTTTCTCCAAGGAATATTTGGGGTGCAAAATAAGCATTTCTATACTATTTTTTTTGTAATAAGCAATTACAAAGGAAAACTAAGAAGGTATCATTAGTGGGCAGCTTTGCATGAAATTTCCTTTCTTTTAAGGCAAATATAGGTTTGGTTCTGCAAAAAATGTAATTTCATTAGTTTCAAATACCAGTTACACACAAAACACTATCTGATGGCTGGTGAAACCGAGCCAAGAACACAGATCAAGGGGAGATCTGTTGAAGCTGTTATTTTACAAAGGGTAAGTGGAGCAATGCCAAAACCACAAAGCTGGAATCAGGCTATGAACTTCTCTGAAGTTCAAGGTCGCTTCAGCTGGGAGGTTTGACTAAACCCAGCCCTGCCAGTAGTTCATTTGTTTCTCACACAACATTTGGAGGTCTAGTAAAAGCAACTTGCTGTTTTAGGAACCTAATAATAAGCACAATATGCATTGGTCCTTGTGTGCCAGCACAGCTCGAGCACAGTGACCAAAAGTCTGTGGCTACCCCCACACATCTTGTGAGTCTGTGGATGGTTGCAATTACATGTGTCAGCACAGCTGCATATTCTTTTTTTAAATGCTTCCCTGTCTGCTGGCAGTGACTGTAAATTTAATGAGAGCACCTGCTGCCCTCTTGCCTAGTTAATTCATAGTGATCTGCTTTAACTAAAGGAAATTTCAAAAAAGCCTCTGTTCTTCAGTAATAAATTACCAGTCTATATCATGGCCTAAAGGGCCTTTGATTCATGTAATATTACACTTACACTAAGCTCTGCTGGCAGCAGGAACATTTAGTTTTCCTGAGTAGCATGGGGGAAGGGAGAAAAGACAGAGGGAAAGGAGAGGAAAGGAAGGGAAGTGGCTGGTGAGATTAAATAAAAGAAGATCAATTGCCTGAATATTGACAGCTGAGGGAGATATTTGTCCTTGACCTCTTATCCTGAACCATGTATTCACTACAGGTAAAAGCCTTAGCTGCTAAAAGTTCTTAATTGACAAGTTATGGTGTAGGGCACTAAAAATCTTTTTCTCAAACAAACAAAAAAAAGAAATAACTTCTTTATTCTAAATTTCTAGTTTACCTCACATTTATCAGCAAAACGAGTGTCATTCTAGTTAGTAACATTGCAAACTGAAAGCAATAATGCCTTCACCAATTATCATTTTATGCATTACTTTAAAACAGAAGGAATAAATCTGGAAGCTTTTGAGAAAAAAAATCTGCAATAAAGAATTTATTGAGGTGGAGGAAGAAAGGCAGGCAAAATGAATATAAAATACAGAATATTACAAAGGGGAATAGATCAATTATATTCCCCTGGAAAAGCATGTGGTGCAAATGAAAAGTTACAGCCACACTAAAACATCTGAAACCCAAAACATAAACAGTATCCAAAAAAGATTTATATGAAAGTAGAAATAGTGGAAGCGCAAAGCATTGCAAATAGAGTATTGTGTATCCCAGAGGGAGACACTGACTCCATCAAAATTTGACTTTGAGGGATTGTGAGGTTCTGACTCATGCAATCTGAATGACTAATTTATGTTGGAGGCATAAGCCATTTTGTTAGATAAGTAAAGGCAGTATACAGCTCCTGTTCTCGTTACTCAAACCAAGTAGTATCTCCACATGTAGTAACTGAATACATGCACTTATAGCTCAAGTTTAAACATATGCAGAAAGATTTTCAGGAATGACTGAAGCCCAACTAAGTGTTCTAAAACAAACACTGAGTATGGAACTATGCCTGGTACAGAAATGTGATAGAAACAGAGACATATTAAAATAAAAAGGCATAAAATAATTGAGTTCCTCAGCCTCATACTTCATGCACTGAAAACACCCATCATAAAAAACAAATTCAAAGAAGAATTTTATCCATTGAACAAACTATGAATCCTAAATTTATCATGTAGTTGTATGATGTTTCATTGTATGCAGCTTGAAAGACATCTGAATGTATAGTTCATGTATATTTCTCCATCTGTTTTCAAGAACCTTTTTATAAAAATAAGGTTTATAAGTTTTCTTAAATAAAGGTCAAGTTTCTCACTTTTGGCCCCATAAGAAACAAAAAAGCATGAAACTCAGTTACATCTAAAGAACTGGCAACACTACAACTTTTTTACCTTCTGCTGTTCATAGGTGCTTATATCATTATAATGCAGGAACGAAATATTACCCATCTGGGCTGGTAACATGCCAAATCTGCTTTGCACTCAGAACACAAAGGTGCAAACATTGGTAACAGAACGTTGTCTCATTTATTGTAGCACTCAAACATCTCATTCTCTTGACTCAGAATGACATGTATACACAGAATAAAGTGCACATAAATATTGCAATATTTTCAGGCTACTCTAAACCTTGCCCCAAACTTAAGGCCTGGAGTCTTTTCCTTTTCTTTCCTCTTTTTCTTTTTCTTTTTCTTTTTCTTTTTCTTTTTCTTTTTCTTTTTCTTTTTCTTTTTCTTTTTCTTTTTCTTTTTCTTTTTTCTTTTTTCTTTTTCTTTTCTTTTTCTTTCCTCGCTGAATGATTAACTCCCTTTTCAAACTAAAGCAGAGAGGCCATGGGGGGGGTGAGAGAGCTCAGGCGTGTCCTATCAGCACTACCCAGAAGAGTGTAATGACATTTACAGGAGTGGATGTGTAATGAGTAATTACAAAGTGCAGTGAATTTTATCCAGTGCCCACCAGATACTATCATGCACAGCATCATAACTAGATGAGGGTCTAGATATTAAAAATCTTCCTTTTAGTTCATATAAAAGACAGAAAATTCTCACTTTCTTGTTTTGGGTAGCAGTAGCAGTCTTCAATGTCCTTGGTTCTTCGTTCATGAGCAAGTGAATTGTCACACACACTTCTCAACTGATATGAGACCAGATTCCTTTCTCTTGAATTGGACCAATATACTAATTGATTTTAATGGGATTATTTCTGAAGCAAACTGGGAATGCAAGCATAAATACTGGTCTCATAGATCGCATGATATGACTATGAACACAGATATAGAAATTACTCACATCACAGTTGTATCCATTCATCCACCTACAACTACCATGTCTGGAAAACAAACGCCTGGACAGAGATGATATGTAAGGTGGGTCACATTTTGATGTAGGTGTCAGCTTCCACAATACATGTGGCACAGCTTGATAAAATATTCTCTTCCCTCTGCTCTTTATACTGACTTCTATTGTATCACACTTTTCCAGCACCTTGCTTTATAATCTTTCTTGTAGCATGGATGCAGCATACTAATGTCCGTGGTCTTCTCTTTTGCTTAGTTATGCTTACTACCTAGGTGAAACTAACCTGCACAGAAGATGATGGTTTTATTGAGGCATTTCAAGGCTTTCTCGCTTTTTTACCGAACTGCCTTTCTGCAGCACATGCAACTGAATTTCTTGCTTGAAGGCAGTCCACATGTGACAAACATCTCTCCAGAGTAAATGTCCTACTGAGAGACTCCAGCAGTGTTTAAAAGGATGATGCGACGCAGGGACTGCTATGGAAAGAAGGAACATTTAAAGAAATTAAAATCACTCTTTGCTGTCACTGCTGTTCTTCTGTTGTGTTCATCATACAACACATGCTTTACGTAGCACTATTTTCAAAAGCACTACATCTCTGGCATTTTGCCTTTCAAATAAAATATACTGGAATAGCTGTCATAAAGTCACCGACCCCAGCCTAATCTGCTTTGTGTACACAGACAATACTTTCTCATTGTTACTAGGTGACTAGATTTTATGAATACACTTTTTCTTCTGAAAGAATAAAATCCCAAAAGACTAGGTAGCATCACCTGTGTAATTCTACACAGATAACACATAGCAGAATTTATAACTTGGCTCCTGTGCAAAATCATATAGCACATGTAGAATGCGTAGGCTGAAGACTTGAGAGATTCTCCAGAGAGACCCAGTCTGGCTTACTCTAACAGAGAAACTCCCTTTAAATGTGTAATTACTTCATTCAGATCACCTAAAATTCATTACAATTTTGCCTTGACTACTGGATGAATTCTGCTTCTCACCTATAGGTCTCTTCTCTTCTCTTCTCTTCTCTTCTCTTCTCTTCTCTTCTCTTCTCTTCTCTNTTTAGTCCTTTCCTGCCATATTCGAAAACAGTGGTAGTAGCTGCATTTCATTTATAAAAGTACCATCATTTTGGAACTCTGGAAACCATTAATTAAGTAATCACATTAGAAACTAGAAACCAAGAATTATNACTGCCATTTGAATATTAAAGTAATTTTCACAGAGCAGAGTTTTGATCTAAAACAGAACTTGTCTATTTAATGGGCCAAAATAATAAACTAGCATGGATGAGTTTTTTGCTGTTAATTTTTCATCCCTTGGATTAATCACAAAGCAATTTGGAATAGAATCTCCAACTACATGATCTGACCAAACAGAATTGCTTGGGGAATAAATTGTAGATGGCTGCCTCTACCAGCAATCAAAGAGCTCTGACTTTTGCCAAAGAATNAGAAGGAAATCAAGAAATCTGATATTTTTCCATGTTCCTCTTTTTACTCAATAAATACAAAGCTCACTTCCCAGCATTTTCAAGAAGTAGAAGCTCTCCCTCTCTAAATAAATGAAAAGAACCAGCTTTTCAGATCAAAAAGAAAAAAAAATAAATCTTAAAACACAGAAATTATTTGAAAGAGTTCAACCTCAAACTTTTCAGCATGGAAATTCAGTCTTTAGAAGACTAAAACTGACAACACTCTTTGCCACAATGAGTCTCCATGTGAAACCAATAATCAGGCTCATATATACACACACACATACAGACACAAATATAATTTCTCTTTCTGGCAGAAACATCTCTCTTATGATGTATGTTTTCTTTACAGCACAAGGACTGATGTATGTAACAATTGTGCTCTGTAGCACCAGATGGGTTCCTACTTAATTTTTCAAGGTACTTCACAGACACAAGGTTATAACTCCTGATCCGAAAAAAAAACTGTAGTCAAAACAAAATGGGTAATACCTCCTTCCTCCTTAAGCTGCAGCTGGCATCTGTCCAAAGGATACATTCTCAGTCTGAAAATTTATGTTGTGAATTGCTCTGTAAACCAATCCTGTCATGTAAATTGTTGCAGTGTGCAGTTCTTGCACTTGTGGACCCTTTGCTTTAGAGATACAAGCAACACTCAGCCGTCCTGAAGAAGTTAATAACTAAAAGACACCTCAGCTGATGAGAGAAAAAGGGATATGGCATAGGTCTCTACAAGGAAAGCCATGCATCTATTGGAGAATGAAAAATCCTCACTGACACTTCTAGTTTGTAGCACAATACTTTATTCCAAGTCTTTTCTCTTTTCCTAATATTTTCTCTTAGAATTAGGATATGCATGCATTAGACTTTATTTCATTTCAAAGACAATGTACACATTTAAAAAAAAACCTGCANGTTTTTATGGACTTTGATTAATGATTTGAGGGGAACTAAAGCCACTTTTTTGGGGACTTTAAAAATAAAGCCTCTTTTCAGGTTACTAAAATTGCTTCCCCAAAAACCAGTGTTGACATCTGAAAAATGTATCTAGTGCTGCTCAGACATTTAGACATCAAGAAAAGCATTCCTACAAATTTTTCCACCTGCAGGATATAAGAGAAGGCTAGCATTGCTGATCTCAGACTGCAATTCCAGCTTTCATTCATGTATCTTTGGCATTCAAAAAATTTACATCTACCACAGAAAATCCCACACCACCACTCTTCCAGGAGCATACCATGCTGCTGTAAGCTTTTAGAACAGACCCAGTGGTATCACATAAAACAATTTGAATCCAAAGAATGTTTTTGCAATGTTATGAGAAAACATTTAGCTTGTTCAACGAACGACAATAGAAGCAGCAATCAAAGAAAATCATTATTGTCAACAATGAGAAATAATGTTTCTTAGCAACCAAGTTTCAATTACTCTTTGTTTGCTAACAATTACCAAGATATTTAACGCTAGTAACTTTATTCCAGTAAGTAACATACTATCAAAGACTGTGATAAAGAGCTCCTGTTTTAACTGTTTCTATTTTTCAATCAAGCATCTTGCAATTAATTTTATTAGTGTTTTAGAACTAATTTACTTTGAATGAGCTGTAACTACAATTTGTTATTGTCATGTAGTAAATGAAATTGTAATGTGTAATAATTATTTGTTTAAATAATAGAATCATTGGCATACTGATGACAATCCAAGCAAGAAAAAAAATTATTACTATTAATAATAAGATTAAACAAAATTGTATCCAAGAATAGATCCCAGGAGAACCCTTCAGCTATTTTAGGTGAAGTAGAAATGGTATTGCTAATTAAGATGGAACGCTGCCTGTCATAAAGATAGCTACAAACACTGCTTCCTAGTGAAACAATGAGACTTTATCTTATTGATAAAAATGACCTGACTTCAATCCACTGTGCCTGTGGCTGTTACCACAGCTCTGAAAACAGTTACCATTATTAGATACCCTACTTGCTTTCTTACTATTCCCCATGATGATCAAAGATTGAAATGATATAATTTTTGAATGAAGTATGCAATTTTCAATTTCTTGCTTCTTTTTCCTGAAAGAGGTTTTAACCAGACATTCAAGCATGTAATTTTCCTCCTGATAGAGTGGCTGGAGTAAAATCTGGGTACCTCAGTACAGAAAGCAGCTGGTCCATTTATTCCATCTCCTATGCCTGTGTGTGTTAAGGAAAGGAAGGGGTTCTCACTCTCCCATTTGTTCTTGAGCAACACAGGGTTTTATTTAAAAGTCAATCATTTGAGCAGCACTGTGTAAGAAATCAGAATAGTGGAAGCCAGAGTAGGAACAAGTGGTGATGTTGAACAGAGCTTGCAGGTCAGCACAATCACCAGTCCTGGGTGGCCACGCTGGGTGTGGCTCCCATTCTGGAGGATGCACAGACTCTTAGCCATTCAAGGCTTCCCAAACGAAGCCCTGCTGGCAGTAGAAGCACGTGGCAGATAGGGTGCTGGCAAGAGCAAAGCACAGGACACATCCTTGCAAGTGGCAGTGGCCATGGACATCATTGCCCGAGGCAGCCATCTCCTCTGGCAGCCGTAACGCCCCCACTCCAGGCTGCTGGTGCACTGCTGGTCAACCATTCTTTCTGCCCTTTGCCACAAAATTACATCTTTTTTCAGTTCTGCAAATATGTCTGGTTCGCAAAACTTCTTTTATCTAACCTGAAGACCTATTAATTTCTTTTGTTTATGTTTTCACACAGCACTGGTGCCTGAGGCTTCTCTGGAACAGTTAGACGTTACAAGAGCCATGCTAACAAACTGCACAAATTGGCAACACAGAAATTCAACTGCTGCAGCTCACATTTTTATACTACAAGAGTGGATTAGACCTTATTCTGCCTTTAGAAAACCATAATTTAAGATGGCCTCAGCCAGAAATTTTTGGATTGCAAACTCTTCTTGCCCCTAATGCAAAAAAAAAAAAGTATGGCTTTTTTTCTCCTTCAGTAAGAACAAAATAAGTAAAATGATAATACTTTGTGTATTGATTATTTATTTTAAAAAATTATTAATAATCTCAAAAATTATATTTAAATTACAGTAAGTGAATTTATCTACCTGCATGCCTGGCCAACATAGAACACAAAATGCCTTTGTGCTTCTTCCAGCGTCTGACAGAGAAAAGCCCATTGCTCAGTCAGTGGTGGTATGTATCTCTTCTAATTGCTCTGTTCACATGCCTCAGTCAATCTGGAGCTAACAATTCTGATATCCATTTAATCCTTTGTTTGAGAGCAAATTAAGAAGGCCTTTTAATAGCACCAATTCAATAGCTTTTTTGGCCCCCAGGAGTGCAGAGGGGCTGAAATGCCTTCAGTATAGGCTGCCTATATAGGAGATAGCTAGAGAATAATATTTTTATTCTAATATTGATAAAGAAAAATCCATGTTGAGTAGTGGTAGTGCCATGGACTTGTGCTTGTAAGCTGTTTGCCATAGGAAGACAAAATTTTATGAGACGTTTTCACAAAAGTTTCTCATAAGTGACACCTGAGGAAAGAGAAAGTAAGGGCTTTGACCACATAAGAAACCGAATGAAGGACTAACTGGAGTCCATGTGTTTCCAATCTACTCTGTGTGCTGCCCCCTGATATTATCAAACTCGTTGTGTAAATTTAGGCACTTGCTGTTTCTCCTGTAGTGAATCTACTACATAATTACTTCAAGATTTGTAGGGAAGAATATTTCCCCCCTTCTCAGAACTTGCACTGGTTTAAGGTTTAGTTAACAGTGTAGTCGGGTCTGAATTAGTACAATCTCATAACTCAGATCTGCAGCTTGTGGTTCAGAATAGTAATACACTTTAAGGAGACACAGCAACTGCTTTTCATTTTAATGGGATTTTGGATCAGATGCTGAAGAACTAAGAATCCCTGCTATCCCAATCACACTGACCACTCTCTGCCCTTCCTGCTGACTGTTGTAGTATTTTTGCTTTAACCTGCCTTCAATGTCTTTCAGCTGTTCTATCAGCACTACAGGGACTTGAACTTTTGACAATGAATGAGATGTGCCAAGCTAGGAGTAATTACTTTATTGACATCACTTCAGCTTTCAACCCACTTTTACCCAAGCTGCCACTGTTTGAAACAGTAGGTCATTTGTAGCACATTATGCAAATCTTAGAACTAATCTTTTGCATAATACATAAGAGCTCAGTTTGTGCATTAACTAATTTATCTGACTACACAGAAGCTATGAATGCTGATTTTTATTAAGCTCTTCATTAAGTCAAAATGTATCTGAAGTGTGCACACATATATACATATATACAGGCACAAAATGAAATTGCTTCAAAGGTAGGAACAGTCACTTGATACATGGTCTTATCCACTAATAAACGAGGATTCCTTTCACATGAGATACGCATAATCTGAAAGAAAACGGATTCTCTATTTGCAATAATGGATGAATTAATGCACACGTGCATATCCTCCTTTCAATAGATTTTGAAATTGTATTTGTATATGATGCAAATAGTCTGTGTAGATTACCAGCTATCATACAACTATTCCCTCTATTAAGTCACTGCAAATTGGATCAAATCCCATCCAGCTCATGTGTAGGGTCTTTCTAACATGGGAAAGATTTCTTTTTATTTTAGAGTTACTTACTTAAATTTCCAGGAAAAAACCCCAGTCTATTATTGAAATATTTATCATAAATGATATTATTGAAACAAATTATTTTTTCTAGCTGCTGTACTGTCAACAAATGCAGATGTCACTCTACACTACACTCTGCACTTGGTTATGTCATTGTTGGATACATACTCTATTGATCCTGAAGGGAAGAGTGTTGCACATTTTGAACTAGTGATAAGCAGAACTTAAGGAAGCACAGGGCTGTGCTGAATTGTGCTGTGCTGAGCTGCCCATAGTGTGAGGCCTTCAGGGCTGTGCAGCAAAAGTTCCTTGGCTGCAGCATAAACCAAGCCTACACATTGCAAGAGAGAATTTTGTAGGGAGCTTCCACTGGGTACTGTTTATTGGACCATCTTTGATGGCCTTGCCTTTACCTACAAGAGCAGCAAGAAGTTTTCATCAGAGCAGAGCTGCTTACTTGTGGAGGAATTAAATGACCAAAAGGGAGAGCTTTCCCTCGTGAACTGGGTCGGTTCTGAACAGCGTGATGTGTGAGTCTACCTGGGCTCCAAATGGTGCTGCACAAATGCAGGGTGTCCAACAACTGAAAGGGACTTAAGATTTGCTGGGTATCTACATTCCTCTTCCTATTAAAACAGTTAGCTTATTACAGCATTTGTTGTTGGACCTTCCTTATTAAGATCTGGAAAAAGTGCTGCTGTGCTGAACCTCTTTAACTCCACTGCTCCCACCATCCTATGCTGAACAGCTACTGCTGGAGAAGATCTCGGATCTTTCATTATGTTACATTCTACTTTCAGGACAGAGTTTTCCAAGGCCATGTCCAAAAAAAATCCCACAGGTAATTTTCACAATACCGTTTCAAAATCACAGCTATGATCAAAACATAGTAATACTAATTTTTTAAAAAGTAAGAAACACACAAACACACACCAATTGCAGCAGCTCCTTTCTCATTCTGTTCAAACTCATCCTCCTTCAAGAGAAATAAATTCATATTTTTCCTATTTGTTTCCTTCTGGGCAAGCACTGAGAGATGAATAATTGCCTTCAGTCAAGATGTAATATAAGATGTATATTGGCATTGCAGTCACTTTACCAAGGGCCTAAGAGGTCAACATGCTTCAGGAGAGGTAATAAGTGATGGTCTCTCCTTGTATTCGATAGCAGTATCGCAGCCTGCAACAGAAGGAGAAAAAGGAGGGGGAAGTCAGCTATCATCCTAACTCCTGCAAGTTCTTAGATGCAGTTCATAATGACCAATCACTATGTGTTATGAATAAAAACAGATCACTCTTCCACTATCTTGGTAATGAAAAACATTATATTACTATTATAATACTCTGTGCACGGACCACACTGGGGTTTGGTTATATGTCCCACTTTACAGCAGAATACTTACTAAATTATCAAAATTTGTGGGTTGATAGTACTCTCAAACAATTTATTGTAACTGTAAAATATTTTAAGTTTTGAAAACCACAATAAAGTTGATTTAATAATCCCCTAATCTTATACACAACATCCTCTAGACTTTTTCAATTACACCTCATAAATTATAGTTTACTGTATATTATAGAAACATTAAAAAATAAACACTTCATGAGAATTTCACCAGATTAATTTATTTTGTTGAGTTAACCAGAAAGCATAACAAATTCACACATGACCTCTGAACTCTGAGCACAGGGCCTCAAATTCAGTCTACCATCAAGAATATCCATCTGCCAAAGATAACAACTAAATGTTTTATTTAACTTGAGCCGAGATATTTGCCCTAATGACTACAGTATGGAAAAAGCAAACAAACAGAAAATTAGCAGAATGCTTTCTGTTCATAAAAACACCATTGAAGTTCAAAGAGTTAAAGAAAAACAAAAATCAAAACACTGTCTCCTATCTATGATGCTTTTTTAGTAAGGATGTGTCGCTGAAAGTACAGGCAGACAGATTTAGCAAAATCTAAATGCAAATCATTTGTCATAGGTGAGTAAGAGATGTCATTCCAGTGTCAACAACATCACTTTAGTCAAGTACCTTATTAAAAATAATGCCCTGATTTGTTGTGGTTGCATTTGTGAAATTGTTTTGGGATTTGTTGTATCTATTTTTTTACACTGCACCTCAATGTACCACAGCTTTTAAAATGCTCCAGAAGAAGCCATGGTGAGTTTTGCAAAGTTCAGAAAACGAGGAGTGCACTGCCTCATTTTGGCAGAGCCAGACTAGTAAAGAATTTATTATAAAATAGTGATTCCCAAAGGACCCTCTTAGGCCAAATGATTGCTAAAAGTGATGACCACTGCCTGATAGTGAATAGTGCTCCTGATGAGCCTTGATGATTTTATAAAATTTCACGGTATTTAAGCCACCACACTTTACTGATATTCACCCTGGATCTCTCTTCTTTTTTAGTATTTTTCCCCCTCTTATGTGTGACAATACATAACTGCATATGGTATAACACATCAGCTCCTGCCTCTTTTGGTTTAATTTCTCTTTTTTTGTAGTTACCAGCCATTCCCAGAGGACAGAAAAACTCTAGTTTAAACCCAGTGCTGCTGCATCTTATGATGATTATAATTAACCTTGTTGACTTTAATGACAGGGAATCACTTCAGCATCCCACTCCAGCAGAAATGATATGATAATCTTGTACCTATGCCTATTCCCAACAAGATTAGGCAGTAAGGTAGTTGTGCCAGGTGGCAGAAAGAGAGGTTTAAAGCCGTAAAAAAGTGGTTTGGGTTGCACTAGTTCAAGTGTGTAGCAAACTAAAATACTTTGGCATCATGTCCTCTGTTGAGAGAGGCTGAGAGAGTTGGAGTTTAATCTGGAGAAGACCCATGGAGAGCTTATTGCAGACTTCCAGAAAGGTCTAGAAAAAAGCTGGAGACTGATTTCTTCCAAGGGCACAAGGGAAAATGTCTCTAGTCTGAAATAGGGTAGATTTAAATTAGATATTAAGAAGAAACTCTTTCCTGTGGAGGTGGTGAGGCACTGGAACAGCTTGCCCAGAGAAGTTGTGGATGCCCCAATCCTGGAAGTGCTCAAGGCCGGTTAGATGGGTTAGATGGACTAGTGGAAGGTGTCCCTGCCCAAAATGATGAGTTGGAACCACCATTTAAAAATTGCCTTTCAACCCAAATCATGCTATGTTTCAATGATTCCATGACCGTACATTGGAAGGCCACCTCATGATGGACCATGAACTTACTCAGACAATCAGAATAAACATCCTGTCTACTTTAACAGCAGCATGAGAACTGGACACAGCCCAAGAGTTTCTCCATGAACTCTACATCACACGTGTAGTCTTCCTACAAGAAAAACCCACCAAATTTTTCCTTAATTCCATTTATTCTCTTTTTTACTGTTTCGTTTTGTGCCCGGTGCAGCACAATTAACAATCTGGCAAATGCCATAGATACATTCACATTTGCTGCTATATTTTTCAGTAAAGTTCTTTAAGGTACTTGGCTGTCTCTAGAAATTCCTTTAATAAAAGCATGTAGGAGAAGGCATATCTCCTTTCTACCCACACAAATTCATACACATTTCTGTATCATACAGATACTTGCAGTTTAATACTAATTTTAGCAGCTACAGAAAATATATTAAGCAACAATTCATTCTCATTTGCCTTAATTAAAAAAAATATTAACTCACCCTTCCACAAAGAAAAACTCAAAAAATATAAGAAAAAATGTGCACATATAGACAGATTCTGAAGCCAACAGATTAATATGCCAATCAATATTACACAAGTTTTCGAGGTAGTAGAAAAATTTTTTCCACTGTAAACAAGCAGTGCTATTAATAAGGCACAGTAACCCCATTGCAGGGTTCATTGACTGCTACCTATAACTTTAACATTCTTCAAAAAAAAAATCTGCTATGCATTTCTCCCTCCTATCAAAACTGCTTCACTGTGAAATGTAACATTCTGCAGGACCTGTTCTTTTGAGTGATACACTCTTGCTGCAGTGTACATCCCCAGCAGCAATCTGCAGCAGCTTTGACTGGGTCGACGTGAGCACTTGGAGCAGCCAAAGTGCTCTGTGGAGCTGTAGCTGATGGCAAGAACCTGAAACACGCGCAACACACATTTCAGAGGGCTGTGTGTGCTCTTTCTTACTTTTTCTTTTGGGGACTATTTCTCCTGGGCTGTGGCTGGGATGCATGGAGTGGTTTTTCCAAGTGTATTTAATTTTAGTTTCCTCTGAAAGAAAACCATACCAAGCAAGCTGATGTCTATGTGCTGTGAAACAAAGTGCTCTAGGTAGAGACAGCGTGGAGAACAGCTTCAAAAGCACTCTCCTGATGAAAACTAAAAGCCCATGTAGGCACATTCAATCTTTCCTCAAAGGAATACTGAACCTGCCTTCTCTGATTTTTGAGGTAATTTTAGGGAGCACTGCTGAATTTATATGAATCATGTATTTATAATGTCTGCCTTTGTACGTATATTCCCTTTTAGGAAATTATGTTTGTCTTTTGGGAGCCTATACACGGTATGAAATCTGCAGCAGTTTCTTATATTGTCTCAAAGTTTTCATAAGTAATGGATCTATTCAGTTCTTTCTGAAGCTTCTGCCTTAAGGCAAAATCAAGTTATTATGGGAAGCAAGTTTGGAGATGGTTGGACTCTTTCAGGTCTTTTCCATAGATGCTGAAATCTTAGAATAAGTAGTATTTGATTATACTTAAGGATTGTATTGTAATACATAGGAACAAGGAATCCTTGTTTACAGTGGTTTTTCTGTAACATTCAGCATAGTGCTTGTAATCTTAATGTTATTGTGAAAGAACGCACTTGAAGCTGTACTAATAAGGATAGATAAGGCTATATTCCAACTTGTCTTTGTTTTCTGTACAAACATACATGAATATACTTCTCTAAAACAATTACTTTATTCAAGGAGTAAAAAACTATGTTCCAGAACTTCTAAACACAGTGCAAGCCTGATTTTATAATAACCCCTTTACTATTCTTCCATAGCTAGGAGGAAAATGGCTTTGAGTGTATGAATATGAGAATCCCTCATTATCACCTCTGTTTATGGAATTTGAAAATAATTTGAGGCAATAAAAATGTCCAGGCTAATCCTAGTTTTGAGTGGCAGCACATTAAGGCTGGAGCATGCACAGGGCCATGGAGGGGCCTCCAGAGGAGATCAGCCCTTGGTATCCAGTCTGAGTGTGTCACCCCTCACAAAATGCGAGGGACCCGGCCTCCTTTGACAGGACCAGGTTTTCAGGAAAGGTTTGGGTTGACTTTAGCTGGCATACAAGGATAAAAAGTCAAAGGAAATTCTAATCCTAGAACCTTCACTCTTCCCCTGGCTAGAAGTAGAGTACAAATGTTGCTCCTTTTCCAAACCTCATAGATTACACCTGCCTCAGAAAATCGAGATTCCTCACAGCCTTCAAACAGCAGCATCACCTCATGCACTCCAACCTTGCTGTTTTCACTGGTTGAAGGTGCTAAGGAGACTCATAAAATTGTAATATTGTATCTCATTTACTAATGCTTTAAATATTTTAAAACCAATTATGACAATAAAAATAGCTGGATGTATTTTGAAACTATGATTGCAAAGAGAGGTCAGTTTCTATAATGTTCTATCATTTCTCTTTCCCATTTTAGAACATAGTTACGAATATTGACAATTTATGCAACATGATAAAGTAAAGCATTTAGGAATGCTGAAGGAAAAGGCAATCTAATAGAATGATATACAATGTCTTCTTAAGAATTGCTTAATGATATCTTAAAATAAT
This sequence comes from Irena cyanogastra, assembly GCA_013397155.1. Taxonomy (NCBI): domain Eukaryota; kingdom Metazoa; phylum Chordata; class Aves; order Passeriformes; family Irenidae; genus Irena; species Irena cyanogastra. The sequence continues at coordinate 26,276 of VWZV01012685.1, read as the reverse complement.
GCAAATACATTTTCAAATAGGAATCAGCTGAAATATTTTTTCATCCTAAACAAATACAAAATCACAGTATGGTATTATTGTGAAGGAAATAATCGCTGCATTTCTAATGAAAATGAATACTCCTGCAGGAAAAAGATTGCAGACATTTTTCACCTATCTAAGAAATTACTACCTCCAACAATTCCTTCATAAGGAAGTCATCAAGTTATATATTAAAATCATTATATAAACCTCTATGGCATAAGAAAGATATTTTTTGTACCACAAATCTCATCTACTTTTCTAAGGCCACCAATAGGCCTAACTAAAAAGGACTCATCACCCAAAACCTGTAATTATATAAACTATATTTGTTTAAAGACTTAGTAACCCAATTTTTGTTTCTTGACTAATGTTTCACTCCTGTTGACCAGAAAGATGTTTTTAAATCTTGAGTGCATCAGTATGCAAAAATATTTTTTTTCTACTGGAAATGAGAAAACTATAACATTTTAAAGGTCCCATTTGAATCACTCTGACATAAATAACAGCTAATAACACTTTGCCTTGACAACACAACACTTGGGCACCATGATAATAAGTTTATTTCAAGGAAAAAAAAAAAGACTAACAAAGAAAAAAATACCTCTAGCCTTTTCCTGAGAAAGGAGAAGGCACTTGTGTCCCTAGGCAGTTCAGAAGGCCAGATTAGGACATAAGGGTAGCCACCTGTGCAATATGCATATCACAGGACAAATATGAATATGCAAATATTTGCTCCCAGTCAAAAATCTGCATGATGCAATGAACTAGGTTTCTTCACATAAAATACTGTCAAGAAATTCCAAACAGCAAATTACAAAAAAAACTCATTTGCAAATAATTTGTGAATAAAATCAGATTATAAACACATCAAAACACTGTTGGTGTATTTGCCTGCTTAGGAGTGTAATCTAAACCTTTATCACATTAGTAGAATTCAAAGTGTGGCAGTTTTATATGCGGTTATTTCAACTTCCATGTTTCAACTTCCATGTTCACTACAAGAGCATAAGAAATGCATGTTCCTTTCAAATTAGTGGTAATTTCTCTTCATTTACTCCTTCTTTTCGCCATCTACCAGTGAATTCAGAGATAACTGAGGTAAGATATTCCAACCTCATGCATATATTTTGCTGGCTTGAACTTTGAGCCCACTCCAAAAGCATTTTTCTTACCAGTTAGCAGAAAGATTTCTGTCTACACTTCCTAACTGCATAGAAAATCTTCAAGAAAATATAAAGCTTCAGAACTGTCTTCAGAAAAGCTGCTGGTATGCTTAGACAAGATTTTTTGCAGAATCTGAAATTGCTATAGGCTCAATGTTTTTGGTTTTAGTTATCATTATAGTACTTTAGCAGAACTTAGCATACACTTTTTTTTGTTGTTTTTGTTTGTTTGTTTGTTTGTTTGTTTCCTAAGAATATTAGAGCTGCTGTTTTGGGAGAAAAACTGTCTACATCTATTCTCATCTCATGCTTCTGGACAGGTTTTCTTCTAACAGATGTTCTTTGAATATATTGCATACGCATTTGAAAATATTCTGAATATAGATTTCCAGTCTGTATTTTGAATAAAGTTTGCTATCCCTCTTGTTCATATTCTACTAGAGAAATTTCTAGCTGATATTTTTCAGCTCTAGACAATGGTTCCTGATGAGAACAGGAGCTTTTCAAGTTACAGATGTAGTTCACTAAAAGGATGGTTCTGAATAGGTATGTTCTGTAAAAGACATAGTGGTAAGATGATAATTTTTCATGCTGTTTCTATCATTATTTTATCAGGGAGAATTTTGATTTATTAAGAAACACTTGGCCAAGTTAATACTTGCAAATAGTAAATGCTGTCAGAGTAATTTTGGCATAAACAGATGCAGGAGCACTGAACCATCAGCACAACCTGTAGCTTGAGAAAAGCTATCATTGAGCTATGGTTGATTTTTGTTCAGACAACATACAATTGGTGGTTAATAGAGAAATTTATATGTGCTTAAAAAAAAAGGAGCCCAATAGACAAAGCAAAAAGTACATTTTATATTGAAAATAATTGGACTAGGACTTTTTCCTAAATTATAACCATTATTATTGCTTTTTATTACTTTCCATAAACTAACAAACTACATAGACTTCAACTCCTCTAGCCTCCAACTCCTCTAGAAATGCAAGCACAGAGCTTCTCAATGCAGCTATAAATAGGCTTCTGTGTTAGAAAAAATATTATTGTACATGAAGACTTGTTCAGGTGCTGGCTGGATTACAGCAAACTGATGAAACTGCTAAGAACTGGTGAGAGCAGTCACCCCAAGCCCGTGGTGAGTTGTCTGTAAGGGAAAAGATGATGCCTCTGTGAGCACTGAGCACCCACAGGTGCTACCCCTGTGGTAGCCCAGGGCCACAGGGAGCCAGTGGCTCAGCAGTTCCTTTTCTGTCAGGGATTTTGTGTTTGCTCCTAGTTATTACTACATCCCTGCAGCTGCATCATTACCTGGGCAGATTTTCTCACTTCCACACCAGAATTTAGCCCCATATATTAATATTTCAATCTATACTTAACAATTAATTTCCTGCAGATTGTTCCCCATTGCAAGTTCTAGATCCGAAAAGGTATTTTAAGTGTCCTTTCATCAGCCAAGTAAGGCTGGAAAAGGAAACTGTGAAAAGTCTTACTAGTCTAGAGGGATTTGACAGCAGTATCATGCATGACATGCATAAAAGGTGTATTATTCACTCAGCTCATCCTCACACCTCCAACAGTGCCACATCTCCTGCTCGCTACTATTTTGTTACTCTCTTTGCTACTGCCCTCATTAGACTGACTTTCTGAGAAAGTGGTCAGTTCTCCCTGCTTGTCATTCCTGCTCTAGTGCTGTTCTTTGCAGTTTGATTTCCAAGCCTGATTGTGTACAAGCTTTGGAAGATCACTCTCACCACTCAGGATCGGAGTTAAAAAACTGGGTCTTGAACCAGCAACTGTGAATTTTTACTGTCAACATAACCCAAACAAGTGTTTAAACCTGGAGACAACTTTCAATTTCAGCCCTTGTAATGGGTTAAAAACATCAGAAATTGGTTTCAAGGCAAAGTAAAAATCTGTGGCATGAAGACCAAGGAGCACCAAGCATGTCCTCATGTCTCAGATGTGTAATTTATTGCTGTTAAGATGGACCTTCTGTCTAGGACAAGAGGGAAAAATCAATATTAATCCACTCATACTTGTAATGGAAGGATGTGGTTGCATAAAGTATCACTGAGTAGTGCAGGACTGCAGCCTGAGTTTGAAGACAGATGTTTTAGGTTTGCTATGGAAGCAATAGACCATAACAATGTATCTCATATTGAAAAATCAATCACACTGCTACTAGCTGGAAACTGCATCTCTTTGAGGAAAGAATATAAAGTACTTCAACCAGTTGTTAAAGAGAAGAGGTTTCATAATTATTTAATCACTTTAGAGGTCAAACAAATTAAAATAGTTGTCAGTATTTTCTCTGAGATTTGTTTTCAAGACAGGGTTGGGGAAGAGGAGATTAGTGTTTTCTCAGTGTTCATTGTGTTTATTTGAATGGTGACATATGGAGATAATAAAAAACACTGCTAGCCTAGATGTATTATGGGGTTTTTCAGCTAAAAACTGTGTAGGGTTTCTATTTGGAAAATAGAAAATACTTTTTAAAAAATCTAGCACAACAACATCTCTCTTCTGTTTGGGCTGAGAAAGGGTTATCTCTGGGAATATGTATTGTCAAATAACAAATAGTAGCTATGAAGTCTCATGGGTTCCAGTGTACAACGAATTCTGATATCTACAGTCTCTCTAGCTGCAATAATCTTCTTACCATAGCTACTATTGTTTAATGCCAATTACCATTTCTTCTAAAAATAAAAAATAGATAAACTAACAGCACTTGTTGTATAGCTATTACATAGCTGCCATTTTAGTCATGACAAGTCAAGCATCAGTGACAACACTTACCTTGGATGACCCCCTCTGAGGGGGTGAAAATATCTCCAAAAAGAGGAAGAAAAGGACACTGTGTTTAAAATCACACTTAATCAGCTATGTGACATAAACAACAGATCTTAGTCTATTTCTGAATTATGCTCTTTGGATCATAGTACAAATAATACTAATATCAATAGTGATGTCAGTAATGTGCAATTTATTAGAAATAAAGTTAGCAACACTGTTCAAGATGATTTTCAGAAAGTTCTTCTGTAGTAGTACTGAGGCTGAATTACAAATTATGAGTCAACAATAGCTACTTAAACTATAGTAGTCCTGGGAATGGTTTGAAGGTCACAGAATCATAATCATTAAGGTTGGAAAAGACCTCCAAGGGCATTGAGTCCAACCTTGGACCAAACATCATCATATCAACCAAACTATAACACATGATGCCATAACCATAACACATTTGTTTCTTGCACACTGCCAGGGATGGTGACTATCATCTCCCTGGGCAGTCCATTCCAATGCTTAAACACCTTTTCTGTGAAGAAATTCTTCCAAACTGAACCTTCTCTGGCACAACCTGAGGCTCTGTTGTCTTACCCTGTCACTAGATTCTTGCGAAAAGAGGCTAATTCCCACCTGGCTATAACCTCCTTTGAGGCAGTTGTAGAGAGTGATAAAGTGTCCCCTGAGCCTTCTTTTCTCCAGCATAAACTCCTCCAACTGTCTCAGCTGCTCTTCGTCAGACTTGTGCTTGGGATCCTTCCCCAGCTATACTGCGCTTCTTTGGAGTCGCTCCAGCCCCTCAGTGTCTTTCTTGTAGTGAGGGGCCCAAAACTGGACACAGGACTCAAGATCTGGACTCTTCAGTGCCCAGTACAGGAAGACAGTCTCTGCCTTGGTCCTTCTGACCACACTATTGCTGACAGAAGCCAGGATGCCACTGGCGTTCTCGGCCACCTGGGCACAGCTGGCTCATGTTCAGCCACTGTCAACCAACACCTCCAGGTTCTTTTCCACCAGACAGTTTTTCAGCCACTCTGCCTTCAAGTCTGTAGTTCTGCATGAGGTTTTTGAGACCTAAGGGGCAGGACTCAACTCTTTGCCTTATTGAATCTCATTCAATTGGCCTCAGCCCTCAATTAAGCCTTCCAGGTTCCTCTGCAAAATTTTCCTGCTGTTCAGCAGATCAACACTTCCTCCCAAACCAGACTTATCTGTGAACTCACCAAGAACACACCTTATCCAGTTTGTTGACTAAGACAGGGCTGTTCCCAGTACTGAGCCTTGGAGAACACTCCTCGTGACTGGCCACCACCTGGGTGTAACTCCATTCACCACCACTCCCTGGGCCTGGCCATCCAGCCCATCCTTAACCCAGTGAAGTGTGCACCTGCCCAGGTTGTGAGTTTACAGTTTTCCCAGGAGAATGATGTGAGTGGCAGCACTGAAGGTCTAGCAGTTAGGTACAGTTAGGTTACACCTAACCTTTTTCCTTATCCATGAGGCATTTCACCTGGTCAGTAAAGGACATCAGGCTGCTCAAGAGGGTTACTTGAAGATGTTTGAGGATGGCCCAGCTTCCCCAGCTCCCATTTTCATTAATGCAAAACATCGCAATACTCGAAAGCCAAAGCTGCTTTTGAATATATTTTTATACAAAATGGTGTTCTTGCACAACATGAAATCTTCTCCTGGTAAAATGTTTACATATGTGAACCTGGTAAATAACAAAGGCATGAGCACAAAGCTGCTATTCTTTCTAACTCCTGAAAATAGAATACATCACCATAGTAATGATTATAATCTGAAAATCAATTGAAAGATTAATTATTTATGGTTTACTATCTATTGTGTTCTTTCCACTTTGACTTTTTAGTCAAACAGTCAGAGAGGAGAACATTATCACCTAATACAATGTGAGCAACCAAAACAAACTGTGACTAGCAAGTAGTCTCAGAGAGCAGATCACAGATCTTCACTGAGATCTTACTATCCAGTGCATGTCCGCAATTAGCCAAGGGAACATACAGATTAAATTATTTGTGACTCCCATGATGCTTTAAAAAGGGAGATGGAAGACAAAATACTTCAATATCTTACATTTCTAGCCCATTGCAAAAAGCGTTATAATTTTGGCATCATTACATGAACCATTCAAACATGTTTTGTATATATATGGGTACATGTCTCATTAAATAGATGAGATAAATATTGTCTCCCATGTGCACTAGATTTCTCCCCAATAAGTTTATTGGCATTTTTACCACTCTCACTTGTCTCAAATATTTTCATACACAGTGTGATGGAGTGTTTGATCTCAGGCTAGATTTCTTTTCTCTTTTATTTTGGCCTTAATGTGCACTCCTGGTAAAAAGTTCACTCTGAAAACATTGGAAACAGTTATTGCAAAAAAATAACAATCAGTCTCCACTCCTCTTGTAAAGAGGGCTGAAAGGAAAGTAGGATGGGTATAGAGTCCAGCTCTGTACGCTGAAGAAGGTGTCGCTGCCGCTGAAGTCAGTGGGAGATGTGCATGCTTTCCCAAGGACAGAGCCTGTGTACCCCAGTACCTAACATGTCTGGAGGGCTGAAGCTGACATTCTTTCAAGTGAAATGGGATAACCATGCTTTCTTTGAATAAGCCAGCTAACCAAATGAACATCAACATTTAGGCCCCAGCTCTGAAAAAGAAAATAGGAGCAGTGCTTCCTTTTTGTATAATGACACCCTTTTTCTATTTCTCTAAGAAGCAGGGAGGTAAACACTGGCACTCCTCTATAAAGTTGTTCAAGTATTACTGAGTTATGGTCTTTATTTTCTGGAGTTGACTATGGAGCAGAAATATATAAAAAAATAAGCATGTATTTTCCTGAGATATTGTAAAGAATGGTCCTCCTTTTGACATTAGTTGAATTTGGATCAGACACTGATACACCTAAAGGTGCCAGCTTTTCATTTATTTATTACAATTCTTTTTTTACTTATTTATATCTGCTTGCTAGGCAGGTTTTTCCTCAAGCTCTTACAAGCTTTATTTATTATTCATTTTCATCCCAGGAAGAGAAACTTGAAATATTTATTCACAGGATATTATTTTTTAAAAATGCTTTCCGCAAGTGCCAGATATGCTAAATGGCTAAATCCTTTCTGAAACAGCCAGCATGATTATCTGCTCCGAAATCTCACTTTGAAAAGGTTAATAATTAAAACATTTTACTCTAAGCCAGGCAAACAGTTAATAGGATGAAATAGTTACTTGGAGAGAAACTGTGAACTGAATTTCTTTCATTTCAGTAGGCTTTAGCTTTAATTTTGTTGGGTTTTATTCTAGGTTTGAGAAAATTAATCATTTCTGGGAAATGCTAACCACAGTGACAGACCTCACCATGCTGAATGTTTTACAAGGAAGCTGTTTGGAGCCATAAGCTGCCACCACGAGCAAACAACTGACGGCCAGCAGTGTTTTTGTTAGACTCTGACAAGGGAATCAATAAAAAGACATGGAAAAGGTTCAATCAGAACAGACACCACTAATATGAATGGCCTTTTGGGACCCACGGAAGCGTGGAACTGCTTTTCCATGTTAATTTCTCCTCACTACCCTTGGGGTTATCACCTTCTTTGGCCCCTGTTAATTAAAAACTGCCTCCTGTTAAAGTTCTTTGGCAGGCATTTGCCTTGTGTCAACTCATTTTGTTGGCTGCTGAGTGAGGAAATGAAGGGAAGGAGAATTCAGAAACTGCTGCATGAAATGCTGCCAAAATCCTTTCTTGCAACTGCCACTTGACACAAATCTGCAGATTTCTTCCTCCATCCTTGCAGATACTGGGGCAAACTTACACATGATATTTAAAAAGGCAGATTTTAAACACTCATTATGCTCTTTTTATGAGGACATGGATATAGTAGTAACCCTGATTATGACTATGCAAAAAGTTGATTTTTCAGATGGATGGCCAAACAATGGACAAAAAACAAAAAAAGCATTTGATGCATTCACATAAAACTACGTACTTTTTTTTCTTTGTTTTCTATCCTGCAGAGCTCCTCTGCTCCCACTCTTACCATACATCTTCATGCTCATGTTATATTTTACCCTCAGGGAAACGCATAATTTCTGGCCAGTTTGTAACAAAAGTAAGGCAATTAAATGACATAGTTTCCAAGAATGGGAGGGAACTGTAGTAGCTCTGTTTTACTTAATAGTTCAGTGATTAGGACTTCTGTCCTGGATGGGTTCAATCTCACCCATGCCTGAAGGCATTTACATCCCTCTGTTGTAAGAGACCAAAGGGTATTCAAAGGGAAGAAGCCTTTCAAGTCATGGTGTCAGTGTTCCCTCCTTGTGCATAAAAAGTTAAATACTTATTAGACTAAGCAACCAGCCACCACTGCAGAGATTCATTTCCTCTTAGCAATTCAGTGAGTATTTCTTTATTTTATGGAAAGGTGGAAGGTCTCCAGCCAAAGGAACCAAGGGACTCCTATCCAGAACACGCCGTAACAATGCAAGGGAAGGGAATTGTAAGCTCACATAGAGTTTTGAGGCAGAGAGGAGGTGAAAGCTCCACTCTTGAAGCTTCCGAGGCTCTACTAGATAAGGCCATGGCTGACTTGCTGAACCTTGCCTCATCTTTCCCAGCTATGGGTATAAGGCTGGGGAAGATTACTACCAGAGGTCCCTAGGATCCCTAGACCTCCTGTGTCCCTGTATCTCCCTGGAAATGCCAAGCTGACCAACATTTTTAAAAGGTTTCTCTGCTGGTATCTCAAAACTTTATCTCAGACTCTTTCTCTAGAGCTTTCCTGGGCTTCTTTCTCGGTTAAGAATTCAGTGAGTCTAAACCCTCCTTTTCCAATGCATAGCATCTCCATCACTTTTATTCAATTAATATTTAACACATAGCTATTCTGTAAAGGTTTAGCACATATGTTTTTGATATCCAAAAGACAAATAATATACCCCCATTTGATATTTGATACATGAAAAGAACATCAATGTCAGATTTACACCATCTAAGAACTTGATCTATTGCAACAAATTTTGTAATTGACATCAGTTGTCCAAGACATCAATATAATTTTGATGAGAGTCTCAAGAAGATAATGCTAGTAAATAATTATTCTCTTAAAAACTTTTCTTTTTGAATAATAAACACCAACACTCTTTAAGTAGGGTTCATTATTTGATTTCAGAGGCAAATATGAACCAGTTTATAGTTAGAAGGAAGAACTGTAATATCAGAGGTCAGTCAGGTGGCCAAAATTCAATGGCTGTTAGTCTTGCCTCTTATTTTAATATAAATGACATTTTTTAGTCATTCTGCATGAATCAGATCACCTTCCTGAATCATGGCTAATTTTCAAAAGCTAGTGGTTGTTTGTTTTTTGTTTTTTTTTTTAATTCAGTGATTTTCAGCTAAAGACACATCATTGCCTCCCACCCAGAGATTTTTGATTAACTTATAGTGCTGAGTCCTGAATAAAGGTATGATCTAAACACTTCCCACACAGCTTTAACACTGACTATTAAGTGACATTTTCAAAGATAACTGTACACATTCATTATGTAAAACCCGCATTCAAGGGCAGGATCAACAACTCTCCAAGTGAAATAAGCCCTGTGTCAATGTTAATAATTTTATTTAAAAACAAGCGGTTCATATAACTAAGTTTTTTTTAGTTTCCCAGTTCCTCTTCTGTACACATATGTATGCCCATTTTTTGATATGTTGTGTTGGGGAAAATCAAGTAAGGTGAAGAAAAAGTATAAACTGCTTCATAAATAGATGTAAAGGAAAAAAAAAGACCTATCTGTGGTTTTCATTTTCCCAGGCATGGCTTCACTTCACCTTGGGGGCAGTAAAATATTCCACATAATTTTTTTTCTTGTTTTTCTCTTTTTTATTTTCAGTGAAAATGAAAGCTTCAGAAATAAAAGAGTTTTGTTGTGCAGAATGAAGAACAATTCCTTTTACAGGAATGTACCAATGCATGTTGTACATTCAATAACTGCTGCTTAACATATTAAAAATATGTTAAACCATGTAGCCGTGGTAAAATTTCATCTGGCTGAACTAGCTGGATTTGGACAAAAGTCTTGTGAGGGCTTTTTAAAGGTGATTATAGCAAGCATGTATTGCCTCAATCACACAGTATCTGTTCCAGAAGGGAAAGGTCCAGTAGTCAGCTGGCATTTTCAAGATAAAACTGAGCCACAATTGCTCTTGCAAATAAAAAAAGTATTGTGGGAGTGACAAGCAAAAGGAAATAGCCTTGAGTAGAGCATCCTCTTCATCCATCAGTAAAAGACAAATGATGGACTCTAGCAAAGTTGTTGAAGACTTATCAAAATAGCACAAGTAACTGTTACAGTTCTGTCATAGTATGTTTATGAAAAGGTTGGGAGGATGATAAGGAAGAGGATATGCATTTCCTGAAACACCCACACTTGGAAGCATCTACAGATGCAAGGCAGAAAGGCAAAACTCTGTGGCTCTTCTGGTTACAAGGCTGGGGCTGTAGAAGCATTTCCACATTGTCCAAAACTGGCTCTGACAGAAAGAGGAGAGCAAAATACAATCCTAATACTCAAAGTGTGATCATCTTCTTGTCCCATCTTATGCTGAAGAAAAAGGTTCAAACATGTTAAAATACTCTGGCTCTAAATATCATGAGATCTGACTCTCTGTAAGACCCTCTAACTCCACACTATCAGTGCTGAAACAAAGCAGCAGAAATGAGCCATGTATCTGTTGATATCTCAGTAAGCTTTGGATTTAGTTTGATCAGTAGTTAAAAGCTGATGCAGTGTTTATTTAAACTGAATTGCTGCAAACTCTTGAGATGTTAATTCAGCCCATATATTTGTACAACAGAGACCACCGGGGGGCTTTTTTGCATCTTAAAACAACTGTGTGTTATTAAACTGCATTACAAAAGCATACATTTTGGAGAAATATGTAGGTCTAAAAATTACCTTTATGAAGCCAGAAAAATGCCTGAAAAAGCAGATGGTGAGATTTGACCATGATACTATTCTGCATTTTATAAATTCTAATATCACAATATCTGCAGTATGAACCACACAGCACTGCAACAAGAACTATTTATCATTTTAAATAAGTGTCTGCAGGCTGCTGTACATTTTAAATGAATATTCTTAACCACAGCTTGCAAAAACAAGTAGCACATATCATCAGCAATCACACATCAAACCAAGTTAAATGTTTGACATTGCATTCACCACAAGGTAAGTAAATCATTCTGATGTTAATGAACACACCAAAAGCTTTCTCGATTCAGAAAGGTAAATCAGGTTATATTATCTCTAAATACATGGCAATAATGTATAGTATGAATCCTGTTTTACTTTCTTTCTTTAGAAGTTTAATATTTTATTACAGTAGAAGGGCACACAGCAGCTAACTCACCCCCTTCTGACAACCAGTTTCTTTGTCTAATTTTCATTCGTTTCTTTGGCAGCTAAAACACCTTGAAATTACCTTCTGCAGCATGGAAGAATGATTTTTTCCCCCTAGCTCTGGCTGTCAGAGTGATTAGAATTTTAATTAGTAAAGCAGTAAGGAGGGAGGAAAATCAGGGAGAAAAGCACATGAAAGATTCACCAGAGCAGGGAAGACAAAGAGGCGTCAGAGGCAGCCTCACAGCTTGCTTGTTACAGCAGCAATTGCAGGGCCAAACTCGGGTCTGTAACACTAACACAGCACCATCCTTTAGACCTCTGACAATGTCAGGCTTCTGGGGCATGAGAAAACATTTTTATCAGTTGTCACTCAGAGCAAGACAAGGTTTTTAAAGCACTCCAACTAGGAGCTGCTCCACCACTGGGCTCATTTTGGCACTTTGATCTGCACTGCAGGACTCTAAGCTCAGAACTCAAGCTATGAAGACAGGATTGTCAGTTACACAGAATTTTACCATCCAGCTATTACATCAATTAACATTGTAATTCTGATTCAACATCTGGGCTTTTTATAAAACAAAGGAAGCTTTTAAGTGCCAGAGCGCAGTTGATAGAAATAGCGGAAATCCTTAGGTGAACAGTGCAGTAAATTTTAAGCTGAAATTAAAAAAAAAAAAAAAAAAAGGTACAAACACCATGACTCATTCTTCATCTGTCTGTGATCTGCATGGTCATTTTATCTTGACGTTGTGACTCTGGTGCCACACCTCAGCACAGGAGGTAGCATGGACAAGGAGCACAAGCCTGTTAAAGGTGGAGGAGCCGAACACTGAATTTGCATGTGGCTGCATCACATCTAGGCCCTGGGGAGGCACAGATGCTCACCTTGGGAGCCTTCACAGGCTACCTCCACCCTATCCTCATCCACCTCTGACATTGCTGCCCATCTCTTGCTGGTACAGAGCAAAGGGCAGCCTGCTAGAGGGGACCCCTGCCTCTCGGGCTGCACTCCTCACGAGGTCTGTCAGCCCTATTCCCCACTATTATTGCTATCTCTACTGTCAGTTGTATTATATCAACGCATTCAGCTGACAAGATCAGCAGCACACTGTGCATGGCAAGGTACACGCACGTACTAAATGCAGGGATGAACGTGAGCTATTAGCTATTCAACAGTAGGAGAGCCCAGGAACCGAGATGCTGAGTGGCAGAATGGGAAATTGAATCCCATTCCAGTGCCTGAAGAACAAATTTATTCTTTCTAAACTCATATCCTCTCAACCTAGTCCTTGTACACAAAGATATTTTAATCAGCTAAGAGCAAAATAATTTTCTGTCTCTACGGGGTCTAATTCTGAATTCTTTGCTCACATGACTGATTTCCTTCCAGTGAATACAAGCTTTCAGCAGACAACAACAGAATAATAACAGAGCAGATTTTAAATGTTTTAAAAGAGGATTATCAATCTGTGCCACTGATCTCTCAAAACAATTGTGTGTGCACTTCTATTTCACAAGTTATTGCAAAGGTTAGTCATTCACAGCATGTCCACTAGGAACTGCTGGAAAATTTTGAATGCTTTTTTGACAGGGTTTTTGGTTCTGTTCCACAATCAGCCAAAGCATTATTCTACCTAGAACAGAAGACAAGATTTACAACAGCAAAGCCAGATTTTTGCAGAGGGTCGTTGTACAATCTCTAGCAAAATCTCTAGTAGGAGAAAAAAAATTGTCTTGCTGACCTTTTGTCTGGTAAAATAACACATGACATATTTGTAATTTATGGAAATCAATCTATAGAGAATTTTTAGGTTCAAGTAATTATATCTCACTGCAAGATCTAAATGATGAAATGATGAAAAGGTAATTAGGAAAGTAATATAACAATATAGATAAATGCCAAAAATGAGGTTCAATACACTAACCTTAACTATACAGCTGCAAATACTGGTAAGAAGCCAGTAATTACAGTTAAAACCAATTGCCAGCTGTTTTAAAGTACATCATATAAACAAGCATTGCAATTGCTGTCTTCCAGTCTTGGCTGCTAAAATACCAGACAAGAAACAGAAAATTAAAATCCAGACATTTAAAAATAGCTCACTATTTTTTCCTTTAATTGCTTGCCTGCTCTGAAATAATTTACATTTTAGAGTATGTTTAGTGACAAGGAAGATTTTGTGCAATGCTTTTGCCACTAGGATGATCTCCTCCTAAAATATCGCTATGAAAACCATATGTGTTTACAGAAAATAGTAGGGGCTAATGATTGAGACTTGCCTCCAGCACCCAGTGGACAAAAGAAGAAGAGATAATGGAAGTCATGAGAAATCACATCTTCCTCTCATCACTTGGCAGATCAGCAAATATAGCAAATGATTGGATGTTCCAGAAGAATTGGATTTTCCAACATATATGGTAGAATTGGGGATGTATTTTCTAATATTTCAATATTGAACTGAAGCCACCATCTCTGAGTTTTCATCACAACACCAGTAGAAAAAAACCTTGCTTTGGGAATTTAGCAGGAGAAGGAGTCCTAACAGCAAAAGAAAGTAAAACTTGTTCCTGCAGAGGTGGACTCATTCTGTACTTTTACATGGCAATGTTATTAATAGTTCCAAAAATAAAAAGGAATTTGATTTACATATTTTCAGATGATCTGTTACTGCAGTAATTTGAACTTCATGCCACCTTAAAAGTTCATTCTGTGCTGTCTTGAATAAAGTCTCCAAACTGGGAAGCTCATCCAAAAAAATCCTGGTTTAGCTCTTAAAATGCACCACTGAACTGCAATACAAGGCACACTGGTGGCCCATCAGCTGGTAAGTGACATAATCGTGTCTCTGTATACAGTCTGTATATTGAGTGACTTAACAATCACATTGACTTAAGTTCCAGCCCTGCCCTGGTTCCTCAGTCACACAGTTGCACCACTGAAAAGATACCATCACAGGGTAAATGAACACTAGCAGGGTTCCTACCTTGTCCTACCAGTCCTAGTTACGACTGGAAAAACCAATAAATAGTACCAAAGCACTCTATGCAGAAATACCTTTTCACATCCCTGTCTCAAAGACATCCCAAGAAATGGGATAAATACATGAATGGAAAAGATGAAAATTGTGAGTGATGTGCCAGGAATATCAGATTTTAAAAGTTGCCTTAGGAATATTTTCTAAAAAAAATCTGAATATCCTGAAGAGGGAAATCCCTCACACTTATGTCCTCTTCTGCATCACCCTGTACCTTCCCAAGCTTGATATATTTTTTCATTTCAGTCATAGGATGGAGGCATTCTAACAGAGTTAAAGTAGAGTAAACTGAAACAGAAGATGTAACCCTAAAAGTCGTATATTGATTCTTGCTAGGACTATCTTCAAAGCTTTGACATAGATGGGGAGTACGCAAGGATAAGAATTTGAGTGAGAGCTTCTGGATACAAACATTGCAATAGAATGTGTTAAGACAAATGGTGGCGTGTTGGTTCTGAGACTACACATGGCTCTCCCAGACAGGTTCTAACATCATGCACAAAATAACAAATACCTAACCATCAGTATATTCTGAAATTTCAGACCTGAGAGGCAGGGAAAAAAAGGAGAAGAGGAAAGTAAGAAAACAGGAGGGCAAAGCATAAACGGAGTCAAAAAGAAGTGACATTTCTATGCCTGGATTTTTTTCTTTCTTACATGATTTGAAGCTGATAAATCTGAACTTATCATTTCAAAGGTACAGCATAACCTAATAAGAGATAACAAAAAAATTAGCGGAAAATACTAATTACTTAAAAAATCTCTTTTTGTGTTATTCCAGACTGAAGGTTTTTATGCAAAATGAGGAATTCTTCTAATTTTCCACAGAAGTCTCCATGGAAGTGTCCTCCCTAAGCCCCCTTTATTGTGGAGTTTTTCAAGACTACTCTACTTGAATTGCTAAGTTTTCTTTTCAATGTAGTGAATCATTTTGACATGTTAGGAAAAAACACTGATGTCAATAGATAGGGGAGATCTCTCAAAGCCTAATTGAAAACAAGATCATTTAAAAAGAAAATTACTCATCTCTCATACTTATTCCTCCCTGCAAAGATAAAGCCAGCATAAAATAGCTCAAGTTGAGATCATGAATTTTGCAATTCATCTTTACACAGCCTGTCAGAAGATACAAGACAGATGTTCAATGTTTTCCACACTACTCTTCAAATAAACCACATGAGTTTTATGAGTGTTTCTCAGTGGGAAAGAAAGTGGCCTAGCCAAACTGCCTGAAAATTACAGAGCAGTCGTATTTTGGGTTGGAAGCTAAACATAGACTCCCCTTTTCTCCTATCAGTTGAAAAAACTTGTCTGGAGAGGATCTGTCAGAACGAGCTTTTGCTTTGCTTTTCCACCTCTGCCCTATCTCACATGGGATCACCTGAAAAAACAGCACCTGAGAGATCTATATTCAGTTTCCTAAACCAACTATAACACAAGCACAGTTCCTGAGCTACACATTTGACTCCTGTAATATAAAATGTGAGAGAAAATCCCCCAATGGCATTCAAATCAGATTCTTACAATTTTCAAGCGGCAAGTGCTTTTCATTTTATTTCTTAGAAAAGAGATGTTCTCACAAGGACTTTGTGTGTGAAACAGCTATGCAAATTCTCTAACATGCTAGCATACAGTTACCCACGTCAGACTTTCTTAGAGGGCAATAAGAAATTATGTGTTCCTACTTTGTGGTTAGATACTGAAGTCCTTACTCAGGAAAAATGGTTACTTAATTAGCACTCAAAATTTACAGAGATTGAGGCCAGAGGGATCATTAGAACTTCTTAAATTTCATCTACTTAGTTTTGAATTGAGCTCATTAACTTATATTTGGTTAGAGCATAATTTATGTTTGCTCTAACTGAATTTCGTAGTAAGTTTTCACTGTGCATATAGTAACATGTTGATAGTTCATGAATGTTCTCAAGAGTTTAACAGCCTCACCTTTAAAAAAAGAAAATTAGATGTCACTTTTTAAAAAATTTAACTCATCTGTCTTCAGCTTCCAGCCACTGATCCTTGTTGTTTTCTCTAGTAGGTGAAACAACACCTAAAACTTAGTTTCCCCCCTCAGTGAGAATACTTCAGTTACATCATCAAGTCATCTCTCAATCTCCTTGTGATGAATTATCACATGAATCTAGATTCCTCAAAAATATTTTTGCTGCCTCTTTTCACATCTTTTCAATATTTTAAGAACATTTCTAAAACATACATGCTAGAATTGGGCACCATATTGTAAGAGCAGTTTCACTTGCAGTGTTCCTTGCAGATAAAAACACATTTCTCCTCTCACTTGCTCCCAAGAACAAGAAGTGCTTTTGGCAGTAGTATTGCATTGAGACCCCTATCAGAAATACAAAGAAAAGTGCTATTGTTTTTTATAAAAATATCCCATGGTCTTTGCTTCTACATGTGTGACTTATCAGTTGGCTGTTTTTCTAGCATTTGATCCCATAAGAGAATCTTATCTCCATGAGGCGCAATTTTCTTTCCCCATGGCTGTCAATATACTTTTGAAGCACACTGACTCCCTGGAAGAAGTGTGAAACAGAGAATGTGATGGCTGCTGCAGAGGACTCTTATGAACTGACAATATTTCTGAAAGTAGTAGAAGAAATTAATGGCAGTTAATTTTTAGACGTAGTGGTTTGAAAGTGATACTCTATGAAGGTATAGAGAAGAAAGGAAGGGAACAACACACATTCCTTGAAACCTCCCCTTAATTCTCCATAGAAACAGACATCATATTTAGACATATTTGTCTTTTGTGTTTTTGCAATGTGCAATATAATCAATTCCCATCAACATGGCTTAATCCTTGAAGATATCCTCTGTGGAGTCTACCCAGATGCACACAAATAGGTACGAAGTGCAATTTTGAGGGGCATTTCCAAAGAAGTGACATCAATAAGGGTTCATATGGGAAATTTGTTCCTTTCTGGAGAGGCTGCAACAATCACACAATCACCATACATATAATGTATAATGTGCTGTGGACTTTGCCTTTTCACAAAAAATATTGCAATTTCTTCACAACCGCCAGAATTTTCATTCTTCCTATATGAAATATGAAACAGAGAATCAAAGCTAGTGTTAGGTATGTGTGGTGAAAGAGAAGCTGAGGTTCATAAGGATTGGCCAGCAGGTAACAGCAGAGGGCTAAATAAATGAGAGGAACCACCTAGGGTAAAAGAGCCAGAAAATGGAAAACTCCCATGGTCAGTCCCAAAGGCATAACAGTGTGACACCCTGGAGGATGTATGAATTCAGATGCAACAGCTTCACAACTGTTTAACTGTTTTTGTGCACACTTAAATAGCAGAATATTGTTAAAGGAAAATGAGCTGGGTGAAGTTTCCCTGAAATATTCATATTTTCCTAATAAAAAAAGGAATTATGAATTTTCTTATCTAAGCTCTAGTCCCAAAGGCTATACAGCCAGTAAACTAGGCGTAGGAAGGACAGTGCTCGTTCACTTTATGCTGCTTTGCAAAAAATGAGGATTGCAGTGTCATGGGCAGAATGGGAGTTTCAGACAAACTTTGTCAGAAAAGCCTTTCTGCTGAGACATGAGGCATAGAGAGAACTCCCTTACTTTCTAAACTCCTCCCTAGAGAGCAACCTAGATGCCAATGGATCCAATCTTAGCCCCAGACTATCACTGGCTCAAGTCTAAGGAATTCCAGAGCTATATTTGAATATTTTTATAGCTTTCTTCCACAAGACTAAGGATGGCAAACCAGATATATTTGCATAAATATTTATTGTGATAGTGATTTGACAAGACTATCTTAATCAGAATTATTTACCACAGAGTATAAGAGCTATATCTACCAGTATTGTATACTGCACCATTTTGAAGCAATATTGAAGCAATTATATTAAAGCAATTTTATTAAAGCTAGAAAAAGCGAATATTAAGTAGAGATTGATGTTACATATATACTAATGACTGTAGGCAAGTCACAAAAAGTAATCTTGAAGAGTATCCCCACTCAAGGGAGGAATCTGCAGACACCCTCCAAGGGTTATGTTAGAAAATCCTGCCTTTGGAAGATGGGATTGGGCTTTTATAGTATAAAGTGATTGACTATCAGTCAGATGTCTCCAGGCCAGCTGTGTCAGCTCAGCAGCTTTAGATAAGTTACTAGTAGTACCTCTTACATCTTCCTTGGTCCGCATACTTTACCATACCTGCCACATCTTCACCTCTCTATCAGGATGTTTAACTTTGGGATTGATGAGCCAGATTGGTTTCAGCATTATTCAACTCCAAAAGCAGCATGATGTCCCTTTCTACATTCACCCCTGGTAGCCTTGCAAATACATCATTGTTTGAGTTATTTTACCCTATGCTAAGCAGAGCAACTTGCTGCATGCAGAGTCATATTTTGTACTTGAGGATTTTTTTTTTTTGTAACACAGTGAGCTACATCCTCCTTAGGGAGAACAGAAGTGTTTGCAGAGCATTGTGAAGCAGCAGGCAGCAGCACTGTGTGAGCCCTGCAGCAAGCAGAAACCACTATGGATCCTCTATTTATCTTTTGTTTGTCTTGAAGTTCTGGCAGCAGTTCTGTCCCTTCTAAATGGGGAGGGACCACAGTCAGTAATTGAATTTCAGTATTTTACCCTCATCCTAGAAGTACCAGCCTCCTGCTGATCCAGTATGAAGACAAGTGAACCGAAAATGTAACATGTTTTTGGAGCATTTCATAAATGCTAGTCTTAACTGCAAGAGAAAAGCCATAAAACTTCCATTTGAAAATGTGCTAAAAGAGTCTGTGCTGCACAACATGTGAGCAATAAGTGGGTCCCTTTATCCGTTTTGATGGGTCATCTCTGAGTTTTTGGTAATGAAAAGCATATGAAAAGAAACTGAAAGAGACAGAGGAGTTGAGTTCTTCAAATCGTTCCTGATTGAGGGCATAGAGTACTTCACAGGTATTTCACTATCAGCTAAACCCCATTTATCCAGAAATAATTGCAGAGAAAAAATTTGCAAATATTCATCAAAATGGCAGTGAAATACAAAGTATGGGGTCTTTATGAAATAAACATGAATGTCTCAGTCTTTGGCACTGTTTGGGAAATTATAAATGTATTGCCACAGTGATAGCAAATGACCCATTTTTTTTGAGACCTATATAAAAAAATCAGGGGCCAGATCCTTGCCGAGAAGGTCAAGAATGTCACATTTTTACATAGCTCAAATACTTGCAATTATATACTTGCAAAGTCACTTGCAATTATATACCCATGTTTTCTATTTGATAATATAAACATACTGAGAGGAGACCAAAGTAGATTTGGTAGGCACCAACACACAGCACACTCTGTATAGAAGAGCAATGGAAAATTTAGATTTCATTCACTGAACTCCATTGTTAAAGCTTTTTGTTTCCAATTGATTAATCAATAAGATATGTCAAAATGCAGAGATACTGTGCATTCAACAGGGTACATGAAAGGGTCAATTGAACTGAATAAAGCACCATTTTCACATTGGCACAACACTGCAAGATGTTACATTGATATATATATGGATGATATTTAGCTTTTTCTCATACCTAAAAAAACCCTGTGAGAAACGCTTTCATTGCAGACCATTTTTCCTCCCTCCTTCTGTAGCTAACATGCTTATTCTGAGCAAATGAATGTGTGTGCAGCTGCTTCCACAATTGCAGTCATCAACAAATGAAAAGGGTGAGTTGGACAACCTGACTGAGTAGGTGGGCTATGAGCAATTCCAATTTATCAAAGCTAGCTTCATCTGCTCCCACTTCTTTTCTTCAATGCACTCGTCCATCTGTTTTACTAGTGAAATCAACCTTCCCCCAGATCTTCTCATTTTCCTTCTTTCTATCTTCTCCAAATACGTGGCTGCAACAATCCCCTTCTCATGTTTTCCTTCTTACCAGCCACCCAGTTCTGTGGCCCAGCTCAACTAATCTGTACTACCTCTTTTTTTTCCCCTTGGTTTTAGGACTGAAAAAGGAGAATGCTTCTCCACCCAGCAGCCAAGATAGGGGATCAGTCAAGTCTCGGGTGCCCCCTTTGGCTATCCAGACTCCTCAGAAACAATGACAAGTTGCATTTTAGCTGCCAGTGCACCAAACCCCCAGTCTACTGGTGGCAGACTTCCACCAGTATGTAGCCCAGGGCTGAATCTGGTGCGAGGTCTGAGCTACCATTGTAAAGGTACACCAGGATCTGCCAGGACACAGGAATGACTTATGCGAAAAGTGACAGGACCTTCACTTCCCTTGCTCTGGGGCTTCAATGAGCATTTTATGGAAAGAGGAGGAAAAGAAGACAAATTACATATCATACCAAACATTAGTTAAATGGTCAATTTTATAGGCTATGAGGATAGGTAATTCAATTTCGAAAAGAACAGCAGGTAGCAAGAAGAGCTATAATGTGTTTAAAAAAAGACTGGATATGACACTGGATGCCACAGTTTAGTTGAGGTATTAGGGCATGAGTTGGACTCAGTGATCTTTAAGGTGTCTTCAAACTAGTCATTCTGTGAATTCTGTGAATTTTGTGAAAACAGACTGGTGGTAATTATATTCAAACTCTAATCCTGGTCTTTACCACCCTTCAGAGCAGTATTCACGGGACATCATATTTTAAACCCTAAACGGCACCTATCTCACACCGCTGATTCTGGCACCAAATAACCAACTCTCAGTAAGAAATGAAAAAATAAAGCCAACAACAAGCTGCCTAACTGAATTCTTGGGACAATGAAGTGTGAACAGGTGTGATGATGTGTTAAACAGCATGTGGCAAAAATGCCTATGCTTGCTAATGAGATGACAGTTGCTTGTTATGCAAACTGTCCTAGTAAAATAATCTTTTCCTGCTACCTATGCCCTTGGGCTCACACCCAATCAACCTGAGAGTTGCAACATGTCGTTCAAGATGACATTCATCAGTATAGACAACTATATGAGACCTATATGCACAGAAATCCCCAATACCCTCTACCATTAGGATAAATGGAGCATTTCATCAGAATAAGTTTGCAATGTGCAAGCTTTCCTAGCCAAAAAAGATTGGGTACTGATGAGAATTGCAAGCTCCACTAGTGGGAAATATAGACTAATTAAAATGAACTCTCCATTCAGTTTATTTCTGTAGCTTGAAATAACACTCGTCTTTTCAAACAAAGTGTTAATAATTTTTTTTATTATCTTACAATGAGCTAAAAGAGAAGTGGTACAATATGGGCTTTGTGATTTTTCTCCCAGGATAGTATTTTTTGGTGGTGGTGGTGTTTTTGGTTTTTTGGGGTTTTTTTTTTGTTGGTTTTTTTTGTTTGTTTTGTTTTTGGGGTTTTTTTTGGTTGTTTTTGGGTTTGCTGGGTTTTTGTTGTTGTTGTTGTTGTTGTTGGGTTTGTTTGTTTGTTTGTGATTTTTTTGGTTTTTGTTGTTTTGTTTTTTCATTGCAGGGAGTAAGAAAAGGAACCAGGGAAGAAAGGGTAAACATCCTATAACTATTCCTCATGATTTTTTTTTCATGAGGAGTATTATGTTTTTTGCATCATACAGAAATGAGAAAGAAATTAAAATCTACTGCCAATACATATATTAGCATATCAACAACTGAAAGAATTGAAATCAGTGAAGGAGGATGATACATTAACCTTTAGAGAACCGGAGTTCAAGATGAAGACTGATGGAGTGCTACTGTGTTTGATCAGCTGGTTAAAGCCAGTATGCCATGTAAGTTAACTGGCTGTTTTAAAGTAGTGCACAGAGATTTTCATGGCTTAAAAAGACTCCATTTTCATTTTTTTTATTATTATTACTGCAGCAAATTTAAATTTTCCTTATACTGTTTCAATATCCTTTTCCTATGAGTAACAATACAGAAGCTACATTGTACTACAACATGTGCCTTAAATCACTATCACTTTTTAGGCTCATTTTCCATTTCTTTTTTTTTTAACTTGTGTGAAATTTACCTGCTTTTGTAAGAAGGAAGGGAATGAGGAGAACTCACACACATTAGATAGATTGCAACATACAACCACACAAGTCTCAGCATACATGAACACTGGATAACTCAACAGAAAGAAATTCCTGACAAAATGCTTCCTGGAAACATTGTCTTCCCTAGCAAGGAAGGAAGACAACTTATATTCAGTGGTAATGACAATAATATGCAGAAATTACGACGTCTGCTGAATTGAAACAGTTCGTCTTAGCTTTTGGTTAAAAGAGGGGTATTAATGGCATGTTTTGAATGAAACTGAATATATTCAAATTAATTATGAGAAAGACTGAAGATGATATGCAGAAAAAGACACTTTTTCCTGAGTCTTTTGAAAATGCTTCAGTTCTTTACAACAAATTTGTACCACTTCAACAAAGGCTTACTAGTGCTGATGACTCATAACAGGAAATACATGTAAATAGATACCAAAGTATTATGGTAAAATATATTTCCTATTCATTTTTAAGACTAAATACTGTCACTGAAACAATGTAGTTTGCTTGATGTTATACCCACTGCTTTCTGTGACAGTTCTTGTTTTCTAGATTATAGGGTGAAATAACTCATAGACTAGCCATTATTTACAGTGTTGTACAACTATGATTATTTTTAAAGGGAGTGAGTATTTAAACACGTGCTTGCACTCAGAACAAAATATAATCCTATTTTTCTGAACTCAAATTGACCTATATGGATGTGCTGACACAACGTAATTATGATGAACAACCTTGTTATACAATAAGGAAAGCTTCCTGTGGCTGTGTTGTTTTAGCAAATATCTGTACAATATCAATTGGACAAACACTCTTCACAATGAAAAATAAAAGTTATAATAATATTTCATTAGGATCAATAACTGTTTTATTATTCACAATGAATGAGGTTCTAAGAATAACCTGTTGTGTAGTAAATTTAGTGCTCTGTCACTTAATACAATATGATTTTAGAATATAACTAATGTGCACAAAACATTGAAATATAGGATATTGGCACATATGAGATTTATGATAAATTTAAGATACAAATGAATGTAGGTTAAGTCTTCATATTGCTCAGC
>VWZV01012683.1:161854-239446 GCA_013397155.1 Irena cyanogastra | reverse complement strand
CATCATTGGGAAAGTCCCTCTTGTCGTTATCTGTCCTTCTAGTTTTAGATCCTAAGATTTTCAGTGCAGAGACTGTTCCACTATTTCTGAATATAGTTGCGAATGTGTCTGTGCATTGCATCAAGAACTACTATAATCAGAATGAAAGAGCTTGAATTTTTATGTTTGTATTTTCACTGGAGTGCTAAAATCAGTAAGTGGCATGTCTTCTGAACAGAGTTACTGGTGCTGAGTCTATTCTAGATCAGTCATTTATGGCAAAAATGCTTGTTTTCCTTCATAAAGCATGCTGTCCTTTTCCAGTGTTTTATACTGCCATTCATGTTTTCCCTTTTATGGTTTTGGAATACTTTAAAGATAAGAGCTTAGGTAGAATCCAGCAGACAAAATCATAACTATTTTTTTCCTGGTGGTGTCCAGGTTAAAGTCAGAAATGCAGTTCATTACAAGGCAATAAACAAGTTTAAGCCTTGTTATATGTTCTGTTGGTAATTTGGATCAATTGTGTGATTGTATGAAGAAAAAACCAGAGGCACTTCAGTCTGCAGAAGAGTTACCCTTGGCAGTTTTCTCCTACAGGCTCCAGAGTAATGTTGTTCGTTCTGGAACAGCAGTGTTTGTAATTGAGCTTGTGAGCTGAATTAAGCACAAAGAGGATTTGAATTCTGAATAATCTGACTACTGTATCCATAAG
The DNA here is from genome assembly GCA_013397155.1 of Irena cyanogastra. Taxonomy (NCBI): domain Eukaryota; kingdom Metazoa; phylum Chordata; class Aves; order Passeriformes; family Irenidae; genus Irena; species Irena cyanogastra. The sequence continues at coordinate 238,752 of VWZV01012683.1, read as the reverse complement.
TAATTTTTGAATGTGTGTGTACAGAGGTTTAGACTGCAGAAACATGATTGGATGGGTTTGGGCTCTTAGGACTTCATGAGTTAAGAAGTTCTACCCTTTTATAGTCCACCCAGATATACATTAATATGGTTTTCCGTGGTCTTCTGTTTACTGACTGACAATCTGAAAAGTCACATCTTTGATGTATTGTTACGGGTGGCTTCAGTGGCATGAGCATCTTGCATGAGAATATACTATTCCAGTGTAACCTGGGAACATATTAGCCTTGGTGTTTCAGAAAATTGGAAAGGCTTTGAAACTTCTTTGAGTTTTACGAACTTGATGTTACAAAGTGTGGTGTCAATGGAGCAACACTTAGTTCTCTCAAAGTGCTGTCATCTAGTAAAATACTTGGTTGTGGAGCATTTGAATACTTGGGGGCATCTTTGAGAAATACACAATGGTAATTTGGTGGATATTTTTTGAGCACAATATGAAGTCAATTGCACTAAACTAATTGATTTCTGAGGCCAAAAATCTTGCATTATGTAATGATTCAGATTTGAAGGAATAAAGCAATTATTTTTGTTCTTTTTACCTGCAAGAGCATCTGAAAGTTTGAACATTTATATTCTTTAAAATAAAATGAATAAGGTGTGGTAGCCATGAGCTTCTGCCAAAATGTTTGCTGTCTTTTAAAATTATTTATGTAATGCTTCGTTTTACCCAAAAAGAAAAATTTTCACTTAGTCTTTAGGAGGTGGAATTTAGAGATAGGAAAGGAAGGGGTTCAGATTTACTGATGTGCAGCCTGCGTTCATGAAGTGATTTTGTTTCTAGAAATTTTATGTCCCCATGCTTTTGGATGTATGCAGTAGCTTTATGATGTCTCTAAAAAATGTCTGTTTAAAATCCTTCCATGACCCCTGCTGTGTTCTGTAGAATGGTGAGCAGGTACAAGGTGTTGACTTCTAAAGTGCCCATGTCTTTCTGGGCACTTTGTTGATGATGTAACAGCTGTCCCCTGAGTGCTAAGATCCAAGATGAGTATTTGTGGTCATTCTGATACCAGTAGATCATGCAGCCTGCATTTTACACACTGCTTTGTAGGTGTGGATTTCATATGATGCCAAAGCAGTGAATGACCAGAGAGTCTGATGAGAGTGCAAAGTCCTTACACTGAGGTTGTGTTGAAAGAGATTAAGAATGCATGTCTGCTAGATACACTCTTGTAGTTAGTCATCTCCTTGCTCCTTGGAATTTATTACCTTGCAATCTCATTTCAAATTAAATCCTTCATGACTTGGAACAAAATTAAGCCTTTATTCCTCCAAGTCTGTCACTAGATGGAAGAGATAATAATTTCAGGATTATCTACCTAATGAAAGACTGATGGGATGAAATAGCCTGGCACTTGTCCCATCTCTTGTCTGCATTGGTGACAAGTCTGATGGAGTGTTATTTAGTATTGTTGAGAAAAGATATGGGCTGAAATAAGCCTTTGTTACTGCTCACTGGTATCAGAGGGATAAAAGCTTTTTTCTGTTGGTCCCATGCACTTTGGGATATTCTACTTAACCACATTAGCTTCTGGATGTCTTCTTCTGAAATGCTTAAATGGTGTCTGAGACCACTGCTAGAACAGAGGGATGGGGAACCTGGGTTGGAGCTGCTTTTTTCTTCTTTGGCAGCTGCGGTTCGTTTTGGTCTGAGGCTTTCCATTGGCAGTGTCCAAGGCCTCCCCAAACTGCATCTGGTCATCAAAGTTATCCTCAACCAGGTGAGAATCCTGTGTATTACCAGTTTTGCAGTTCCTACACCCAGAAAGCCTATCAGTTCCTAGGAATTTTGTAAAACAGGAATTTGGATTGAGTAGTTTGTTCTTACTTTGAGTTGCATTATTTCAGTCAGTCACTTGATTTTGTTTTTATTCCTTTGATTCTCGTCTGAGATAGAAGCCTTCCAATGAGAAGGGTAAATTGAAAGAGCTCAGACTGGATCTTGCCCTAGAAGAGTTACCCACTCCCTATTAGGAATCTGTTTGTAATCTTTCAAAGTTGAATATTTTTAAAAATTGTGTCAGTATTTTTTTGAAGGCAAAAAAGTACTTCTTTCTACCTTTGTGCTAGAGATAGAAGCCTTTTCTGTGATGTTAAAATTTCTTTCATTTCAAAAAGAAGATTGGATAGGATGTAAAAAAAATATTTTTCATGGTCTTCTGCTGCTGTGTTTTGAGGAAGAATGTGGTGATTTTGGAGAGGGAAAGACTCAATGATTTCCAGTGGCATTCTTGTGTTAGAGACTGTGGAAGTGGGTTGATAGTAAGGATAAAGGAGTTAACAACTGTGTTCATCTTTTAGTTTCTCAAATAATTTTTTTTTCTTCCATTAAAAAGACCAGGTGTTGTTATTTTGTAGTTGAAAATGCACTAAAAAGGTATTCTACTTTTCAGAAAAAATTCTTTAGTTTTCAGTTTTGTTGTTTGCTTTGTCATTCAATTAATTTTCTTAATTAAGTCCTAATAAGGCACATGTTGTGTATGTAGTTGTGTAACATGCTTGTTTCTGATTGGTGAAACTTTCGCCTTAGGAGTATCAGCAGTACATTAGTTGTGTAAGCTAAAGCGTCTCAATCCTTCAAGTTTTTGCATTTTATTTTTGTGATGAGTTTTTAAATTATCTCAGACTTATATAAATTCAATTAAAGAGGACTGTTTGTGTTGCGTATTTGTCTTGTTTGATGCTGGCTCATTTTGCCACATCTTTGCTTTGGAGCTTTCTGTGTACAGTTGCTGTCAAATGCTTCACTCAAGCTCATTGCTGACTACATCAGGATGACTACATCATTCTTTCTGTATAGCAGCCAACAGCTGTAGTAGTAACTTTAACTGAAGAACTGATTTTAGGTTTGAAGAGGTGATTATCTTCTTAGCAAAATCTTATAAACGTATTTTCCAGTTTTTAAAGATAAATGATTTTCCTGGAGAATGGGAGAGAAAAAATATTTGTCATGTGAATGCCATAAGAGTTCCAGCACTTAAAAACTGTCATCATTTCTCTGAACACATCAAAAGTGATATAAGTTAGAAATGATGTTGTTGATAACACTAAGAGCAGCCAGAAAGCATACAGTAAAGACCTTTTAATTATGGAGATAGGATATGTTAAAGATTGGGGAATTGTACCTTAAGATGTGCTTCCATCAGAAAGCAGCCCAAGTTTATAAAGTTCTTGTAGCAACATTTAGTCATTAAAAAAAAAAGAAAAAGGTTTCACAGTTGGACTAGAAGCTCTGATTGAACCATTGGCATGTGATTACAGGCTTATAAGTTAGTCTGATTATCTTAGAAAGATCTAAATGTACATGGAATGAACTTCTTTACTAAACCACGGTTTTCTTCTGGAGACTTATCTTGCCACAAATCTCAATAGAAATCTGTCTTTGTATAGTCCAGATGATGGTTGTTTGTGAAACTTTTGACTAGGTCTGAATTTTGAAATATTTGGGTATTATTCTTACAGCTGTAAGTGATGCTTTACTACTAGAACTTGTAATTCTGCTTCTAGAGTGAAGTTTCAGCATGTAGGGAGTAACTGTTGTAACTCTGTCCACAGTAATCTTTGTTAAAAAGAAATTTGTTAATGCTTAAAGGTTTTTCAATATATCATTTTCTCTGGTGCACTTGATAGGCTGCACTTAGTTAGTTTTCAGTTTAGAAAACATGAATTTTTCTTACATACAGTATCTTGAAAATTTGAGACATGCTTTTTATTGTTGGAGGTTTTTTAGATAAGTTGGTTACATCTAGACTTTTGTTTGTTAAGCACTTTCTGTGTAGAAACTGAGAAATTAGAGCTTATTAAAGATTGGTGGTTGCTTATATTTAGTTTTGATCAAGACTGAGAGCATACAGAGTTCTTATTTCTGCTTGTGATTAAAACATTGTCTGTTCTTTCCCCACCCCTTCTGCCTTAGCTCTGTTTTTGTTTTGAGGAAACTGTGGTCTCAGCTCAAAGGGCCTTGCTGTTTGGTGATAGCACAAGAAGTTCCTGTGTCAAGGAAGCCTATTTTGACAGTTCTGATTAGATATGCATGGCAGCAACTCCTGTCACTGTAGGGTTGAATAGCTTCTGTTTCCTTGGAGGGCCAGAGGAGGACAGACACACACACACATGAAGAACATCTGGATACACTTGTCTGTATCCTTCAGTCCTAAGGGACTGAGTGGAGAACTTGATCATTGAGTGTACAGAACAGGTACTAGACTGGTAAACTAACAGGTCTTTTTTCCACTGTGTACAGTCCTGTTGAGGAAAGAGCACTCAAATTTTTCAGGTGGGGCCAAAATGAGTTTTTTCCTTTATCTTGTAGTATAAGAGCTAATGGGCACTTAAAGAAGGAGACTCAGTGTAGACTTCGTTGTTGTTGAATTGTTGGCTAATGTTTGGAATTCATTGCCACAAGAATAGTGTTTATTTCTGAAAGTGATTGCACAAATTAGTAAGAGAAAGATCTATCCAGGCTATTAAACTGTTGTCCTGCTGTTTCCAGGAAGTGGATGTTGGAAAGAGACCAGGGGAGTACCAGTAGGAGCTTCTCTAGTCAGTTGATGTTGGCTTCTGTTGGATGTAGGATGCTGAAATGGAGGGACCTTTGATATGAGTCAGGATGCTTATGAAGTCATTAGGAAATCCAAGTTTTTCAAATTTCAGTAATTTTAGCAAAATGGGAAGGCTAATGACCAAGAGCTATACAATTTTATCACTGGATATTGTAAATTTCTCTCCCTGAAAAAGGTGTGGTTTACTTTGAAGCAAATCAGAGCCTTTTGGTAAAACTCTAATGTGTTCTGCCTGTAGGTGCTAAAAGTGGATGGTGCGTATGTTGCTGTGAAATTTCCAGGCACCTCCAATAATGCAAACTGTCAGAGCAGTTCTAACTCCGATCCTGATCCTTCTTCTCTCCTCCAAGACTGTAGGCTGCTCAGAATAGATGAACTGCAGGTATGTGTTTGTGAAACATGGAGGAAACAATCCGTATTTTGAAGTGTCAGTGCTATGTGTGGTTAATTGCAGCTTAAAATTTTACATCTGTTTTCAGGTTGTAAAAACTGGTGGAACTCCCAAAGTTCCTGACTGTTTTCAAAGAACACCCAAAAAGCTTTGTATTCCTGAAAAAACAGAGATCCTAGCCGTAAATGTAGATTCAAAAGGTAAGTAGGACTTACCCCGTGAGTCCAAATCTCTTGGTTCCTTTATTACCTGTTTCTCATCCAAGTGAAAAGCACTTCTCAAACACCTTTCAAAATGACATAAACAGGTGCTTCCATTGATATTAGTACTTTCTTGAAAGTGCTTTAGTTAGGAGTTCTTCTACTGGATGCCATCCATAAAACACATTAACTTTTTTCTTCATGTGTCTTTGAAGGAGTGCATGCTGTTCTGAAAACTGGGAACTGGGTTCGATACTGCATATTTGACCTTGCCACAGGAAAGGCTGAACAGGAAAATAATTTCCCTACTAGCAGCATTGCATTCCTGGGTCAGAATGAGAGAAGTGTTGCTATTTTTACAGCTGGACAGGTTTGTGGTTTGTGTCTCTCATTTAACCTCACTGTACTTCACTTCTGTCATCTTTGAATGAGATGATACAGCCTTCTGTAAGACTTTTCTGAAATATGGCAAAGAAATAGTTTTTCAAACAGTTTATGAAAAACTTGCTGCTGCCTTTAGTATTTTGATGGCACAAGGGCAATAGCAAACAACTTACCTAACCACATCTTATGTAAACTCTACTTTGAATGTAAAAAAGGGTGGAAAAAAGGTGACAGAATGGTTCTTGATTAGTATCAACTTGTTATCTAGCTATATTTTGGAACTGGGTGAGATATAAATCCATTTGAGAATAAATGGAAATATTAACAATGAAAAAAAATTAATCTGTAATTGACTGAAAGTATAAATTCACTAAAAATTATTGGGGTTTTATGCAGCTCTTCCACAAATGTAGTATACTTTGTTCAGGATAATTGAAGGAAACAGTTTTTGCAAAACAATGAATTTGAATGTTTCATTTCAATATATTTAACTTTACTTGGAGCATTTAAGTAAGCTAAAAGTATAGATACTATTTGTTTCACTGGTAATGTTAATTAAGGAATGTATATCATAGGGAAGATACTTTTAGTAATATTTATTATGTTAAGCACATTTCAGGCATTTGCAAAAGGGGATTTCCTATCTTATGTTGCACCACTGTTAATGATAGGAGTCAATGACATAAATGAGAATCTTGGGTGAACTGTTGTAATTGTTGGCAGTCAAGAACTGGACCTTTTGGGAAGGATAATATTTATGAATTGTGGAGACTTAATTATGAAACTTTTTTTCCCAAATGTAGGAATCACCTATTATTCTTAGAGATGGAAATGGTACAATCTATCCAATGGCAAAAGATTGTATGGGTGGGATACGAGACCCTGACTGGCTTGATCTTCCACCTATTAGTAGTCTTGGAATGGGTGTTCATTCCTTAACAAATCTTCCTGCTAACTCGACCATCAAAAAGAAAGCTGCTATTATCATTATGGCTGTTGAGGTAAAATATTTTCTCTGCTACCAAATTGTGTGCCTTTTTTTTCTTACTATTATAAAGTTATGCTTAAAGCAGCTTCATGTTTAGATACTGGTTCGTGTTTTCACTATGTGAAAGAGGCTAATTTCAACTGAAGATTCTCTTAGAAACATGAAAACACCAACAAACTTGCCAAGTAAAGTGAAAGACCTTTTTTTGGGGGGTGCATGACTTCTGTATCAGACTTTTAATTAGTAAGGTTTTTTTAGGCATTGATTTTGAAATGGTTACCTTTTTGTATCTGCTAACACTGTGCAGTTTCATTTGTTTCACAAGTGCACAGTTTTTCTCAGAGATCCAACAGCTTGTTTTAGTTGGATCCCTGAGAATGCAATANTTCCACTTGAATCACCTGTAGAGTTCTGTCCTCATCAGTGATGTTGTAGGAGTAGTTCTGCTGTGGATTTATGTCATACATATTAAAATCTTGTCAGTAATTTGTTAGCTCTGCTGTGTGTTCTGCTGCCACCCGGAGGTAGTGTGTACCTGTTAGACTGAGATTGATTTCACAGTGAAGTAGTATTCCATCATTATGGAAAAACTGGTTATATATGGGGTGAACCTCGCAGACCTTCAACAGCTTCTAATCATTCACTTCTCAGCACATTAATAACTTGTTTAGAAAGAACTAGGTTAGAACGTGTTCATGTACATCCTTAGGCTTTTTCAGTTGTATCACTTTTCCCACGTTACATGGAGCTATGAAATGGAAATAATCTATTTTAAGAATCCAACTGTGAAGCCAAAGGAATGCTTTTGTGAGCCTGATGGCATCTGCTGCTCCGTTCCTTTTGCTTGTCTGTGTCTGAATGTACACAACTCTGTTTTTAACAGTGCTATAATTGAGATGATGAATATTCTGAACAGCTCCTGCACTAACTTTCAGCCAGTGTTGGAGATGAAGACCTTCCTATTAATTTCAAAATTGGAAGACTATTAGAAGTATTTATGAAGCTTATATCTACCTTCTGTGCTTCACATTTCTAAATTATTTTATTATTTTGAGTACAGAAACAAACATTGATGCAGCACATTCTTCGATGTGACTATGAGGCTTGCAGACAATACCTGATGAATCTTGAACAAGCAGTTGTCTTGGATCAGAATCCACAAATGCTGCAGACGTTCCTTGGCCATAGATGTGATGGAAACCGTAATATTCTGCATGCTTGTGTGTCTGTATGCTTTCCAACCAGCAACAAGGAAACAAAAGAGGAAGAGGGTGAGCTCAACAATATAATGAAAATAATTTGAAAATGATCTTTTCATGCATTTTCAAGAGAATATGAAATAAAGGCTGCATTCTTCATATATGGATATATTAAAATTTAGCACCTAAAATGTGCCCTGGCCTTTCAAAGGTGCTGAGACAACATTTTTATTACTTTCATAAAGTTTTATGAGAATTTTGTGAGAATTCAGTAGTTAAGAGCACTAAGCGGTTTAAATTGATTGCAAAAACTTTCAACATTCACTTGTTAATTTTAGATGAAAAAAGTATTTTTCTACCTTTGTGTCACTAGTATTCCCCTTATATTACTAGTAAAATTTATGAATAATGGCATTTAATAATTTTGAAGTGTTCTAGAATATGTTAATACCTTCAATTAGAAATGCTACTTGTCAGTGATATGCATTAAGAAGTGTGGAAGAACGACCTATTAATGCCAGTTACTGACATTATGTCTGTTATATACTGTTATGTAAAAAGCATGTTAGCAGAACAAGGTTGCTAAGTCAAGCACTCAAATATTAGGGAATGGCAGAATTAAGTTTACCCATGTGCTGTACACAGGTATGCGTTGTGAAATGGTCTTTAACTACACCGTCATACTATTTTTTCCACAGGACTACCTCATTCAGTGCACAAGATGGACGGTGCTCACCGAATGGGTAGCTATTCAATATTTCTTTTTATCCTAATCATTCAGTGTGTGGCCCCATTCCTTACTCTTGCACACCATACAAACCCTGCACTGAATAACAAATGAACTTCCTTGTGGGATTTTTGTATGGTGCTGTCATTGAATTTTAGTCATTTATAGACCTTAATTGTTCCTCATATCCCTATTTATAAAATGGGGGTAATGTGCAGCTTTCTCATCTCTTGCTTGGAGTTTTATTATAGCTTGAAGTTTTTCTGTATTCAAAGCTATTAACTAATTTTGAGCGTTCTGTTTGAGAAGCCTAGGACCTGATTTTGAGTAGGTGTTACTTCAAAACACTGAATTCTGCAACTAGATTATTCATAGTTTTAGTTGTACTGTGAATGTTAATTATTTCTGTGAGTCAGGCACCTTTTAGGTGTCCAGAAATGAGTAAAATGTATCACGATCATCTGTAAAAACATGTTTCACAAAGTTCTGTGTGCTGATACATGTGTCGGAAATAGATTCCGGTTTTCCAAAGCGATGTTCAGTGGCATTAAGCACCACACAATGTTTCTGCCTTTCCTTCCCAAGCTGTTGCTGCCTTACTACACCTCTCCCTAATATTGCAGCAAAGAAGGCATAAACAGCCTGCTCTCTGTACAGCCCTTCATCTTTGGTGTGTTGTCCATCCTGTGCACTGATTGAGGCAGGGGTATTGTTGCTGGGCGCAGGGTGGGTGGGATGACAAAACAATCCGTGACAAAAAACCCAAACTAAAATAAACAAACAAAACCTAACTGTGTAACTGAAGATTGTGTTACTATAAGCACGCAAGGAAGTTGAAATAAGGATGCATAGGCAAACTTAATCTGACTTTTCCTAATTTGAGTGCTTGTCTTTGCAACCTTGACATTTTTTTAGTAACTTCATTTGGGTGTAATCTAACTTCCTGAAAAATGAAAAACATGAACTTTATAGACTTGTGACACTCCTCTGCCTCTCTCTTTTTCCCTCATAAAACTTGTCCTTGAAGGAGATTCATATCTTTAGATGCAGGTCCCATTTAGCCTCCACTGTAACTGTTAGTGATTGATATTAGGACAGGCTTATTTTCTGTTTATCATCTGGAGGGCAGTGGTGACTTATGTTACTGTCTGTGAGTTACGCGGTCATCTCCTAAACTGTAAAAAAGGTTTGATTTAGAAGTAAAGGTTTTCATTCCAGACATACAGATAGGATGTTTCTTAAAAATTTCTTAAAAATTTAGTGTTGCTTCCCAGCTAGTACCTACTTGAGATTCTTCACTCTTGTTCATACAGATTTCTTAAGTGCCAGAAAGGAAATACTGAGGGCAGGGATAAGCTTTTTTTCCCTTTTCTCTCATGTTCTGTGCCTAGTTTTGCTATAGCTCCTGCAGTGTTGGATGAGTGATGAATGAATTTCAGGAAAAGTGGCCTCAGACCTGAAAAGCTGGGGGAAAGCTGCTCTGTTTCTGTGAATTGAGGTCTCCTCAGTCTTGTCAGTAGAAGGGATCTTGGGAAAAGCATGTGTAAGAAATGTCCAAAGAATGTGAAATCATAAAAAAGTTGTGATGCTGAATTTCAGCTAACATCACTGAACGCATAAAAACTGAGGGGTTTTTGCCTGGAGAACTGGGACACATTTCATTAGACAATAGGACAGCAAAACACCCATTAGAGCCAAAGCATTTACAATTGATGGTTCTCCAAAAACAAATGCTAACTTTGGAAGTGGAACAGTGAAAATTCAGTTACATATTACTTTCTCCAAAACAGGTGAAATCTCTGCTGCAGAGAATGGTTGTATTGCTTGAGGGACCACTCTGAAGAGCTGTGACTCCTTGTGTGAGAGGTCCAGAAGTGATGGGTCATGCGTTATGGGAGTAGTGGGTCTGAGAAAGGAATACAGCACAAATACAATGGCAATTCATTTACAGCTACAAATCAACTTGTAGCTAGGGGCACAAGAGTAGTATTCTCTCACCACTAACTGTTTAATAGCTGTCTGCTTTGGGTAGTTGGTGATCTTTGTCTAAGAAGCCTGCACATGCTTGTGAACAAGCAAAACCGAGGACCTCTTTTACTTAGGGTAGTGATGAGTAGAAATATTTAGAGAATGAACTTATTGTAACAGCTGACACACACTGTCAGATTACCTTATTCTTTTGTTCTTTAAATGAAAGGTATTAATAGTACTTTCCTATTAAAAAAAAAAAGGGAACTGTCCAGGCCTTAATACTGTCACTGGTGAAAATAATTGTGCAGAGAATGGTGACTCTCAGTTTGAAAAGCCTTTGAATGGAAAGTGAGCACCAGCCCTTGCAACTTTGAGACATGTCCTGAAAGAACAATCAGAATACACTTTAAGAAAATACTTTTCTTTGTTCAGAAATACACTTTTTCTGTCTAGTTTGTACCAAAAAGTGTTGTTGTTTTTTTTTTTCTTAATAATATTCTGTATCTCTCTTTAATATTCTGTATCTCACTTGACAAAATTCAGTCCTCATTATGAGTAGAACCTGTAGGTGTTATGATGCTTAGGGTTGTAGATGTTAGAAGAAATGCTAGTTCTTTCTGATGTGAACTGATTGTACTGCCTTCTTATACTCCAAACACAGTTCTCCTAAGTATGTTCATACCTAGAGTGTGTATATTAGAAGCCCACACATTTGCATTGTTCATGGATGCTCACTGTGAAGTGTGGTTTGTTTTCCTGGTCTGATGTTTCGGTGTGGGTTGTTTTGGTGGTTTTGTTTGTTTATTTGTTTTTGTGGTTTTATTGTTGTGTTTTCTTTGTGTTTTGTTTGTTTTGTTTTCTTTGTTTTTTATATTTTTTATCAAGGCTTTTTTGAAGCCTTGACTCAGCAAGTGTCTGGAATCGGTTACGTGATAGGACCTTGTCTGTTGATGATACTGAAAGCTTGTACAGAATCATTGCTAAGCTCACCCAAAATAAAAATTTGTATATGAACCTAGTCTGTCTCTCTAAATGTAAATAAAAAAATAGTGATGTTCCGTATTTTATACTTCTTTCTTATAATTTTCCCAAGTAAAATTTTAGTACTGACACTTTTCTTAATTTTTTCAGAAGCAGAGCGCTCTGAAAGGAACACGTTTGCTGAAAGGCTCTCGGCTGTGGAAGCTATTGCAAATGCCATCTCTGTTGTGTCAAGTAATGGTCCAGGAAATAGGCCAGGATCATCAAGCAGCAGGAGGTAAACTGAGTAATGCTTTCTTCTTGTTTTCTGTATGCTAATTTCTGTATTAAGTACCAATCTGTTAATAATTCTTTCCATCAGTCTGGTTTAAGAATTGTCCTCTGTTGCTAGCTTAAAATTGGATTTCACTTCTTTAAGCACCAAACTAGAGCTCTAGTGGGTTTTCGAACCCTTTTTTGTGTGAGAACTAATGGTGGGATTTTCTAAACTAATCCTGTTTTCTGGGGTTCATGCTTTGTCTGTCAGTTGTGAAGAGGAAATGTTCCTCCTTGTGGGGGAAGGGAATTTGAGGATAAGCTCTAGTTTTCTTCACCAAGAAGTATTAAGTATCACAGACCTACTGTGATGGTGTCCAGGCTTGTTTTAAGAGAATTTCTGAGGGAGATGGTCACTTAAGCAGATAAATAATAATGAGACCAACATAACACCATTGGGGAGGAATTTAAGTTGATTCATTTTATTCAAAGCAGTCATTAAAAAGAAATTCTATCAAGACCCATTTTTTTATCCTTTCATAACTCTCCTTGTAGTTAGATTTTAAAAAGCAGCAGCAACAAGAGCAAGTCCTTGCAAAAGCTTAACAGTCTCAGCAATGAGCTTGAACTAAAAGGAATGTCAAATAGCAGTGAGAATGCCCAGCAGCTGCTGCCTGCAAGAGTCAGTGCTGTGGTGCCTAGGAATGTGTTCTGGGCTCAGATCTGACTTGAAGTGTTGCTGAGAACTCCTCTTCCAGGGCTAAAACATTCTGGTGCAAGAAAATGTTATGAAAAATATCTCTTGGCTCATTCTTATTTATGCTGAAATAAAATGGTGTAAGAGGGGTTTGGTTTCCTTTTCCAGTGTGAAATTCTTCTTACATGTGTTCTAATTATAAACGAAAATGATAGTATTTCTGCCTTGGTTTTGTATTTAGTTTGAGATTAAGGGAAATGATGAGAAGATCCTTGAGAGCAGCTGGATTGGGCAGACATGAAGCTGGTGCTTCATCAAGTGATCACCAAGACCCAGTTTCTCCACCAATAGCTCCTCCCAGCTGGGTTCCAGATCCTCCTGCAATGGATCCAGGTAAGTCTGCTCATATATCACATTAGACTGTAGAAGGAGAGATTTGATAAAGAACTGATGGCTTTTAAGGTGAATAATAACTTATTTTAGTCTCACACTGTAATCTGTCTAATGCCGTTGAGATAGCAAGTGTTCATTGAGATAACTTCAAGAGTTTACTGAAGACTTAAGAGCTGTTTTTTAATCCAGTGTCTTTTTAATGCTGGTGTCAAACTGCTGGGAAGTCTGCTTTGTAATGCTGAGTTACATTACGGACCTAGGGACCTAGGAATGTGGCCGTTTGTGGGAAAGATTACCAGTTAAATACAGAAAACCTGCAGTGTGTTAGACATTGCAGCAAGAGCATGTTGTTAGGGATGTTTTTATGTATTGATATACATCCTGCTGTTCTGTTTACTGAAAGATGGTGACATTGATTTTATCCTGGCCCCCGCTGTGGGATCTCTTACCACAGCAGCGACTGGCACCGGCCAAGGACCCAGCACCTCCACAATAGCAGGTGAGGACATACTGCTTACTTGATTATGCTTTAGAATGAAAATGATCTCAAAAGCTGTCTTTGCTTGCACAGACTTTCTGCGTATGAAAATGCCTCTTATCAGATGAAGATTGGATTGAAGCAGAATATCTCAAGTGTGCAGAAAGTAAAGGAAGCACCATACTATGCTTTATGTAAAAATATACATGGAGAGTGACAAATATGTAAAACTATGGAAATCAGCATGAAATTGGGATTACCCTCTGTATTTCAAATATAATTTGGAACTGAAATTTACAGTACTTCAGTGAAGTATTGCTGAAACCACTGAATAGTCAAGTTACCAATTATTCACCACAGTGAACTACTTGCTTTTAGCAGGTAGTCATTTTTTGAGGAAAAACTGTTTATCTGCAATTTTTTTCTTACTACAGGTCCTTCTACGGAACCGTCTGTAGTGGAATCGAAGGATCGGAAGGCGAATGCTCATTTCATACTGAAATTGCTGTGTGATAGTGTTGTTCTACAGCCTTACCTTCGAGAATTGCTGTCAGCTAAGTAAGGATTTTCGTATAAGTTCTCACTATCCTTTGTTATGTTATATTACCTTAAATCAATTACATAGAAGCCTTTTTAAAAATGTTACATAAAGGCCTGTTAGTTAAAATCGGGAATGTTAGAATACAGCTGTATTGTGTCCTGCCATCCTTTAAAATTATGTCTGTTTCAGAGAAATGAAATAAACAAGAGTGCTTATTCACTCTGTTGTTTTTCTGTTTGCACAAGATCAGCTGTGCTAAGTTTTCATATATTTGCATCCTACGTCTCCTGTTATAATGAAAAAATTCAGTGTTTTAACTTGTCTGTTGGGGTTTTTTTGCCTAGGGATGCGAGAGGCATGACACCATTTATGTCAGCAGTTAGTGGCCGGGCATATCCTGCTGCAATTACAATTCTAGAAACTGCACAGAAGATTGCTAAAGGTACAACAGTTTTAGTAATTGTTGGTGTGTGGTTTCCTTCTAAACTTTGGCATGTGTGCAGAGTCATTACTAACACTCTAGATTGCTGCATGTTTTGGAAATTTTGCTATTATGGAGTATCTTTCTCTTTTGCAGTTCGTATATTGCAGTAGATTTCTATGAATATTACTGCTTTTGTGTTCTTTATAGTCTTTTTGGCATTTCATTGCTTTATAAACCAGTGGATCAAGGTACTATTTTTTGGTAGTGCAATTTTATCACGTGGAACTTCGTTCTTGAGATTGAAAAAACCTGGCATGATACAGTGATAATGCCAAGCTAGATGCTGTTTCTGAAAAGACAAACAAATATTTTGTGACTCTTTTGTAATGTTGGTATTTAATTTTTAGGATAAATACATGTAATTGAATTTAGGGAAAAACTTAAGCACATTAGACCTTCTCACACCACAGTTCTGTAGGACTTTGTATGGGACAAGAATATTCCTTTTAAGCATATGGTCCATAATCCTTCAAAATGGTGATTCATAGAATTGATTAAAGTATTTGTGAGTTTAAAACTGGGAAAGAGATAATGGTTGTGTTTTTAAGTCAGGATTTTGCAGTGGCTTCTATAAGAAATAATGTGACAAGCAGAAAGTTTTCTCAAAAATCTGTAACAGATTTTTTTCAAACTTCTAATGCTGTATGAGATTTTGTAATGGCGAGCATCTGCCAAGAATGGATTATTTTGGTGTTTTTTTTTTTTTTTTCCGGGGGGTTGTTTTTAACAGTCTTATTCTATTATTTTAGCTGAAGCAACTTCCAGTGAAAAAGAAGATGATGTGTTTATGGGAATGGTTTGTCCCTCTGGTACAAATCCAGATGACTCTCCTTTGTATGTTTTGTGTTGTAATGATACATGCAGTTTTACCTGGACTGGTGCAGAACATATTAACCAAGTAAGCTTTTTTTTTAAAGCAAATAGGAATGTGTTTCAACTATGTATTGTGTTATTCTACTAATCTGGTTTTTAAATTATTAATTGCATTGTTTAAATTACTGTGACTTTTAAGTCTGGTGTAATTACTGCCTCCCCCTAACTGCTATGTAGTCTCAAAGCTGATTCTGTTCCTCACAACATGGTTGTTACTAGGTGTGGCTTTTCCCCTCTGGCTAACTTTGGCAAGAATTTTGATTGACATGGCTCTTAGAAATCACTGAATATTCTAACTTAACAACTAAGTTTCACTTTTTAGAACTGACCTACTTCTAAGTTTAGGCATCAATTTAAGCAAGTGCCGTTTCATTGTAACCTGAAATAGTGTGAGATTGCAAGCACTGTAAGGAAAAACTATGCATAATATTTTTTTCCCTCTTTTTTAGGATATATTTGAATGCCGAACATGTGGCCTGCTGGAATCACTTTGTTGTTGCACAGAATGTGCAAGGGTCTGTCACAAAGGACATGACTGCAAGTAAGTATTGTGTTCCATTTCTTACAATTAAATCAATGTTTTGTGGTTTTCTTTGTTTACTGATACTTAATAAATTTTTTCATTGTTTGAAGTGTTTCAAACTTAGAGAACAGAAGATTATGAAATAGTTTTGTGTCTACTCTATAAGATTTATTTAATAAGTCAGAGTTGAAAGAGTAACCTGAAGCAGTTTTGTGCTTTCCACTTTGTAGTATTTAGAGTAAATGAATAATTATCGAAGTGCATAATATTGTGAGAACATTATATCTAAATAATACTGTTTTCATTTTGAGTCCCCTTAAGAGTTTTGTGAATCCTGATGTCAGATCATTTTTGTGAATTTTTGGAAAGAAATGTAGGATATTAAGCTTTTAAAAATCAACTGTAACAAAGGGAAAAGTGAGCAAACAATCAAGAAATCTCAGATCAACCTGACCCAAAGCTTGAAGCTGCATGTGTTCTGTGTTGCTGTTACAGGATGTAAAAGTTACAGCATTCGTATCTTAGCTATAATAAGCTAACAAATACAGTTGTAAAGATACTCTCAGCACCATAACAGTTACTGAGATTTTACTGCATATCATGAGTATTTGCAGCTTAACTTTCTTGGATGAAGGTTGTTTTAAGGAAGAATAAATGATCTTGGATGAGTTTCACTAAGACAGTATGAAGAGCTCTGTGGTGAAACTGCCCTCTTAAGATGAGTGTAGGAAACATGGATGACAAACATCAAGTGCTGCCACATATAAAATCTGAATTTCTCTTTTTTAAGCTAGATTTTGGCATTTTGCTACTATCAGAAACAAAAAACTCCAGAAAGAAATCTAAGTGTGTACACTAACACCTTCAGCTTCTGTAGAAAAGATTTGCTATGTTACTGAACAGCGTTGCAGTTCACCTTTTCTATTTCTTGTAGGCTCAAACGAACATCCCCAACAGCCTACTGTGATTGCTGGGAAAAGTGCAAGTGTAAAACACTAATTGCTGGACAAAAGTCTGCTCGCCTTGATCTCCTTTACCGCCTGCTTACCACCACAAATCTTGTTACTATGCCAAATAGCAGGCAAGTTTATATTAGCATTAACTAGGGCAGAATTTTTAAAATTATTTTCTAAATATATGTGGTATATCGTATTTCTACTAACAATTTTTTCGTTACAGGGGAGAACATCTGCTGTTGTTTTTAGTACAGACAGTTGCCAGGCAAACTGTAGAACACTGCCAGTACAGACCACCTAGAATCAGGGAAGATCGTAATCGTAAAACTGCAAATCCTGAAGGTAAGAGCTGTTTCAGTGAAATAAATGGCGAATTATATATTTCAGTATTTTTTTCTTATGCTTTTTTTTGTTTGTTTGTTTGGTTTTTTGTTTGTTTGTTTGTTTGTTTTGTCTTTCTAGATTCTGATATGCCTGATCATGATTTAGAACCTCCTCGTTTTGCCCAGCTAGCGCTGGAACGTGTTTTACAAGACTGGAATGCACTGAAGTCCATGATCATGTTTGGCTCCCAGGAAAATAAAGACCCGTGTGTATCTACACATAGTTGTTGATGTAAAGTTTGGTCTGATATTTGACACCTGCTGACTTATATAAATTTATTTCCTTTCCTTTTGTTTCTTCCAAGTCTTAGTGCAAGCAGTAGGATAGGTCATCTTCTGCCTGAAGAGCAAGTTTACCTTAATCAGCAAAGTGGAACTATTCGCTTGGACTGTTTTACACACTGCCTTATTGTCAAATGTACAGCAGACATTTTGGTAAGTGCTCTTTAGCTGTGTTTTACATAGGTTTTCTGAATAATATGATATTGTAAGGTATCTCAGGTCATGTACTTGGAAACTAATTTGAAACTAACTTCAAGTTAATCTTGGTTTTGTGAATTTATACTGTTATGACTGTGATATCCCTTTGAGTCTTAATCTCTCTTGTTTTGTGCTTCAAAATTGCACGTAACTAATGAGTTGTAATGACCTCTTTCTTCAGCTGTTAGATACTTTGCTGGGTACTCTGGTAAAGGAATTACAGAACAAGTATACGCCAGGACGCAGAGAAGAAGCTATTGCTGTTACAATGAGATTCCTGCGTTCTGTGGCAAGAGTGTTTGTCATTCTTAGTGTGGAGATGGCTTCCTCCAAAAAGAAAAAGTAAGTGGTGAAGAGGTGTGTTGATTGTGGTGGTTTGGTGGTTTTTTTCCGTTATTTACTTTTTTTTTCTTATATAATGAGTTGATAAAAATCAACAATAGGCAGGAACATCTGAATTATTTTGTGTTCTATAGACGGTTTTGGAAAGATGCACAATAGCTGCTGGTATGTCATGTAACTTCTTAATGCGGTGCTTGTTAAACTTACATGTTCATACCAAACCTTTTGTTTATAGTGTGAGGGTTTTTGCAAATAGGTTTTTAATGATATTAAAATTACAGTGTATGGTTGTTTGTCAGTAGTAGATTTAGAGATCAAGCCTTAGTCTTGAATTATTGAATGATGAATGTTTTTCACTGACTTGAATAGGTGCATATTGTTTCTATACATGAAAATGCATGTATGTCTAAAGATGGTTTTTTGAGAAAAAAATTAGGACAATTAATATTGTCATGAAGTTTTTTGGGGAAAAAAGATGTATTTGACATATATCTTTCTGTATTTTTCCCCCAGCAATTTTATTCCACAGCCAATTGGAAAATGTAAACGTGTGTTTCAGGCATTATTGCCCTATGCTGTTGAAGAGTTGTGCAATGTAGCAGAATCTCTAATTATTCCAGTCAGAATGGGAATTGCACGTCCTACAGCACCCTTTACCCTTGCTAGCACTAGTATAGATGCCATGCAGGGAAGTGAAGAACTGTTTTCTGTGGAGCCTCTGCCACCCAGACCATCGTCTGACCAGTCTAGCAGGTAAAACTTGTTAAAGCTTACTGTCTGTTCCTAAAAGTGGCTTTATTTTGGAGTTTTTGTTAGCTTTCCGTTAAGTGATATCCAGAGGTCCAAATCGACTTTTTTTGAGGATTTATTTTTTCTATTTTTCTTTTAAGTTCTAGTCAATCTCAGTCATCCTACATAATAAGGAATCCTCAGCAAAGACGAATCAGCCAGTCCCAACCAGTTCGTGGCAGGGATGAAGAACAAGATGATATAGTTTCAGCTGATGTAGAAGAGGTCAGTTTTCTTTTTTGTACTTGTTTTTTCTTCTCAATATAGCACACCTAATGCATTAGCCTAATGCATGCTTTGACATCTGAATCTGAAATCCATACATCTGATTTGAAAAAGATGTTGTATAGTACTTTATGACATCTTACAGTGCTGTAAGCATTTTTAATAGAACTTTGTAATTGTTGTTTTCTATTTTATTTGTCCCTGTTAAAAAAGTTTTGAAGTCTTTCAGCACGTGGCATTTATTATCTAGATTCTGTTAGGGGGCTAGAGAGTTTTTCAGCAGATAATACCTCTTCAGTATTTAGAAGCTAATTGTCAATTTTGTAACCAGTTTTATCCTTATAGCATTAAAATCTAATCTCCAAGTCTGTTTTATTTGTGTATGTGATTTTTTTTCCCACAACACTATAAACTGTACAGCCATGTACAGCTACTGTGGCTGTAAGTTCATTTTTTGTTCACATCATTTAAATTTTGAGGTCATCTTTCTAAGATGTATTTTTTTAAATGGAACTTTGCACTCTGTTTTGGAAAACGCATAGATTCTCTGATATTGAAGATAATCTGGCATAATATTCCAATCTCTTTCCAGGTTGAGGTGGTGGAGGGGGTGGCGGGTGAAGAAGACCATCATGATGAACAGGAAGAACATGGTGAAGAAAATGCTGAAGCAGAAGGACAGCATGATGAGCATGATGAGGATGGTATGTATAGTGTACATCCTGCACATTTACTGCTTGAGTGAGAAAAGTATGCATCAAAAAGAAAAGCATCTTTGGAGTCACCAGTGATAATGATTTGGGAGATTTGCATGAGTAGAGAGAATCAAAGGTTCCAGACTGCTCATCTTACAGAAGGAGATGTGTAAAGTTAGAGATAACATGTAGTAGACAAGTACATTAACTTTTTCTAGTTGAGGAGAAAATACTAAGTTCCCAAAGGTATCAGATGTTATTATATTCTTGGTTAACAATGTATTTTACCTTTTGTATTTGCTACTGTAAAATGTTGTTGATGGTTCAGCCAGTGTCAAACCACAGCAATGGTAGATGCATTCTCAAAATTTGAATCCTGACAAAGTAGTTGTCAAACTAATCACAAAGTACTAAATTATGGTTCAATATTTTGTAGACATAATTAATCAATCCTGCATGAAAATGTTTGAAATTTATATGACTTGTTTTGCATTACTTAGTTTGTGATTAGCTGACCCAAAGCTATGATTTTAAAAAAAGTTACCTTCTTCGCTTTCTGACTGTGCTTTGTGCTTCCAGTCAATCCATTTATAGTATAGTAAATCTGTTTACTGACTTGCTGAATACTCAAACATTTCATTCTTAAAGCTTAAAACTGGAAGAGAACCTGTATATTTAATTAGTTTTTAAAAAAGTTTTAAAATATTCCTTAAATATTAGTTGAAATAGGATATGGTAAATTGTCCTAGTACATGCGTATGAAGAGTTGTGGAGTCTTTAGGCTGGAGTGACTTCTTTTGAATCCTAAAAGCCTTTATTTTCACTGTGTGTTGAATGTACATGTACAGTGCAGAGTGAGAACGGGTGGCTAATTGCTGAAAAATAAGAAAACATGCTCCAGGTGTTGTTGGGTATCTTGACTGCTTTTATGACCCCCCCCCCTGCATATCCATTAACTTCTGCTATAGCAAGAGTGTCAGGGGTTTGTTTCTGTCTTATATGAGTCGCTGCAATAATTATAATTTTGTCTTCTAAACATGGGATGTTTTGTCCATTGTTTTTATAGGCAGTGATATGGAGTTGGATTTGTTAGCTGCTGCTGAAACAGAAAGTGACAGTGAGAGTAACCACAGTAACCAGGACAATGCCAGTGGGCGCAGAAGTGTTGTCACTGCAGCTACTGCTGGGTCAGAAGCAGGTACACCACATCTTTTTGGATCTAATCTAGCTGGTTAGATTTAGATACCAGCACTAAGTACTCTCCCCCTTCCCTAGACTTCCTGTTTTTCCTTTGCTCTAATAGTAAGGTACTGTGCAGACTTTTTGGACAAGGAAGTGCATTAAGATGTGACCTACATTTTTTGCTTTTACAGAGTATCTGCATGTGTTAGAAATTAGCATGCGCTCTTGTGTACTGAAATGAAATGGTCTCACTTATTTTTAAGTGTAGAAGTTGAAAACAATTACTTATGGTTTAAATCAATACACAAAGCCTGAGCACTCATTGTACAGGTTTTTGAGAGCAAGTGCCTTACTGTCCAATTTGGAAACATAATTTTTAGAATTCTTTTCCTAGGGCTAGAATCAGTAAAGTACTTTTAAATCAAATTACTTCTTAATTTATATTTTGAAGTGTAATAATCATACTGCTGTTTCATTACACCTGTGGAGAATTAGCAGTATATTGTAAGGATAGCTTATTGAACATTTTCAATAGTGGTATTTGAACGTTTTTAGTATAGTGCAGTTTCTCATGGAAGAAGTCTACTGTGCTGACATGATACATGTATACGTGCACAGGTGTGGGGCTGTCAGTTACTGCTTATTTTTCTCAACAGGAGCTAGCAGTGTTCCAGCATTTTTTTCTGAAGATGACTCTCAATCAAATGATTCCAGTGACTCTGATAGCAGCAGCAGTCAGAGTGATGACATAGAGCAGGAGACCTTCATGCTTGATGAGCCTCTGGAGCGAACCACAAATAGCTCCCACGCCAACGGTGCTGCCCAGGCTCCTCGTTCCATGCAATGGGCTGTACGAAATACCCAAAACCAGAGGACTACCAGCACAGCTCCCTCTAGTACATCAACTCCAGCAGGCAAGTCTGAGTGAAGTGCATGCATGAATGCCAGCTAGCTCTGGCTTTGTTCCTTCCTCTGCTTTTGTTTATTCTCTAAAGGATGAAATCTTGTCTCTTTGTTGTACTTCTGACCTACCTTGACTGTTCCAGTTCTAGTTTCGAATTTAAAAAAAGGAAAAGATCTGTTGCAGTTAAGATCTGAGTATGCTTACTGTAGTTGGTAATTATCTGCTGGTTACAGTTGTGATGTCAGTAATATTTACAAGTTTATTTCTGTAAATCTTCATGAAATCAGTCAACACACGAATGACAGAGCAAAGATTAAATGAGTTCATTAATGTAATATCTTCTTTTATGTTTAGCAAGTTCAGCGGGCTTGATTTATATTGATCCCTCAAACCTGCGTCGGAGTGGTACCATCAGTACAAGTGCTGCAGCAGCTGCTGCAGCACTTGAAGCCAGCAATGCAAGCAGCTATTTAACTTCTGCAAGCAGCTTAGCAAGAGCATACAGTATTGTGATACGGCAGATATCTGATCTGATGGGTCTGATTCCCAAATACAATCACTTAGTATACTCCCAGATTCCAGCTGCAGTGAAGCTGACTTATCAAGATGCAGTTAACTTGCAGGTAAGAAGATGGAAATTTTCATAGAACAAAACATAATTTCAATACAACTGGGTTTTTTTTAGGTAAAATTATAGAATTGTTGAGATTGAAAGTGACCTCTGCATATTGGCTAATCTAAATTTCTTTGAGAGTCAACAGGAGCAGGCTGCTCAGGACTGTCTGGTAAGGTTTTGAATATCTCCAAGGATGGAGATTCTACAGCTGCTCTGAGCAACCTATTAAATGTTTGACAGATCTCACAGTGAAAGAGGACTTTTCTTGAGTTTAAAGGGACTTGCCAAGTATTTCAATTGTTGCCACTTGTCCATTCACTGAGTATCACTAAGAAGAGTCTAGCTTTGTATACTTCATACCTGTTTATCCGGTACTTGTACACACTGGTAAGATCCTCCTGAGTTTGTTTCTTCAGTCTAAAGTGTCCCAGCATTCTCAGTCTCTTCTTACGTTAAGAGAGAGTGTGGGCTAAAGTAACTGTGGTTACTTATTTTATTAAATTGGTAGTATTTCATATACATATATTCTTTCAAAAACAGGAACTTAAGTTGATTTTGTTTTAAACAACGTCTGACTGGTACGTAATTAATAGTTAAGTCAGAATTGACTAGAGATTTATGGTAGACATCTATTGCCATATTCTATTTGACATGAACTGTTGAGTATATATACGAAGAAAGTTGGTAAGGGCCAAGTAATTAAATGAGATAAAAGATTTGTACAGGTAAATGTACTGTTCACTGTCCCTTCCTTCAGGAACATGGTCATGCTTTCCATGTTATGCACATATTTTTTATACAGTGCTCTTGACTGTCTGTTTTTGAAAGTTTATGTAAAATGCATCTGTTGGAAAAACAAGTGTCAAACAGCAGTCTTCCCCTTTGTGTATAGACATTAGTTTCAGAGACTGACAAGACAGGAGGGACTCCAGAGTGTTCAGAAAGTATGTATCAACTTGTACCTGGGCATAGTGTATAGGGTGAAATTATGTGTACTGAATTAAGTACAGAAGTCAGCTGTGAATAACACAGCCGCTGTGTGGGAGCAGGAAATCAAAGGATGCTGTTTTCTGTTAGTAGTGCTGTGTAGGGATGTGGAAACCTGTTGACAATATATTTACTTGTAATTGAGCCACATGGTATTTGTATGGCTCTGTTTTCACAGTGTGATGGAAAGAAATGACTTCTGATTTGGGAAAGGAAGATTAGAAAGATATTCTGGGATCAAACACTGGGGTAAACAAACAGGGAAAGAAATAAGAGGGTGTAGTTTTATTATGGAGTAGGCTAAAATAATTTTCTGTTCAGGAGATTCTTAATGGGAAAAGTGAACAGGAGATCTGTCCAGCTGAGGCAGCAATAGGTTTGTTAGCACAGGAAAGCTGAACAATGGAGGTTTCGATTGGACACAGAAATGGGGTTAAGACAGCATTTTATTAGTTTAGTGCATTAGAAGTGTGAGGGATGTTTTTGAAGACCAGAATACAGAGGATGAAGAAAGCAGACTAATGTTGGATCAAAAAAGTCCCACAGGTCAATGGAGTTAGCAGATGGTAAGAAAAGCAGGCTGCAGAGCCAGTAGTGGGAAAAAGTGAAGCAAAGGAGGTAAGACTTGTATGCAGACATAGTTCTCTGTGCAAGTCTTAACTCTGTTGTCTTCAGTGAGTAATTTGCAAAAGGTGGAGAATGGTGAAAGATCTGGCTGATGAATTCCACAGCAGGAGGAGGGCTGTTAATGCTAATAGAAAGTCAGGAATTAAGCTAAAATCGCTAAGTTGTGTGCACTTGGGAGATGCTGAGTGGTCATAAGGGGAGGAGTAGAAGAGATGCCCAAAAGAGAGAGAGATGGTGAGAAAGCTTTGTACATATCAAAGTGTTAAGCTCTGAGAGCTGCATACCACCACAGTACATCAGCAGTCTCAACAGAGCTTTCAGAAACTGATAATCAGTAATTCTTGAGCGTGGTTTTACAGCCTCTTTGTAGGGAATCAGGAAGATTTTATTCTCATCATCTAGTTCTATTGTTCGCAAAACCAATTAAATCTCATTTTCTACAGAATTATGTGGAAGAAAAGCTTATTCCTACTTGGAATTGGATGGTCAGTATCATGGACTCTACTGAAGCTCAGCTGCGTTATGGTTCGGCATTATCATCTGCTGGTGATCCTGGGCATCCAAATCATCCTCTCCATGCTTCTCAGAACTCAGCTAGAAGGGAAAGGATGACAGCCCGTGAGGAAGCCAGCTTGCGAACACTTGAGGGAAGAAGGTATGGAAAGAGTTTGATTATTGCATGCAATATGAATTATCAGTTTTGTGGTCAAATCTTATTCACAGACATCTTAGGAATCTAATTCTGCAGCACTGGAATGTAGTTACTGTTTTAAGTTGGCTTCCTGTGTTGTTGCTACTGTTTGGTTTATTCTGACATATTAGATTCATCATTAACTGTTTACAGTATGTTGCGTCTGAACTGCTTGTTCTATGCTTGTAGCTTGTTATCACTATTTTTCTGTGGAGTTCATTGAGATTTTACATCCAAATTTCAAATATAAGGCTTATAAATAAAGTACGTGTTCTCCTGCGATGCCTGATGTCTCGTATTCAATCCTTTTCCTTCACCAGACGTGCTACTTTACTCAGTGCCCGTCAGGGAATGATGTCAGCACGCGGTGATTTCCTGAACTACGCACTGTCCTTGATGCGTTCGCACAACGATGAGCACTCGGATGTGCTTCCTGTTCTAGATGTCTGCTCACTAAAGCACGTAGCATATGTTTTTCAAGCCCTTATTTATTGGATTAAAGCAATGAATCAACAGACAACGTTGGATACTCCTCAGCTGGAAAGGAAAAGGTATTGACGTTGCCTCCTAGAAACAAAACCTACATAAAAGTGGCTTAAGCCCTTTTGTTTCAGTCATTGGTATTCTTCCTCAGCAACTTATATAAATACATGTATTAATCTGTATGTCTGTGTGTGGGTGTGTGTAGTAACATACATATTATAAATGTAGGTAGTAACACACATAATATAAAAGGAATTTCAGTAATGGTATATAATGTATCTGTGTTTGATAAGACTGTTGCAGTACCCTGTTCATTTCTTTTTGTGCTGTAAAATGTTTTCTTACTGTTGGAACTTGAGTTGGATTTTTAACTCCATAGTAGAGCCTCTAAAAGACATGCTTAGGGCAATTTCTCAGTTAATAATGTAAGACATGCATTTGGCATGATAACAGCTTACTTAGATATGGGTCAAACATGTTAGAGATGACATTGAAGAAAATGTCATTGTCTGATACAATGGGCTTTGTGGTTTTGTTTTCCATTTGGTTATATGGATTGGAGACTCACCTGATCCTTAAAGCACAGTAGGGACATCAATAGCTGAAAATGCCCTCCAGATGAAAAACTGTTATTTCAACTATGGTGTTTTACAGTGTGCATTTATTAATTTTTAAGATGTTTTAAGATTTTTAAAATATTTTTTCATTTCAAATGCCAATGAATGCTAATAGGAATGTCCGCATGTTGGTAGTCTACACCATCTGTTCTCATTTCTTTCTAGGTTTTTAGATAATGTCCCCAAGCAGTCCTAGTCAACAGTTAAATGCAGCTCTTTGCCCCTTTCTGCTCCTAATTTTCAATACTGCAGGTCAAACGTAACTTTACATGTTCTCTACAAATTCAGTAACTGTAAAATATGAGATATTTATATTTTAGATGTATATTGGACTGCTACTTCAGTTGCAATACTATGTTCTGTTTATCTTGGTAATGTAAGGTTTGTTATGACCTCAAAGAGGGGTGTTATCAACAGTGGTTTCCTCACAAGTAAGAATGATATAGTACAGTAATCAACTTTCTGTACTGACTTGAATAGTTATAGCCACAGGTTTAACCCTTTTCCAGGCAATAACATACTTCCAGAAGCTGCTTTTCCCCAAAAAAATTCACATATTGAAATCTATCAAAACAACTGTTCATTAAAGAATTGCAAAATCTGCATGAAATGCTTTTAAAAATGTAAAGGCCTAGAACTTTTTAATTAAAAGTGAGTGGTTCAAACAGTTGCTTCTGTTAGATGACATATTAGTAGTCTGAGTGATAGGAATTTTATCAGTCTTCATCTAGTTTCAGAACACATTTCACAATGCATAAACTGCCAGAAATTAATACCAATCAAAGTTCTTGACAGAACAGTAGTATAATACAGTGAAATCAAGTTTTTAATGTGCAGCTTGCAGACTTACCTTCCAAAATTACATCAATGAGATTATTTTTAAATTTAGTATTCACTTGCATATTTCTTCCACTAATGCAGGATTCCTAGGATTTTATATTGATATAGTGTTTAAAACCAAGTATTGCTGCCCAAAGCTGTAACTTCTAAGATCAAAATTGGTAGGAGGCCAAATGGCTCTAAGGGTAACTGTGTGAGTGATGTAGTGAGTATGTAATGAGAAGTTCACTATGGTGCTTCAGTTTTAGTTTTGGTTTTGTTATGTGTAACTCTTAAGTACACTTCCTGATTATGCTACCGATATAGATGTTTTGCCTAATAATTTCTTCAGGATGATTGACTCTTTTTTATTTTCTTTTGTTTTGTTGTTGTTGTTTTGGGTGTTTTTTATTAAGAACTCGTGAGCTTTTGGAACTGGGTCTTGACAACGAAGATTCAGAACATGAAAATGATGATGATACCAATCAAAGTTAGTATACAAAAATTGACATAGCATACCAAAATGCCAGACTTTCTTAGCACTTTTTCCTTTTAGCTAGCTGAGACTTTGAATAAATTTTGCTGCTTGAATATATAAAGTTGGGTTTTACTAAGATTTTCTTAGCATTGTTACTTTACCAAGTTTCTTCTGCTGTTGCCTGCTTCATTGCCTCTCGTTTTAGAGCCATCTTTTCATCTCCTTTCTCACTAAACTGCAGCATTTCTGCACTTACCTGCCATTCTACATTAAAATTTGAATCATAGTTAAACTGATTTTTTTGATCTGATGAAACTGTGCTGAAAAGGCTAGAATATGTACTCCTACATATAGTGTAGGAGTGCCTGTTCAGTAAAGCTAGGTATAGTAAAAAGAATAAAAACTATAACTAAGCAAATAAATAAAGATACAGCATTTGCAGAAGCATCTTGTAGAAGTAGTAAATTTGCAGAGATTCTCCTCTAGTCAGGTAGCTAAGAGAGAAGGATATTAATTTTTGGCATTTCAAATCCTTTGCTTTTATAACTCTGAAAACTGATTTGAAATCTCTGATATTTAGGTGCTACACTCAATGACAAAGATGACGACACCCTCCCAGCAGAGACTGGCCAAAACCATCCATTCTTCAGACGGTCAGACTCTATGACATTCCTTGGCTGCATTCCACCCAATCCTTTTGAGGTTCCTCTGGCAGAGGCCATCCCCTTGGCAGACCAGCCACATCTATTACAGGTGACATCAGAGATGGTGTTTTGGAAGAAAATTGCAGTTTGCTTTTTCATTCCTCACTGAAGTGTGTTATTGACCCAGAACACTTTTGTTGTTTTTCAGCCAAATGCTCGCAAAGAAGATCTGTTCGGCCGACCCAGTCAGGGTCTGTACTCATCTTCTGCCAACAGTGGCAAGTGCTTAGTGGAAGTTACAGTGGATAGAAACTGCCTTGAGGTAAATGTGAAGCTTTATTATTTTAAACAATATGGAAATTTATACTAGAACCTTCATTCCTTAAAAAGACGCTTTAATGTTTTCAGAGAGAATTTTATGTAGTTTTCAGAATGATAATGTAAAAGCCCAGTGCTTATGAAAACTTAAAATCTTCATGAAAAGTATGCTTAATGGTAGAAACTTGATGATTATTGACTTAAAGCAGCTTTCAGATAATATTTTTAAATGCAGCAGTACAATTCTGAGTTAATTTTGGAATGCTAATTATATAATTATTTTTAATAAAAAGATTTAAATCTTCCTATAGTCTGTCCGGTAGATTTGACTTGCCTTCAAGACTGAACATTAATTGGGAAGCATATGAAATGCAAACATACAGTGGGGAAAATAGGGGGTTTTTCTGTATTTCTTGAAATGATTGAGATCACTCTGTTTTAACAGGTCAATTACAGTGTTCACTTTTGTGTGATTTAAAATATACATTTATGAATATATGTGCTGAAAAAGCCTTCTAGGTTACTTTGAAAGTGCATTTAAACTTTACTTCTCCTTTAGGTTCTTCCAACTAAAATGTCTTATGCAGCCAACTTAAAAAATGTTATGAGCATGCAAAATCGGCAAAAGAAGGAAGGGGAAGAACAAAATGTGCCTACAGAAGAATCTGAGAGTTCAAAACCAGGGCCTTCAGCTCACGATCTTGCAGCACAACTGAAAAGCAGCTTGTTGGCAGAGATAGGATTGACAGAAAGTGAAGGGCCACCCCTCACGTCTTTCAGGTAGTTGAATTAAAAATTACATTTTGAAATATTACTGCTCTGGTAAATGGCTCTTTGGGACTCTGGAAAGTCTTTTTGAAATTAATATGGGTAGCTTAATTTAGTTTGCATTTGTAGTTTTTGATTAGTAGCTTCTAAAGTGAATAGTTGAACAGTCTTCAAAGAGGTCTGTGCAAACTGTAGACAAATTCCTTTACTCCCTGACTTCCTGCTGCCGACCTACTGTGATGTCCTGGGTAGCCAGGCTGAGCAGTTGGAATCAACAGCTTGCCATCTGTGTCTTGTGGTGCTGCCCATGCTTAATGCAAATCTGGATTGAACTGACCTCCCTTCAAATTACAGCTGTTTCAAAAGAAATTAAGGTCTTGGTTGATGGGAGCACCAGTAACAGTGAATTCCATGTAGCAGCAAAAGTTACATGCTTTTGGAGTAATTACCCTTTGGAAGCTAGACTTGTGTTTCTGCTGAAACTAAGCAGCTTCATGTGCTTTTGTCCACAGACTTAGTGTACTATGTCTTTGTTTATCAGGAATAAAAAGTTTAGTTGAAGGCAGAGGGTAAGAAAGTACACATGTATCTGAAATTTAACTTGATTCCACATATCTGTCATTTTTTCTTCTTTCTGTCAGGCCGCAGTGTAGCTTCATGGGCATGGTTATTTCTCATGACATGTTGCTGGGACGTTGGCGCCTTTCTTTGGAGTTGTTTGGTAGAGTATTCATGGAAGATGTTGGAGCAGAACCTGGATCGGTATGTATTTCTCAGTGTAAGGACAGTTCTTCTTACAAATAAATTGTGACTCTCCCTGATTAATCTAATTTTGGGGTTTGTGTTTGGGTTTTTTTATTATTTTTAGATCTTGACTGAATTAGGTGGCTTTGAAGTAAAGGAATCGAAATTCCGCAGGGAGATGGAAAAACTTAGAAACCAGCAATCAAGGGATTTAACATTGGAGGTAAAAAATGTTAGTTTATCTTCAAATGAACATTCATTAAAAGTTGAATTATTACAGTAACTTGATAGAAAAAGTTGTATTTCAGAGTCTGCAAGCAGGTGTCTTAAATCATACTTTGTGAGTTATGTTGCAATTACTCTGTAGTATTTCCCAGTCTGATTGTTATTTTTTGAATCTTTGCAGCAGTGTCCAGAAATCTGTTGTGAAACTGAAAGTCTCTTAGTATGATAATTGGTAAAGAAAGAAATTTTTTTGTATTTTTTGCTAGGTCGATCGAGACAGAGATCTTCTAATTCAGCAGACCATGAGGCAGCTCAACAATCATTTTGGTCGCAGGTGTGCTACAACTCCGATGGCTGTGCACAGAGTGAAAGTTACTTTTAAGGATGAGCCCGGGGAAGGCAGCGGTGTAGCACGAAGCTTTTATACTGCTATTGCACAGGCTTTTCTGTCAAATGAGAAACTGCCAAATCTAGATTGCATTCAGAATGCCAACAAGGGTACCCATACAAGTAAGTGATGCACAGCAGTTAATGTACAGAAAATATTAATAAAAACCTTGGGTGCTTTTTTTTTTCTTACATAGAAATACTTGGCCTTGTGCCAGAGACACCTCTCGTTAGCTCAGCCCAGAATCCATAAAAATCATGTGTTAGTTCTCTGGAGCAAGGAAATGGCTTCCCCCCTCAAGCTTTAAGAAACAGGAACTTGTTTTTCTTGCAACAGGAGTCTGCTTTAGATGTGCTCAGATTTCTTGAGCGTCCTTCTCTCCAGCAGGTAATAATTGTCAAGATTTTAGCTACTGAGAGCTTATATATGTTATTATGGCTGCTCCATCTGACTTGCCACAAACACATTTTAATGTTTTTGAAAGTATATATGAACTCTTAAAGTATTTTGTCATTTTTAAGTTGCTACAAACACTTCAGATCCTTTCTTAAGTTTGGCTGAACCCAATCACTGCTTCAAGTGAAGTGGTTCTGTCTCATTGATGTCTTTCAAGCTCTTCTAAAACTTTGTCTTCCTTACAGTGAAACTTAGGTAGGAGAGAGAAATATGAAGATGTTTATGTTTATGAGGTTTTTTGCCCTTCAGGTCTGATGCAGAGATTGCGAAATAGGGGAGAGAGAGATCGGGAAAGGGAGCGAGAGAGAGAAATGCGGAGAAGTAGTGGCTTGCGAACTGGTTCTCGGAGAGATAGGGATAGGTAAGTCATAATCTTTAACTTGATGAAGATATTTTGTCAAATAGAGTAATTGCCTTGGATATCATCAGGAAAGATACTTTTACTTCCTCCAGTTAAAGGAGTCTCTTTCAGGAGCAATTTGCAGGGTAATTTGTTGAAATTCAGTCTCCAGTTTTAATTCTTCAAAGAATTATTATGCTTACTTTATCAGTAATATATGTCTCCACCACAGGCCATCAGTCTCTTGTGCTAAAACAGTAACAAAAACTTGTGTACTAGAATAAAATTGCAAGGTGGTTTAGAAACAGCAATGCCATTGGTGGCGTGTCTGACTGCTGTTTCCAAAATATGAGTAATACTAAAATCTGTGGTTTATTTTGATTCTCTCTTTCTGGTTCATTCTCTCCAAGCAGCTATGAGCAACACTACTATTCCAGCAGTAAAGCTAATACTAATATGAATCTGTGTGCAAATAATATTGTTCCAGGGGATTTTTGCATTTTTCCTCTGAAATGAGTACAAACTGCTCTGTTATCTTAAGGGACTTCAGAAGACAACTGTCCATTGACACACGGCCTTTTAGACCAGCATCAGAAGGAAATCCTAGTGATGACCCTGACCCTCTCCCAGCACACAGACAAGCCCTTGGAGAACGGCTCTACCCTCGAGTGCAAGCAATGCAACCAGTAAGACTTCCCTAATACACTTAATGATTATTCTTGTCATCTTGTAATGTAAAAATTTATTTCCTTATGCATTATTGAAATAGTTGAAACATAAAGTATTCGAACATGTAAGACTGATTTTATTTTCTTTTAAATTTTGTTAATATTTTGTTTCTCTAATTTGTTACTTAGCTTAGGAGGTATCTTGTAATGCATTGTCTATTTAAAATACCAGAATTTTCATAAGATCGTGTTTGAAAATGATAGAACTGGAGGAGAATAGTAAGACCTATCACTCCTTTATCCCCAGGCATTTGCAAGTAAAATCACAGGAATGTTGTTGGAATTGTCTCCTGCTCAGCTGCTTCTGTTACTAGCTAGTGAAGATTCCCTTAGAGCAAGAGTTGATGAAGCAATGGAACTCATTATTGCACATGGCAGGTAAAGTATCAAAAGTGAGAATTGATTTTGTGGCTAAAGCACTTGTACTGTTCTACATCAAACTCCAATACATGTCATTCCTTGATAGTCTAGATATTTTTCTTTGGACAAGTGACTTTTTGGCATTGGTTTAATCTATTCTGACTGGTTTCAGAATATGACAGTTCCTTAGTGAGAGCAGCCCTGCTGAGAAGGACTTGATGGTGGATGAGGCACTGGACATGAGCTGGCAATGCAATGTGCCAGATGTGTTCTGGGCTGCATCAAAAACAGCATGGCCATCAGGTTGAGGGAGAGGATTCTGCCCCTCTGGTGAGACCTCACCTGCAGTGCTGCATCCAGCTCTGGGATCCCCAGCACAGGAAGGACATGGACCTGTTGGAGCAAGTCCAGAGGAAGTCACCAAGATGATCAGAAGAATGGAATACCAGTCTTATGAAGAAAGGCTGAGAGAACTGAGGTTGTTCAGCATGGAAAAGAGAAAGCTTATGGGTGACCTAATTGTGACCTTCCAGTCCCAACAAAAAGATGGAGAGGGACTTCATACAAGAACATGTAGTGACAATTCAAGGGGAATGGCTTCAAACTGAAAGAGAACAGGTTTAGATTAGATAACAAGAAGAAATTCTTTACTGTGAGGATAGTGAAGCACTGGAACAGGTTACCCAGAGAAGCTGTAGATCCCTGAAGGTCTTCAAGGCCAGGTTGGGGCTCTGAGCAACTTGCTCTAGAGGAAACTGTCCCTGCCCACAGCAAGGGGGCTGGAACTAGATGATCTTCAAGGTCCCTTTCTAGTCCAAATCATTCTATCATTCTGTGACTCTGTGATGGTGAAATTAAATCTGCCTTTTTATTCTCTTCTCAAGGGAGAACGGTGCCGATAGTATATTGGATCTTGGATTGCTAGATTCTTCAGATAAAGTGCAGGTAATGACCTGTTGCACAAAATTTATGTAAGATTCAGTTTTAACAGTTATTTTTAAAAGTGGAAGTAATTGGAAGCTTTATCATGCAAGACAAAGTTCTGCTTAATCATTTTGTTTTGAAAGGATTAACAGTAATTAGTCAAAAGTATAAAATGTCATCATTAGGAAATATCTCAGGAATTCTTAACCAATGGAACCTGAATCTTTGGGTCTAGTAGCAAATAGCTTGATGTGTGTCAGTAACTAGAATTAGGTGTATTAATTGTAGTAATTATTTTGACTTTCAAAACAGGAAAATAGAAAGCGACATGGATCCAGCCGCAGTGTAGTAGATATGGAATTAGATGATACAGATGATGGGGATGATAATGCACCGCTTTTCTACCAGCCTGGAAAACGAGGATTTTATACACCAAGACCTGGTAAAAACACAGAAGCAAGGCTGAATTGTTTCCGAAACATTGGCAGGTATTCTACCATTAACTTTTTAGTCTGAAAAACTGTAAAAGACAATCATATACAACACCAGGGAGAGTACCAATGATCCAAGCTGGAGAAACATTTTTTTTTAATGGTCTCTATTTCTCACACTGAGCCTAAATAGTGGGGAATTTGCATATGTCAACTTGAGGTTTCTTTTCCTGTTAAATTTTAATTTTTTATCCTTCTTTTTTAAAATTATGTATGGCCATGATTTTCATTTGTGACCAATTTGGAAAGCTGGCTCCAACTTAATTCTGAGAATATTGGAACTCTTAAATGTGAGTTTGCTGAAATACCTCTGGTGTAATTTCTGCTGTACCAAAGCAAACTCCAAACATATTTTTTCAGGATCCTAGGATTGTGCTTGTTGCAGAATGAACTATGTCCCATCACGTTAAATAGACACGTAATCAAAGTTCTACTTGGCAGAAAGGTAAGTTGAACATAAAAACTTCAATTTCCTGTAATTACTTAAATCCTCATCTATAAAACTGGGATTTTCCTACTAACCACATATGTATTAACTTGCTGAGTTGATACTGGAACTGTATGGAGGTCTTTAATTTGAGGACTGTTAATTTTTTTATTTCCTAGATTTTGAACAGAGCAGCTGTACTAGAAGTCAAGTATTTGACTAAGATGTAATGATTTGTAATAGGTTAGCCCTCAACCCTCTTCAGAAACTACATACTGTCTCTGCTTTTTTCTTCCTGAGATTCAGAAATGATAATCTTAGACAATACTAGAAAATAGATTACAGAAAAGCATTTTTCTGGATATTTGAGAGAGCTCATGGAATTAATTTGTAATTAAAATTTTGTCTCAGATGTAGGTATAATTTAATTCAGAGCAATAATTACCTAAACTTTTGACCAAAACTGCTACCCTGGCCCAGTAAAAGCTAATAATGTAGGGCATTTTTGATGCATTAGTCAATGGCATTCTAAGTTCTGTCTGATCCAACAAACTTAAACCAAGGTTTGTTACTGTTGGTCCTTCTTTAAATTCAGTTTTGATCACATAATCAATTACCCAACATAGTATAATCTTTAATGAAAAAGAGTTAATGGCAGAAATGACCTTTTAATACCCCCTGGTGTCTTCCCAGGTGCCTTCTAATTTTTCACTTTAGGTTTTTCTTGTTGAGTGTGTATTCTTTCCATTATTCCAATGTACCTTCTAAAGCAGACTAAAAGTAGGAGTTTAAATGCATTTATTTCTATGTGTTTGTATCCTTTGTTGCTAGTGCATGGATCTGGCACAGATCATGTAATTTTGAATACATTCTTAAACATCTGTTATGTTTCAAACTTCTATCCTTTTTTTATAGGTGAACTGGCACGACTTCGCTTTTTTCGATCCAGTTATGTATGAAAGCCTTCGGCAACTTATCCTCGCTTCCCAGAGTACAGATGCTGATGCAGTGTTTGCAGCAATGGATTTAGCCTTTGCTATAGACCTGTGTAAGGAGGAGGGTGGAGGGCAGGTAAGCATGGCTAAATCTGTGGCTCTGTAGTTTCAGAGTTTGACAGCTTATGCAGGGTGTAGCATGCACATAATCCATGCTCTTCTCAGATGGCAGATAAAACATTTTACTCTTCTTGGGTTCAGTGCAGTGTTCTTAGATATTGAAGCCTGGATTTTTTTCTTTGAAAATTATATCGAGCCTACTATAGACCCTGGCAACCATAGTTAATCTTAGGGAATCTTTAAAACTAACCTGTAGTAGTAAATTTTGCTTGGGTTTGGAGGTATACTGAGCAATAAATCACTCTGCAGCATACTGTGGTGCTTGTAATAATCTCATTTTAATCTCATTTCCTTTATATCCCTTTTCTTCTTCCCCTTTTTAAGTGTTCCTTATTTCTTTGCCATAGGTTGAACTTATTTCCAATGGTGTAAATATACCAGTCACTCCTCAGAATGTATATGAGTACGTCCGGAAATACGCAGAACACCGAATGTTGGTAGTAGCAGAGCAGCCTCTACATGTAAGTCTTTAGTGGAGTTTTAAAAAAAAAATAAAAAAATATCTGTAATATTTCTGTCAGTTAATTATTCTCCTCATTGTGGAGTTGATAATCAGGTTTCTTTAAAGTCTTGACAGCTTGATTAAAAGTATTTAATTTTTTTGGTAATAGTATAGCTGTTTGTGCAGTACTGTGAAGACTAAGTACTTTGAGTAATTTATAGAATGAAAGATGATTTCTTTTATAGCAAGTATCATTGGTTAAATATATATGTTCATTTCTTGAGCTCAAATGGCACAAATCCTCTTGGAATTTCAGCTTTGTATTTGGCAGCTACTTTGTTCTCAATAATTTATTACCTTTGATTTGTTTGCATCCTTGCTCTAAGGAAAAATAATTTATAAAACCACTGACACTAGCCTGGCAAGAAACATAAAAATTGACTAGAAAACCATATTAAAAATTATTTCCTTTTTTAAGCCCTTGTCAAATAACACTTATAGAATAATATATTTTTGTAGACAGTTAATGAAGGCCAGTCTGTCATATGATGCTACATCTAAACTTTGTTGATTGTGATCATTGTGGTTTCCTGCTGCACATCTGAGATAGGGGAGCAGGCCAGATTACCTCTGTGCAGCTGAGGTCCAAATTCTCACAGAAAGAACATGTTCCTGGAATTAAAATACTTGGTCTCCATGTCTGCAAGATGTGGGGTTTTTTTAAATTCTCATGAGATTCAGCACACCTTAGCAAAATACCTGAACATTTTAGCATTAAAAGAGTTCACGTGCTTCTGCTCCTGGTGAAATACTTGCTCAAATCAGTACTGCTTTTTTTTGCTGTAATGGGTAGGGTTTAAAAATTGGTGCAGTTCTTTGTTTCGGAGGATTTGCATCTCAGATGATAAAGTTTTAAAAGAAAAGAACAGCTGAGAGAATAATAAATCTTGAGTTAAAGGGGAATACGCATGAAACTTTTCAGTAATGTGTTTAAAGTCAATCTTAAAAGTTACAGGGTTACAATGTGCATTTTGTGATTTTCACTTAAGGCAATGAGGAAGGGGCTCCTGGATGTACTTCCAAAGAATTCATTAGAAGATTTGACAGCAGAAGATTTCAGACTTTTGGTAAATGGCTGTGGTGAAGTAAATGTGCAAATGCTAATCAGCTTTACCTCTTTCAATGATGAATCAGGTATGAAATAACTTAGTCATAAACACAGTTGCACGTATAAGTTAACACTGTTTTTTCTGTGTGGAGTAGTTACTAGCATTAAACTTGAGCTATTAAGTCTGACATTAGTTAATAAATCAGTGAAAGCTGTAATAAAGTTATTGCTTGGGATATTTTTTTACATTCCTTAGGAAATATTTACCTTCAGTTAAGGGAGGATGGAGAAGGCATGTTTTCCAACTTGGCTGTCACTAGATGTTAAATACACAGATTGTATTACTGGTAGTATATCTTTCTTGTGAAAATTCTCTAGAACTAGAAATGTGATGGATGCAAGTTTTATACTTCTTACATAATTTTTAAACTGCATTTAGTTGCAGTTGGGCTTTTTGGTAAGAAGGGAGGAGTGGGAGTGGTACTGAGCTGTGTCAGTGTTGGGCTTGCATTCAAAGCTATTAGTTTTGAAATTACTAGTCTCCAATATCAGGACTTTATGAATGCGATTGTAGCTGAGATCCAACTTGCAGCACACATAAAACGGGTCTCTTAATATTACTGCCTAGTGTAGCAGCTGAATTGTGTACCTTCTATTTCACACAGGAGAAAATGCCGAGAAGCTTTTGCAATTCAAGCGTTGGTTTTGGTCCATAGTTGAGAAGATGAGTATGACGGAAAGACAAGATCTGGTAAGTTGTCCATTCCCATTGGAAACATGCAGAAGAATTGGAATAACTGGTGTCAGTGCTGTTCTTAACTGTGTCTACCTGCAGAGACTCTGTGAAGAGTTAAGGTAGCAGAGCAGGGTAGTAGGGTTGGGTAAGACTTGGTTCTGGAAACAGCAGGTTTGAATCCTAGACCTTCTTGTAACTGAAAGTGGTGTGTCCTTCTCCCTGTTCATAGGTCTCTTACGGAAGCACAGTTTCACTCTGCACAGTTGCTGTTAAGATGAGTGCCTGTGGTTACTCAGAACTGTGTTGTGGGCTGGTAGGGTTTTAAGGTCGAGTTCACTTCATGGATCATCTACTTGCCTGACTTCTGTGTATCCTGAGGGTAATATGTGTGTCCTCTCTGTAAGATGTCAGTAACGATACTGTGTCCTTCTCAAAGCCCTTTAGGAGTGAGAAGCTGATGAGAAGCATGAAAGAATAAGATACTGTTCAGGGGATTTAATTTTTAAAAACTTGCCTGTAAATTTTATTCATTGTACACTTCTTAAAACAGTTTGTTTTTAACTTCCTACTCTTTAAGGTACTATATCTCCCTTACAGTCTACTAAAAGGAAACATAGAGTACTTTGAAAAGTGAAAATCCTAGAGCACGTTTTTCAAAGAGTATCTATGCTTACACCTTGGTGGTGACTCAGTATTTCACGTTTGAGATAATAAACCAAATATTCTCTGTTGCTGCCTTTTGTCTGTACCAGTACTGCATTCTGTAGTCTCTGACTGGTTTGTGAGAGATTCCTGATTCAATTTGTATTGATGGCATCTTCCCAGATGGATTTGCGGACATGCTATTTACCAAGGATTTGTAGATACTGAATAATTTTGAGTGGTGCTTTTATCAGTTTTATGAATGAGCAGTTGATGAAGGGAAGTGAAGGAAACTACTACAGAAGAAAGTAGAATGACTGTGGAGTTTACTTTGGCATATTGAAGAGAACATAATATGATCAGTCTTGCTGTGACTATGCAGTTCTTTTTTAACCTTTCCCTACACAATTTGTAGGCACTATGAATCTCAGCCTTGTAAATCATAATTTTAAATGGTGTCTTCTTTTTTCAGGTTTACTTTTGGACCTCAAGTCCATCATTGCCCGCCAGTGAGGAGGGGTTCCAGCCTATGCCATCCATCACAATAAGGCCACCAGACGACCAACACCTTCCAACAGCAAACACTTGCATTTCTCGCCTTTATGTCCCACTCTATTCCTCTAAGCAAATTTTGAAACAAAAATTGTTACTCGCCATTAAGACCAAGAATTTTGGTTTTGTGTAGAGTATAAAAAGTGTGTATTGCTGTGTAATATTACTAGCTAAGTTTTGTAGATTTTTCCATTTGTCTATAAAAGTTTATGAAAGTTGATGCTGTCATACCCCTGGTGGTACTTCAAAGATTTAAATGCAAACATTCCTGTACTAAATTTGTAACATAAAGGCCCAAGGAGAACTAGCAATATGTTTGCTAGCATATTGTGACTAGCAACAGTTTGCTAGTCAATAAATCCTTTGCCTAACCCCAGCCAAAGATGACAGCAGAACAATATAATTTACACTGTGATTTATCTTTTTGCTGAGGGAAAATATGTAAAATGTTCTGAAAATTCACTGCTGCCTTTGTGGAAAGTGTTTCAGCAAAGGTTCTTGTATAGAGGGAGTAGGGAATTTCGAAATAAAAAATTAAGTATGTTCTGTGTTTTTAACTTTTTTTTTTAATGGTGTTTAATTTGTGGTTGGCTGCAGTTGTGTATCATGTATATTGAACTTGTAAAAAGTTCCTGACAGCTCAGATCCCGTAGTTGGGATTGTTCACTTTTGAAACCACTTCCATTGCAATTTTTGTTCTATTGCATTGAACTCTGGCACATCAGATACCATCACTAATATTTTGCATGTAATCTGTACCTTTAGTGGGGTTTTTTTTTCCCTGTACATATTTGATGAGGCCAATGCACAGTATTTCATAGTTCACAATCAACATTTTTGTATCCTTGTTACAGTGAACAGACAGTCAGGAGATTGTTCCACTACCAGTTCTAACCCAACACTTGTACTACATTATCTAACTATGTAAACTCAGCCTGGGCACTTTCTGGTAACTGTAAAATGTTTATAAGATCATGATTATTGAAGATACATTTTTTGGAAAACTTTAATGTTCGTGAGCTGCTTAACTTCTTTTGTATCTAGCCTTTTTTTAAGTATCTTGTTACAGTTTTTTAATAAAGAAATTACAGACAAAATACCAAGTCATAATGAAGAAACAATAGTTTTTATTTATTAAGCCATTTATACTTTAGCTAACAGCATACACTAAACATAGTTGGTCATTAAAAATCTGAATTTTGTAGCTGAAAATTTGACATGTAGAAGACATTTAGCCCACATTTTACAGTTAGCAGAGAATCCTGAAAGAAATGGGCCAGGCAACCCCTCCTTTTAACAGAATTGGTTTGAAGGAAAAGTGACTTGTTCTGAAAAATCTCAAGGCAATTAGGTTAGAATAAAATTCTTGAACTTCATTGTAGTGAGTTCTCCTGTATGTTCACTTTCGAAGTGCTTGGTTACTTTTGGTGAGGGCAGTCTTTGACCATGATCTAGGACTTCTTTTCCCTAAGGCTTGAGAGATTTTTGAGTTAGAAATTGGTTGATGAAGAAAGGAGCTACTTTTTCTGTGTCAAAATAAATTTATGAAAGCTTAGCAGACTGAAGTATTGAGGGATAAGAACTTTTGTGGTGGTGATGTTCTTCTTTCTTGCTTCTCCAACCCCATTAGTCCATGTTAATGATCTTTTTTTCTCTCTTTTGTTGGGAAGAGCTGAAGTAATGTTCCATCCAAATCCCAGTGGAGCTCACCTTTGCCAGAGCTCCTCTGGGTTTTCCTTTCTGTCAGCTAGTTTTAGGATGACCAAAAGTTACCTACATCTGATTTTCAAAAAAGCCTCTGTTTTCTTCATTTATTTAGTTGCTAAAGGTATGGAGTACAGTTGATACCGCAAATTCTGATCACCAGTTGCCAAATTGATGCTGAAAGTCCTGTTTTCTAAATAAGGCAGATTGTTTCAGGCTTGTGTAGTTAAACTGCAGATAAACAAATAGGTGTAGAATTATTTCTGCAGGTACTAATACTTCCTCTAGATTGATCATCCTAGAAAAGGACAGTTTCAATGTATGAGGATTGGAGCTAGATTTCCTGTTGTGACCTCCAGTATATCTTAAGTTTGAAACTGTATTAGATTTTACTATGCTAAAAATAAAAAGCAGTACAGCCTCACAAATCTAGGTAGAGGCATTTTAGTATAGAGAAAATTTATGCTGGTATGGCTGTTCTCTTATACTAAGGAGGATAAGTTACAAAGGTACAAAGCAACATCTACCTTATGCCTGGCTATCAAACTGCTGTGATTACTTCCACTACCAAAACTGCCTCTAACTGAAATGTGCAAAGTTAGTAGAAAGCAAAAAAAGAAACTGTTTAGAATAGGCATCAAAGCTCCAGCCTGTAAAATAAAGCTCCCTCCCTCACAAAGCTTTGTGAGGCTTGATGTACTAAGAAGTATCCAAGGCCCTTGGATGAAAGGCCATATATACATGTAAAGTACTGTGTATATATATATGTATTGTGTGTATATGTATATAAGTGTATGTGTATGTATAACATATAAATATATGTTATATGTATATATATTTCTGTATATAGATTAAACATTTTTTAAGTCCTGTAATGTATAGCTAGACAAGTTATGCAGATAGCACAGTAGCTCACCATATATACACACACAAGGCATTCTGGTAAGCAGAGAGGGAATCTAGAGTGATATATGCTGTCGTCATTGACTTGAAATATGTATGTAGCTTTATAAATAGCTTTTTTCCTCTGTATGGTATATTTAAACTATATCAAGATTTTAATAAGAAAAATGTTTATTAAAATCATA
Source organism: Irena cyanogastra (assembly GCA_013397155.1). Classification (NCBI taxonomy): domain Eukaryota; kingdom Metazoa; phylum Chordata; class Aves; order Passeriformes; family Irenidae; genus Irena; species Irena cyanogastra. The sequence goes on along the minus strand of VWZV01012683.1, from coordinate 197,593 downwards.
CACTTCCTCTCCCTTTGACTTAAGCCCTTCTGTTAGTTCACTTAAAATGTGGTCAAGAAACTAGTTAAATTCTGTAATGTTTACACTTTTTTAATAGTCTAAATCCTTAGCTGTTCACTATTGCTGAAAGAGGAGATAAAGGTAGCTACTAATAAAATGTTATGACCAACTACTAGAGTAGGTCCTAATCTGAATCTAGGGAACACTGATAACTTTAGTGTTAATTCCCATGACTAATTCTTGGCTTTGGTTTCTTTTACTTAGCTAGCTTGTATCCAACACAAGGTAAATCACTTGCTCTAGCTTTGATAATTTTCCAGGAATGAAAAATTGTCATCAAGTGGTCTTTCCCACCTGTGTGGTTTGGAAGTGATTTTTCTTTCCTGCAAGTTAGTCATTTATCCCTAGATAACAAGCAGTGATAAAGCTGTAAACTGGCAATCTTGTGAATCCAAACCAATACCCTTGCACATCAGTCTCTGTATGCAATTGTGCAAACCACACAGACATGATGTTTTTCGAAGTTTACTTCCATGCGTCTGAAGAGACGTGTGTAGTGAGCAGGCTGCACCTCTCCATGGTAGCTGGTGTGCAGGTGGGAGAAGTTCCTCAGCCACCACCAACCACCTCCTGTGTGGTTGCTTCTCAGAGAGAGCTGGAATTCAGCACAGCTCCTGGTCACCCTTAACACCACGTGAAAGTTTGTTCACGAAGTTTGTGTTAACTTCTCCTTTCTATGCTGACTGCTGTGCCCTAACTCCCTCTTCATAGGATCCCATAACCTGTGGATCATGTCTCTGTGTGCATCTGTAAATGCCGTTCTGAGCTGCTTCTGTGTCCGTGCTCTTCGCTTCACTGACACTTGGATTTTTCTGGCTTCCTCTCTGTAAGGCAAACTGTGGATACCTCGTTTAGTAGCTCTGATTCTCTTCCTCTTTCAAGCTTTGTAGGATTTGACCTTTTTTCTGAACTCTTCAGTTTGCCTATTTAGTAACAAGTCTCCTAAAATCAAATAGAAAATTCTGCACATCCAGACTAACTGGATTTCAGCATGTGTGGCATTATCTTATTCTGAGATAGAATGTATGTCCACATGTTAAAATGCATAGGTGAATGGGTCATGTGAAAGCTTCAGTGACTCCTGGAACTTGCAGTGCTGGAAGTTTCCACATGATCTCCGTGGGGAAGACATGAACAGGCTTCACAACTGGAATGTGGCCTCCATCACAGTGCAGTCATTGCCCATCAGGACTTCTGGCATTACCAGGAGTTCCGATGGATCCTTCACTAGCTGGAAATTACTTTGTGGCTTTCATTTGCAGCTCTTTCAGGTTTGCTGAACTCAGAAGCATGGAGGGCTTTTAATTTTTAATATATTTTTAATGGATTTTTTGTGGAGTTGCCTAAGAGGATAACTTCATGTCTTGCTTGAAATACAATCCTGTGAGAGATGATTTCGCCCCTTTGTCAATAGCTAAATATAAAGGTATTTTTTGTCTGTTATCACCACAAACTACTATTATAGTAATAGACTATTTAGTATAACAGGAGGCAGTTGATTGCTCCCAGGTGTTTCAGGACTTTTCCATAATGCTGAACTCTTCAGTATCCCTTTGTCTAGTGGCAATGGCAGCTAACCAAATGAGCACGCTTGAATACTGTAGTCATGATGGAAAATAGATGGTTGCCACAATCTATGATAAGGTTTCTCTGCAAGGAGACTGCAAGGAGACTTAAAGAAATTTTACACTTTAGACATAATGAAATTATTCACAAATTGATTTTCTGAGAGTGAACAGTGCTAAGCTGAAAATCAGATTTCACTTAAATTTATAAATGAAAATTCTTCAATTTACCTGAAATGGCATTTTCATATACAAAATTAGAATTATAACCCATTTTAAAAGGCAGCTGAGTATTCCCCCAAAAAGTACAACCTTTTGAGGGAGGGAAGAAAGAGGTAAGAGGGTTAAAGCAGTGTTAACTGCATTTGCCATAGCAGGACAGCTGCCGCAGAAGTGAGGAACTAAGGAAGAAATACAGTTTCCACCACCTGTCAGGCAGCTTGTTCTAAATAGAGCATTTTAGGTACAGCTGAGTAATCTGAAATCTTGCAAACTTGTGCATAATGCTGTATTTCATTTGGATGTGGCTGTCTGTATTTTAGTGTTGTGTACATGATTTAATTTTTATAAAACAAAGCTAACAGAAGTTGGCAGATTTCTGTGGAGGTGCAAGAACAGCCACATGTTGTTTGGTTAATCCTTTTCAGTATTCTTTTTTTGTGCATCTTTAGGCACCATGTAAGTAGACATTTGCTGTGCATAATAAGGGCAGGTGTTAAGGAAGTTGTCTCCAAATACTTGAACAATTTTCTATTGCTAATTATATTAATTTATGGTAGATCTTAATCCATGTCAGGACAGGGCATTTCCTTATTTAGGGAACTGAAACAGTAGCCAGGACAATCAGATTTGGGGGCTAAGACAACTGGTAGACCAGTCAATGTCATTTAATATGAATAGTCTGCTGCTTGTTAGTTTTGGTTCCACAAACTCATGCATCTCCCCCTTAAACCACCAGCAAATTCTGTATTACACACACCAACAGAACTTGTCTGTAAATGGGTCAGTTGGGTTTGCTCTACATCAATGTTCCTCTAATCGCTCTGGACAAAAAGCTCGAATCCCTGGTAGTCCATTTACTTGATATGTGTTGAACTGTTGTTGGACATAAAGATTAAGCAGCTTCTATAGGTATCTCTGGGAAATAAAACTTCAAGGATGTCTGAGAAATAACAGTACTCAGGTAACAACAGATATTGTTAATGGGAATCCACCTTTTCTCATTTACTTTTTGTGTGTTCCTGCTGTGCTTTTAAGTCTCTTGCTGCTCAGGCACGTGTTTCTGCTAAACTCCATGTAAGAAAACCAGAGCTGTTCTTGTGCTTAGTCACAGATCTCACCCCGGAACTTTTCTTATCCCCTGCCCTGGTGAGGCTTGAGCGTCTCTCACAAGGCATAGAAAAGCCGCAGGAAACAGATGCAGTCCAGAGGAGCCCAGCTGGCCTGACTCCCCCTTCCCATCCTTGGCAATGGAGAGAGGAAAGGTCTCAGTCACTGTGGCAGCCAGGTGCCTTTAAAAAAAATACCCAAAATTCTTAAGGGCACACGAATNGCGGCAGCGCAGCCCTGCCCGGCCGGGCCCCGCGGCCTCCCCGCCCCGCCGGGCGCTGCGCTGCGCTGCCTCCCCGCCGGGCCGGACCGCCGCGGGGGGACCCCGGGCACGGAGCACCCGCTGCTTCGGACAGCCCTGGAAAGGGCACGGGCCCGTCCCTCCGCGCCCTTGTCCCGCCCGGGCTCGGCAGGGCCTGAGCGCTCGGGCATCGCGGCCCCGGGGAGCGCTCGCAGCACCTGCGGGGGATGCGGGCCTCCGAGCGGGCAGCACCTGCGGGGGATGCGGGCCTCCGAGCGGAGGCTGCGGGCTGCTTGGNTCAAGGCAATTAGGTTAGAATAAAATTCTTGAACTTCATTGTAGTGAGTTCTCCTGTATGTTCACTTTCGAAGTGCTTGGTTACTTTTGGTGAGGGCAGTCTTTGACCATGATCTAGGACTTCTTTTCCCTAAGGCTTGAGAGATTTTTGAGTTAGAAATTGGTTGATGAAGAAAGGAGCTACTTTTTCTGTGTCAAAATAAATTTATGAAAGCTTAGCAGACTGAAGTATTGAGGGATAAGAACTTTTGTGGTGGTGATGTTCTTCTTTCTTGCTTCTCCAACCCCATTAGTCCATGTTAATGATCTTTTTTTCTCTCTTTTGTTGGGAAGAGCTGAAGTAATGTTCCATCCAAATCCCAGTGGAGCTCACCTTTGCCAGAGCTCCTCTGGGTTTTCCTTTCTGTCAGCTAGTTTTAGGATGACCAAAAGTTACCTACATCTGATTTTCAAAAAAGCCTCTGTTTTCTTCATTTATTTAGTTGCTAAAGGTATGGAGTACAGTTGATACCGCAAATTCTGATCACCAGTTGCCAAATTGATGCTGAAAGTCCTGTTTTCTAAATAAGGCAGATTGTTTCAGGCTTGTGTAGTTAAACTGCAGATAAACAAATAGGTGTAGAATTATTTCTGCAGGTACTAATACTTCCTCTAGATTGATCATCCTAGAAAAGGACAGTTTCAATGTATGAGGATTGGAGCTAGATTTCCTGTTGTGACCTCCAGTATATCTTAAGTTTGAAACTGTATTAGATTTTACTATGCTAAAAATAAAAAGCAGTACAGCCTCACAAATCTAGGTAGAGGCATTTTAGTATAGAGAAAATTTATGCTGGTATGGCTGTTCTCTTATACTAAGGAGGATAAGTTACAAAGGTACAAAGCAACATCTACCTTATGCCTGGCTATCAAACTGCTGTGATTACTTCCACTACCAAAACTGCCTCTAACTGAAATGTGCAAAGTTAGTAGAAAGCAAAAAAAGAAACTGTTTAGAATAGGCATCAAAGCTCCAGCCTGTAAAATAAAGCTCCCTCCCTCACAAAGCTTTGTGAGGCTTGATGTACTAAGAAGTATCCAAGGCCCTTGGATGAAAGGCCATATATACATGTAAAGTACTGTGTATATATATATGTATTGTGTGTATATGTATATAAGTGTATGTGTATGTATAACATATAAATATATGTTATATGTATATATATTTCTGTATATAGATTAAACATTTTTTAAGTCCTGTAATGTATAGCTAGACAAGTTATGCAGATAGCACAGTAGCTCACCATATATACACACACAAGGCATTCTGGTAAGCAGAGAGGGAATCTAGAGTGATATATGCTGTCGTCATTGACTTGAAATATGTATGTAGCTTTATAAATAGCTTTTTTCCTCTGTATGGTATATTTAAACTATATCAAGATTTTAATAAGAAAAATGTTTATTAAAATCATACACTTCCTCTCCCTTTGACTTAAGCCCTTCTGTTAGTTCACTTAAAATGTGGTCAAGAAACTAGTTAAATTCTGTAATGTTTACACTTTTTTAATAGTCTAAATCCTTAGCTGTTCACTATTGCTGAAAGAGGAGATAAAGGTAGCTACTAATAAAATGTTATGACCAACTACTAGAGTAGGTCCTAATCTGAATCTAGGGAACACTGATAACTTTAGTGTTAATTCCCATGACTAATTCTTGGCTTTGGTTTCTTTTACTTAGCTAGCTTGTATCCAACACAAGGTAAATCACTTGCTCTAGCTTTGATAATTTTCCAGGAATGAAAAATTGTCATCAAGTGGTCTTTCCCACCTGTGTGGTTTGGAAGTGATTTTTCTTTCCTGCAAGTTAGTCATTTATCCCTAGATAACAAGCAGTGATAAAGCTGTAAACTGGCAATCTTGTGAATCCAAACCAATACCCTTGCACATCAGTCTCTGTATGCAATTGTGCAAACCACACAGACATGATGTTTTTCGAAGTTTACTTCCATGCGTCTGAAGAGACGTGTGTAGTGAGCAGGCTGCACCTCTCCATGGTAGCTGGTGTGCAGGTGGGAGAAGTTCCTCAGCCACCACCAACCACCTCCTGTGTGGTTGCTTCTCAGAGAGAGCTGGAATTCAGCACAGCTCCTGGTCACCCTTAACACCACGTGAAAGTTTGTTCACGAAGTTTGTGTTAACTTCTCCTTTCTATGCTGACTGCTGTGCCCTAACTCCCTCTTCATAGGATCCCATAACCTGTGGATCATGTCTCTGTGTGCATCTGTAAATGCCGTTCTGAGCTGCTTCTGTGTCCGTGCTCTTCGCTTCACTGACACTTGGATTTTTCTGGCTTCCTCTCTGTAAGGCAAACTGTGGATACCTCGTTTAGTAGCTCTGATTCTCTTCCTCTTTCAAGCTTTGTAGGATTTGACCTTTTTTCTGAACTCTTCAGTTTGCCTATTTAGTAACAAGTCTCCTAAAATCAAATAGAAAATTCTGCACATCCAGACTAACTGGATTTCAGCATGTGTGGCATTATCTTATTCTGAGATAGAATGTATGTCCACATGTTAAAATGCATAGGTGAATGGGTCATGTGAAAGCTTCAGTGACTCCTGGAACTTGCAGTGCTGGAAGTTTCCACATGATCTCCGTGGGGAAGACATGAACAGGCTTCACAACTGGAATGTGGCCTCCATCACAGTGCAGTCATTGCCCATCAGGACTTCTGGCATTACCAGGAGTTCCGATGGATCCTTCACTAGCTGGAAATTACTTTGTGGCTTTCATTTGCAGCTCTTTCAGGTTTGCTGAACTCAGAAGCATGGAGGGCTTTTAATTTTTAATATATTTTTAATGGATTTTTTGTGGAGTTGCCTAAGAGGATAACTTCATGTCTTGCTTGAAATACAATCCTGTGAGAGATGATTTCGCCCCTTTGTCAATAGCTAAATATAAAGGTATTTTTTGTCTGTTATCACCACAAACTACTATTATAGTAATAGACTATTTAGTATAACAGGAGGCAGTTGATTGCTCCCAGGTGTTTCAGGACTTTTCCATAATGCTGAACTCTTCAGTATCCCTTTGTCTAGTGGCAATGGCAGCTAACCAAATGAGCACGCTTGAATACTGTAGTCATGCTGGAAAATAGATGGTTGCCACAATCTATGATAAGGTTTCTCTGCAAGGAGACTGCAAGGAGACTTAAAGAAATTTTACACTTTAGACATAATGAAATTATTCACAAATTGATTTTCTGAGAGTGAACAGTGCTAAGCTGAAAATCAGATTTCACTTAAATTTATAAATGAAAATTCTTCAATTTACCTGAAATGGCATTTTCATATACAAAATTAGAATTATAACCCATTTTAAAAGGCAGCTGAGTATTCCCCCAAAAAGTACAACCTTTTGAGGGAGGGAAGAAAGAGGTAAGAGGGTTAAAGCAGTGTTAACTGCATTTGCCATAGCAGGACAGCTGCCGCAGAAGTGAGGAACTAAGGAAGAAATACAGTTTCCACCACCTGTCAGGCAGCTTGTTCTAAATAGAGCATTTTAGGTACAGCTGAGTAATCTGAAATCTTGCAAACTTGTGCATAATGCTGTATTTCATTTGGATGTGGCTGTCTGTATTTTAGTGTTGTGTACATGATTTAATTTTTATAAAACAAAGCTAACAGAAGTTGGCAGATTTCTGTGGAGGTGCAAGAACAGCCACATGTTGTTTGGTTAATCCTTTTCAGTATTCTTTTTTTGTGCATCTTTAGGCACCATGTAAGTAGACATTTGCTGTGCATAATAAGGGCAGGTGTTAAGGAAGTTGTCTCCAAATACTTGAACAATTTTCTATTGCTAATTATATTAATTTATGGTAGATCTTAATCCATGTCAGGACAGGGCATTTCCTTATTTAGGGAACTGAAACAGTAGCCAGGACAATCAGATTTGGGGGCTAAGACAACTGGTAGACCAGTCAATGTCATTTAATATGAATAGTCTGCTGCTTGTTAGTTTTGGTTCCACAAACTCATGCATCTCCCCCTTAAACCACCAGCAAATTCTGTATTACACACACCAACAGAACTTGTCTGTAAATGGGTCAGTTGGGTTTGCTCTACATCAATGTTCCTCTAATCGCTCTGGACAAAAAGCTCGAATCCCTGGTAGTCCATTTACTTGATATGTGTTGAACTGTTGTTGGACATAAAGATTAAGCAGCTTCTATAGGTATCTCTGGGAAATAAAACTTCAAGGATGTCTGAGAAATAACAGTACTCAGGTAACAAGAGATATTGTTAATGGGAATCCACCTTTTCTCATTTACTTTTTGTGTGTTCCTGCTGTGCTTTTAAGTCTCTTGCTGCTCAGGCACGTGTTTCTGCTAAACTCCATGTAAGAAAACCAGAGCTGTTCTTGTGCTTAGTCACAGATCTCACCCCGGAACTTTTCTTATCCCCTGCCCTGGTGAGGCTTGAGCGTCTCTCACAAGGCATAGAAAAGCCGCAGGAAACAGATGCAGTCCAGAGGAGCCCAGCTGGCCTGACTCCCCCTTCCCATCCTTGGCAATGGAGAGAGGAAAGGTCTCAGTCACTGTGGCAGCCAGGTGCCTTTAAAAAAAATACCCAAAATTCTTAAGGGCACACGAATTCTTAAAGCAGCAGTGAAAGTTACGTTTATGGAAAGGGGACAGCCGAATCTTTGGAAGCGCTCTCTGCTTGCAAAAAAGGAGAGAAACAAGTATCAATCGTAGTGTCACTGACAGGCCGGGCCCTTGGCAAGCGCCTCCAAGCGCTGCAATTACGTGTGTTATGCAATTGCTGAGTCCTCCCCGGGGGAGGAGCGGCCTTGGCCATGGCCGTTCCCCCTTCCTCCACCGCGGCCCCTCGCGGTGCAGTCCCACCGGCCATGGGCGAGCGCCGGGGGCTGCCGGCGCCGCAGGAGGCGGCGGGCTCGGAGCGGGTAAGGCCCCGCGGGGCGGGGAGCGGGGCTGNCGGGGGATGCGGGCCTCCGAGCGGAGGCTGCGGGCTGCTTGGCACGGGGTCTGGGCAGTGCCGCCCCTCCTGCCCCGGGCGTTCTGCGCCTGCCGGGGCCGGGAAGGTGGAGCTCGTCCTCTCCGCCCCGAGCTGCTGTGGAGGCAGGTGTGGGGGCTGGTGATGTTTCTGGCTGCCCAGGCCCGGTGGAACAGGAAAGTCTGCCCCTGGGAGGCGTCTGAGCTACCTTCTGATGTCTCCCCAGTATAACCATGCTAAGCCAGGCCGAGGTGTTCGAGGAGAGAAGATCATCATCACAGGTCTTCCTGATCTCTTGTGTCTCATCGGTACTCACAGGTGTGCCATGTTAAATACTCGCGTAAGAAATCCCTTACTGTTTCCCCGTGAGCAGTGACGTGCTGTACCCATGGTGAAGTGCGTGGTAGTCCTGTGATCCCCTCAAGCATGTGGAACCAGCAGGTGTTGTGCTCCTCCGATGCTGTGCAGTGCAAGCCATCTCTCCCAGGAATGGTGATGGTCTTCCCAGTCTCACTGCCGGCATGGCCTGTGCTGCCCAGGGCTGGCCTGAATGCTTTGGGAGCTCGTGGGATGCACATGCAGCCTCTTACTAGGGTGCATGAGGGTTCATGGTCACATACCATTGAGTATATGTTCCACATTTTGGTGCTGGCTCTGCCGGCACCTTTAGCTTTTTTCCTGGCTGCAGCTGATGTAGGGTATGTAACTGTGATGCTTACACATGTAGCCCAGCAGCTGTAGCTGTGGGGTGATGGTTGTACGTGTGTATATATGTTAATTATTTCCTGGTTTGCTGAATTTGAAATTAATGGAAGGCGTTTCAGTACTCCTGAGCAGTTTTTATTGTCCATTTGGTTTATTGTCATCCCCAGAAGAGCTGGTCACTCACTGTTGCGGAATAACTGGGATATGATATACTGGAGTGTGTCCAGCAAAGGGCTGATGATTAAGAGACTGCAGCATCTATTACACAAAGAGAGGCTGTGAGTGCTGGGACTGTTCAGCCTGGAGAAGATTCCAGGGGATTTTGTGAGTCTGTAAAAATACCTAGTGGAGGCCAGGCTCTTCTCAGTGGTGCCCCATGGTGGGACGAAGGGCATTGGTCACACACTGAAATACAAGAGGTTGCATTTACATGTAAGAAAACACTTATTTTTTCTGAAGGTGGTCAGATGCTGCACAGGTTGCTCACAGAGGTTGTGTAGTCTCCATACTTGGAGATACTGAAGCCTCATCTGGATGTGGCCCTGGGCAGTGTGCTCTGGTTGACCCTGCTGGAGCAGGGGCTGGCCCGTGCCCACCAGCTTCAGCTCTTTTATGCGTTTGGATCGTGTCGTCTGAACAGAATGAAGCACACATACATTATAAACTGGGTGCCCTTTGTCATTATGGTGCGTGTTGACTGTTTTATGCACCATCATAGCATTGAGAAAAAGATCTGGGGTGCAGATCGAAGGGAGTGTTGACCTAGTGACTTATACCTTCTCCTGCCCCTCACACTCTTGCCAGTCCCCTTGGATCCAGGAAGGCAAGGCAGGGAATGCATTATGCTCCTTCAGCACAAGGTGGTGACTCCTCAGAAGCTTCAGAAGTGATCAGAATGTGCCACACACTTGAAACTGAGTTAGAGAAGGGGGGATTGTCTTGTAGCCACTAGCTGCCTGCCAGTTTAGAGCCTATCTGTGAAAGGCTCCTTTCGCAGCAGCCTGCCTGTGAAACTCCTCTGCGCCCCTGAAGGTGCTGAGGGAGGTGGGATATAGGTTGAGCAGGAGGTTCCAGTATGGTGTAGTCTCTGTGACTGACCTTCCCTTTTTTAAAATTAAAAAAACCTAAACAACAAAAACCATCTATTTAACAAAATACTGGTACAGTTTTTAAAACCACAGGCCAGTCAGCCTCATGTGAATCCCTGGAAAGATGATAGGAGAGCTCATCCTGCAGTCTGTCTCTAAGCACATGGAAGACAAGACAGTCATCAGCAGTAGTCACCATGGATTCACCAAAGGGAACTCATGCTTAACCAGTCTGATTACCTTCTGTGATGGGACAGTTGGCTGAATAGACAAGGGAGAGCAGTGGGTTTTGTCTACATGGGCTTTAGCCAGGCTTTTGCCAGTGTCTCCCGTGGTACCCTCATAGGCAAGCTCAGAAAGTGTGAGCTGGATCAGTGGATGGTGAGATGGATTGAGCACTGGCTGAATAGCAGAGCTTGAAGGATTGTGGTCAGCATCACAAGGTCTAGTTTCAGGCCTGTCACTGGTTGTGTCCCCCAGCGTTCAGTGTTGGGCCCAGTATTTAACTTACCCACCAGTGACTCACATGAAGGGGCAGATGCCTCCCTAGCAAGGTCGCTGATGGCACAAAGCTGGGAGGAGCAGCCCATACCCCAGAGGGCTGTGCAGCCCTTAAGAAGGACCTGAGCAGACTGGAGAGATGGGCAGAGGAATTGTCTGAAATTCAGCAAAGACAAATGCAGGTGTGGGGAGGAACAACCCTGAGGACCAGTACAGGGTGGGGGTGATCTGCTGGAAAGCAGCTCTGCAGAGAAGGATCTGGGGGTCCTGGAGGACAACAAGCTGTCCATGACCCAGCAGTGGCTGGGCTGACAGGGAAGACTTTTGCAGTGTTTCCATTTTCAAGGATGTCAGCTGGTGCAGAAGCAGATGGAGTTGTTGGCTGGATACCAGGCTCTGAGAAGGTGTGTGCTAAGACGAGGTGCCAAGCCTGCTGACCCCAAATTCTCCCAATTCCAGTGAGTTGTTGTAAACATCTATGTCATGGGAAGTAAAAATGGTCTTCAACTCTCATGGCCATCAGCAGAGACTCTGCAAGATGATGCTGGGAAATCTGTCTCATGTAATTGAGTAATATTTAAAAATAGAATAAAGTGGTAGAATTGTAATCCAGACTGTGCTTCAGTGATGTATTCACTGGACATCTGGGGTATCTATGCCAGCTATGGAATGTGCATGTATGTTTGGGTTTTGTTTGTTTTTTAAGATGTGAATGGCGTTATTTTTTGAGACTATTTTCCAAATTGAAGTAAAGGAATGCTTTTTATTATGTGAGTAGTTACAAGCATACTGGGTAGGGAAAGGACTTTGGTACCTCCAGGAAGGTAGAAATAATGGTGTTCAAAACCTTCAGCTCCCGTTCTCTGCTGTATTGTATGTAACGCCTTGTATACTGCCTGTGGTTAGTTATCCTCTACAGCAGTGTCAGTGGGATCTTGGAACCAACCCAGAAGGGCATCCTTCCTGCTGAACTTCTGATCAGTGAGAGTCACCAGCCCTTCTGCAGAGGTTGCAGTGTGCTGTCCTGACAGCTCTTCACAGCAGTTATTCCTAGTAGGTGCTTGGTGACATGTCTGCAGGGATTGATCCTGGGAGCAGATGTCCCCAGCCAGAGGTGAGGTGAAGGCCCTGCTTAGAGTGCCCTCTCTGCTAGTTTTCACTGGCCTGTTTCCTAAATATTAGCTGTCCCCAGCTCGGCTGGGCTGGAACTCTCTGAGGAAGAGCTGTGCACAGATATCCTCTGGAAGCCCACACAGAAGAATCAGTGTGGAGATGGGTGGCTCCAGGCAGAGGTTTTCCTGCTGCCAGCTGCTGGGAAGAGGCACCTTAGCTTCATATCAGCACTCGAGGGAGAGCCTCCAGGGCAGCCCTCACAGATTGCATACACAGACCTCCATGCTGAGACTTGCTGTGGCACAGGCTGTCCTCTGTCAATTGGGGTTAGTTACTGTGATCTCCTGGCTTTCTTAGGGCACTCCATCCAGTTCCTAATGGCTGAATGTAAAGCAAATGGCTGGGAGGTACCTGGGCAGTGAGCCTGGTAGAGCTGTGCTGGTTGCAGGCTGCAGCACTGTGCCCTGACCTCACACGTGTCTCCCCGTGTGTGGTACCGCAGTGGCTGATGTCTCCCAGGGCAGATGTCCCCCGTGCTGCAAAAGGCCTTGTCTTTGGCACACAGGTGTTGGGCGCTTCCTGGCGCCGGCACAGCTGGGAGGGGGCGGTTGGTGAGAGCTGTGCTGGGTAGAGCCAGGCAGATAGCACTGATGGAGGGCAAGGGGACGCGTACCCCAGGGGGCCAGGTGAGTGTCTGTGTGACACGGGTGAACTTTAAACAACACCTTTGGGATGGTGTGAGGAGGAGGAATAAATAGTGGTAACTTGAACCAGAACTGTGCTTTATTTTCAGAGCTCATCGAGTGCTGCTGAAAATGGCTCCGACCTTGATGAAGAGCCTCTACTCAGAAAAAATCACCGCCGGTTTGTCATCTTCCCAATCCAGTATCCGGACATATGGAAGATGTATAAACAGGCTCAGGCCTCCTTTTGGACAGCAGAAGAGGTGAGCCCTGGGCCAGTGGGTTGGCAAAAGGCCGTCAGACCACCGGGGTCCTGGCGCATCTTTCCTAGCTCTGCTGCTGACTTCTGTGTTGCAAAGGTTGCAGTTAATTTCATCAAACATCAGGTGCCAGCACCAAAGCAGAACTCCCTTCATCGACAGTGGAAAGCAAGCTGCTTCCACAGGGTGATTCAGCACTGTTTTAGATGCTTTGTTTAGGATGAGATGGAATTGTGTCCTGGGGTGCTTCTCTGGTTATAGAGAAATCCTAAGTGAGATTGCTCTGGTTTGTGGTCAGATAGCTCCTACCATGCTGTGGTCTCTGAACCTGCAACTGACTCATTGCCCATGTAAGATGCTCTGGGAAATTTCGTGCCGTTCCTTAATATTAGGTACCTAAATTTCCAGACAGACAGTGTTAGTTTTGCTAAAAATATGTTTAGCTGACTCCTGATTGCCCTGATGAGGTGCTTGCCCCATGTTACAGTGCAAGCTCTGAGTTCTTCCCTGAGATTGCTGGTTAGCTGGACCTGAGCAGTGATTGCTATGCTTGCAGCAGTGCTGGCCTCTGAACATTGCTGTTTTGGAGAGATTACATGCCAGGAGAGCTGGCTGTTCCAACTCAAAGCTTATGCACCCTTTGTTCATTTGTGGGCAGTGGCCTGCAACTGCAGAGGATTGAGATGAAAGCACTGGCAGGCTCTAAATAGACCAGAAAGCGTTATGGGATGATGAGGAGCTGCTGTTTGTGGAGGTGGTATTTCACTGCCTGGCTGGTGGCTTGCTGCCCTGTTGCAGTAGATCTTAATTTAAACTACTAAAGAAAAGCATTTGAACTCCTGCCTTACCAGCATTTCACTTTTACAGTGTTACTGGTTCCTTCTTACACTGTCCTACCATCTGTGGGTCCTCTGCATTTTTCACATCTAACTCTACTTTAGTGCTGTTTTGGTTCAGAAATCCTACAAATTAAAAAAAAGGCCTATGTGAAGGAAGCTGTGGTTTTCTCTCATGGCTGGGGTTTGGTCTGATAGACAAGAGCAGTTGCACAGCCTTTGCTCCATACCATTCTTTGACAACATGGAAGGTGAGCACCTGTCAAAGGCAGAAGTCCCCTCAGTCCATCTTTTGACAGGCTTGGGTATAGCTTTTTTGAAGTATCAGCATTTATTTCAAGTAAAATTTAAGTGTCTCAGAATGAGCTCTGGTGTGTGCTCATACTTGCAGCAAAAAGATACTAAGGCTTTTCAAAATCTCATTTATTTATTCAATAGACACCATTTTTTATTCCAAATTACGGAAGTGTAAACTGTGAAACAAGTACATGATGTTACTGTTGCAGAGAGAGACTACAGTACTGCAGTGTCTCTGTTGTCTTTTGCAGTCACAAGTATTTAAATTCCCTACATGTAAAGATTTGAAAGCAAATGCCAAAACTCTGCCTCAGTCACTTGACTGGGCTGCTAGTTTTTACAGAATGACAGATGCAGAAGGACAATAATGTTTCCTTTTTTCTTTTCAATAGGTTGATTTGTCAAAGGACCTTCCTCACTGGAACAAGCTGAAAGCAGATGAAAAATACTTTATCTCTCACGTTCTGGCATTTTTTGCAGCCAGTGATGGAATTGTAAATGAAAACCTGGTGAGAAAGACCTACAGAGGGCTTGAACACTTAGGCTCGTTATTGTCTTATTAACTTTCCATTTTGGCTTTTTCACATTAATTCATAGGTTTATTAAATATGTACTTTTTTTTCTTTCCATCTCACCATTGTCAAGTGGAACAAGCAGCTTGTTCATCTGGGAACAGTGTTCGAGTTAAATTGGGTCAGCTGTGGTCATCAGGGCTCCAAATCACATCACTCTGGGACACCATTTTTAAGTTCAGGCCCTGCTTGTCTGTGGGATGTGCATTTTTGAATGAATTAATATAACCCCATATTTTTCCTGCACTCATGTTAATTGAAAAGTAGGGAATACACACCATGGCTGTGCCATGTATTCCTCATTTTGGTAAAATCTGTTTTGTTCTTACTGAACGACATCCTAGAATCTCTTAAGACTGCAGGTGGGTGCTGCTGAAAAGGTGGGGAATTCTTCCTGTTGATATCTGTTCTGGGCTAGAGAATATCTCATCACAGGTTAGCAGTGGTATCTGTCTGCAAATGCCCAGTTTAAATCTCAAATGTTTGCATGTTTATAACATGGAGTATATATGTGCGTGTGTTGCATGAACATGCCTTTTATGTCATGCTGTTTATATTTTTAATGATGAACACAAAGTCTGAGGCTTTGTTCAGTACTAAGGGTTTAGTACTGCGTTATTTTTCTGCTCTTCTCCTGTGTACGTGTGCCCTTATGCTTCAGCTCTCAAACGTATTTACTTCTGGCTAGCTTGCTTTATTTTCCTCTGCACCACAGCTATCCTGTTGACATGTCTGTGAACAAAGTAGGACCGAACTGCTCCCATCCTGTCTCTGTAGCAGAGATCTGTTGTCTCTCCTGTTGAGCTCAGACTAATGTCATGCAGGACTGTTTTATTGTACTCATTGCCACACTTTCTGGTTTTGGCAGGTGGCACGTTTTAGTCAGGAGGTGCAGATCCCAGAAGCTCGTTGTTTCTATGGCTTTCAGATTCTCATTGAGAATGTTCACTCAGAGATGTACAGCTTGCTCATAGACACCTACATCAAAGATCCTGAGAAAAGGTAAACCTCTGGATGTGTTACAAACCTGCGGGAACTCTGTTGCTGAAGCCAGTGCCACTGTTGTGGGGCAGCATGGCAGCTGTCTCCTGTTTTCATACTGACTTTCTGGGGCAGTTGGGGAAGGTTCCTTAAAGCTTTCAAGGCCTGCATGTCTGACCCCCAAAATGGAGAGGAGTATTACTGACCAAGGCTTATTGTGGGAGTATCAGAAGGTTAGTTAATATTTGTATAAATCTTTTATTGCTGGAAGCGTGGAGTATGTGAAATGTTACAGGTTAGATGAGCTCCTTGAGGTTATTGTGCTCCTGCAGTGCTTGCTTTTACATCAGCAAAGAATCACCCTGAGGAAATGAATGCTCGTGATCAAAGGATTGTTTCTAATATACAGAAATCAATGTATTGCATGCTTTCAGCCTTTTTGTTGTCAGTGCTTTTTAATACAATTTGAACTGCTTATTTTTGAATGATTGAGTTCACCTTTTTTGTCGGAAGAACTTCCTACTCCAAACAGAATACATTTGAAAAGCGGCACTTTCCCTCAGAGACTCCACCATGGTGATGGTCAGGCAGAGCTTGCTTTCCCATGGTGGCATCCTGTGTTGGTGATGGTGGGAGGACTGCAAGGTTTCCTTTCAGGTTTTCAGCATAGGAACAGAGTCTGTGCACATAGGACTTGTCCAGTTTCATTTGTGGAGTTGGGCAAGATGAGGTTTTGCTCTATGGATAGACTGAAGTAGCTGGCCTCAAGTCAGAGAGACTGTGATCTGGTGGGTGAGCACTCCTGGGGTGGGATGTTTGAGTTCCTAGCCTTCCTCCCCTGAGCCCTTGGGGATTTTGCTTTCTGCACATTTGCCTCCCTCTGCCCTTTTTACCACAGATCACATAGTGGTTTAACGTGGCAGGCAGCTAACACTGCCTGCCCCTGCCCAGTGGGGTGAGAGAGAATTGGGGAGAAAAATAAAACTGGTGGTTTGAGGTAAAAACAGTTGGATGGGACAGGAAAGGAAAATGATGATGATGATAATAATAATAATATTCAAAACAAGCGATGCACAATGCTGTTGCTCAGTGCCTGCTGACTGATACCAGCCTGTTCCCAAGAAGTGGCCCCTGGCCGGCTTTCCCCTAGTTTATATTCTGAGCATGACATCGAATGGAATATCCCTTTGGCCACTTGGGGTCTGCTGTCCTGGCTGTGTCCCCTCCCAGCTTCCTGTTCCCCCCAGCCTGCTCACTGTGGAGTGGGGTTAGAAGATGAAGGGTCCTGGACTTTGTATAAACACTGCTTAGCCACAACTAAAATATCAGTATGTTATCAACATAATTCTCATTCGAAATATAAAACACAGCACTGTACAAGCAACTAGGAAGAAAATGAACTCTAGCCCAGACAAAAGCAGGATAGGTA
The DNA here is from genome assembly GCA_013397155.1 of Irena cyanogastra. Taxonomy (NCBI): domain Eukaryota; kingdom Metazoa; phylum Chordata; class Aves; order Passeriformes; family Irenidae; genus Irena; species Irena cyanogastra. The sequence goes on along the minus strand of VWZV01012683.1, from coordinate 180,643 downwards.
ATCACCTCTTTGGGGTGGGAATGGTCTCTTACTTGGGTTAGTTCAGAGCCTTGCATAAGGGGTTCCTCTGTCTGGTGGAGCTAGAAGGGACAACCAGGGCAGATTTACATAAATCATTATTTTGATGTTTTGTCTCTCTTTTCTTCTATAGGGATTTCTTATTCAATGCTATTGAAACAATGCCTTGTGTTAAGAAGAAAGCAGACTGGGCTCTGAAGTGGATTGAAGACCGAGAATCCACTTTTGGTGTGTAGCTTTTTATAAACTTGTTTCTATTGCATATCACAAACTGGCCTTCTGTGAGTAAGCTGCACCCCTGGAACATGAAATGGAATTCTGCACAGATGTAGTGACTTCTGGGGCTCTGGTTTAACTAAAGAACTAGAAGTAAATCCTGGTGAGCTTGTATGTTTTTATCTTCAGGTAGAGAAATAAAGTAATGGCAGTGCCCCCTGAAATCATGTTATGAAAAATGCTCTTTCTTTTATCTTTATAATGAATAACCCTGGCTTCCTCACTTTTTGCTTGTAGACCTTATATTCTAGTTTTGATTATTTCTTCTGGTTGGTTCTAATTTTTCACTCAGTGTTCAGAACTGGGCAGTTGAAGTTCTTGAAAATCCAGGTGTTTTCTGTGTTCATGTTCCTATAGATAAATCCATGGGGTTTTCTTGTAACTGAGGCATGACTGAGCCTGGACAAAAAAGATTCAAGAACCATCTATTTCTGGTGTTTCTGGTTTGCTGTTGGGACCAGGTTTCTAGTTTTTGTATCTCATTTCAGAGCTGGGACAGTGGCTCAGCTTCCATCAGCGTGGTGCAGGGCATCCTTAGAAGTGTTCTGCATTCTTACAGTGTTGACTTTGAAGGGTTTGCTGTAGCTGAAATGCCTAATGGGTGCACTCTCATGAACTTTTTAAAGCAAACATCCTCTATTTTGAGAAAGTGTAGGAGATGGAGAGATTCAGCCTGGTGAACAAAATAAATATGAACATCCTTCTTTTGCAGCATCTGTTCGCAGCTCTTGTTTGAGAGAGGTTCTTTTTTGCAGCTGTGCATTGTTCTGTCCTGGAGCTCCCAATGCCTCCCCAGTCTGGCTTTGCTTGCTGTGTGTGGAGTCCCTTCATCATCCCTTTGTTTGGCTCCCAGCAGTGTGGGGTGTGCCAGGAATCAGAAGATTCCCTAACTCAAAAAGCATTCTGTCCCCTGCCCCCAAACTTCGTGCATTTTATCCAAATACATAATCAGTCTTCTGCTTCATTAAACCTGTATTTTATAAGCAGCCTTTCTCCATTCCTCTGTAGAAGTAACCTACAAGATTTTTAGTGTTGGCAGAAAAATTATTTCCTTAATAACGTCTATGATACTTGTAAGTTGGTATTGCTCTCTGTGCTTTTTTCCTAATTTGAATTTATTCAGATGAGCCAGCAATTGACATTTGTATCTCATAGAGGAAGTGGGAGATCTGGCTACTTTGGGTTATTTTTTTAAACAAAATTCTGTGCCGTTCTTATTGGGAAAAGTCACCCGAACTTAGTGCCAAAGCTCTTCATGTCAGAGCACACACAATGAGCCTGTGAAGTTGTTTGAAGTAGTGTACGTGGAGTGATGTGGCTTCACTAAACAGTCAGATGGTCTTGTAGTCTGAAGAAATACATTCATGTAAAGAGCAGGGAGAACTGGGACCAATAATGCCTTGCTTTCCTTGGATTAAAGGTGGGATAACACAAATAGTTATTTGTGTCTTGACTCATGTTCTGTAGACTTTCACTCTTTTAAGAATATGGTTTTATGCAGATGCCCAGCAAGAAGAAATTGTGGTGTAGGGTTTTTAAGTTATAAGAGATTGGCCCTTTTCTCAGTTTTGGCTGTCAGTTACACAGCTGTTTTCCTGCCTTTTAGGAGAAAGAGATAATGGAGTACTGTCTTGGCCACTTTGGACAGTTACCTTCTTTTGCTTCTGACCTGTGGCAGTTTCAGTGGGTGCCCTGGTTCTTCATTTCTGCTGGGGTTGCCTATGGCTGAGTGCTGTGGGGTGTGCAGACCCTCTGTGCATCAGGACCTGCTGACAGATGTGGTCAGAGACAGCATCTGGTGCTGCAAGGGGAATTGCTTTTCTCCAGCATCGCTCTGTCTGATGCAAGTGGTGCATCTTACTGATGAGCAATACAGCAATTTGTGTCTAACAAAAAATGTGTTATGTTAAACAGGTGAGAGAGTGGTTGCCTTTGCTGCAGTGGAAGGCATCTTCTTTTCGGGGTCATTTGCTGCTATATTTTGGCTGAAGAAGAGGGGCCTGATGCCTGGATTGACTTTCTCCAATGAACTTATTAGCAGAGATGAGGTAATGTGGTATGTCCTACACACTATTTGGGAAGAAAAGTGAGTTTCCAGGGGAAAGGTAGAATTATATTTATGAAGAACCCATAGTCTTGACAGAGGAAAGGGAAAGAAGCAGACTTTTACCAATAATTATAGAATCATAGAATAATTTAGATTGGAAAAGACCTTTAAGATCACCAAATCAAACTGTTAACCTGCCACTATGAAGTGCATTCCTAAACTGTGCCCCTAAGTGCCACATTCACATGTCTTTTAAATACCTTCAGGGATGGTGACTCAACCACTTCTCTGGACAGACTATTCTAATGCTTGACAGCAATTTCCATGAAATTTTTTGTAATACCCAATCTAATCCCCTGCTTGATGCAACTTGAGGCTATTTCCTCTCGTTCTGTAGCTTGGGAGAAGAGGCCTACCCACACCTTGTGGGGCTGACTTTCAGTAGGACTTAGAAAAATTCAGCAGCAAGCCCTGGCTTTCCCAAGGGAAAGCAGTTTCCTTCCTGAGGAACATCTCTTTGAAGAATTTTGTGTTCTCAGGGAATGCATGATAGAAGTTTTGTAAGCATCTCGGGTTCTCAAAATAACAGGTGCTGTTTTTCACTTTTGTTTACTCTATCCTTGTGTGTGTTCTCAAAACATGCTCTCTCTATCTCATCTAGTGGTGGTAGAGAGGTGTTGTGTCATTTAGCCAATCAAATAACTGTTAGTGAAAGACCCTAAAAAGGGATTGCATTGTTACAATAAAGGAGCCTTCTGATTCAACAAAACCTTAGAGTTCTCTTCATCCTCTGGGACAGGGTGACATCTCCTCACTACAACCTTCTCTCAGGCAGTTGTAGAGAGCTCAGGTCTCCCCTGAGCCTCCTTTTCTGCGCCTGAGCACCCCCATCTCCCTCAGCCAGTCCTCCTAAGACTGGTGCTCTGGACCCTTCACTAGCTTTTTTCCCTTCCCTGGACTTGCTACAGCACCTCAATGTCCTTCTTGTAGTGAGGGGCGCAAAACTGAGCACAGGATTCAGGATATGACCTCACCAGTGCTGAGTACAGGGGGACGATTACTGCCCTGGTCCTTTTGCCATGCTATTCCTGACACAAGCCAGGATGCTGTTGGCTTTCTCAGCCACCTGGGCACACGCTGGCTCATGTCCAGCTGCTCTCAACCAGCACCCCCAGGTCCTTTTCCACTGGGCTGCTTTCCAGCCACTCTGCCCAAGCCTGTAGCACTGCATGGGGTTGTTGTGGCACAAGTGCAGGACCTGGCATTTGGCCTTGTGGAACCTCATACCATTGTCTTCAGTCCACTGATCCAGCCTGTCCACATCCCTCTGCCTTCCTAGCCTCCAGCAGATGAACATTCCTACCAAGCTTGGTGTCTTCTGCCCACTGACTGAGGGTGCACTCAGTGCACTTTACCACTGATAAAGATATTAAACAGGACTGGCCACTCAGACCAGTAACATATATATAAATATATATAGTGTACATAACATAACTGAGCTGTGGGCAACACCGCCTCTGGCCAGCCACCAACTGCATTTAATTCTTGCCATGTTTTTCGGCCTGGCCATCCAGCTAGAAAATACCCAGCAAACAGCACTGATGAACTTAAAGCCTGGGTCCCTCAGCAGAAATACCTGTTTTTAAAGGGAGTAAACATAAATACTGGTGTCCCAATTGTGATTTAACCCCAGCCAGCAATCAAGCCCCATGTAACCACTCTCACTCCCCCACCAGTAGTATCAGGGAGAGAATCAGAAGGGTAAAACTGGCAAACTCATGGGTTGATATGAAGGGAAGCCAAAAGTCACACACATGAGCAAATCAAAGCAAAGAATTAATTCACTGTTTTCCATGTGCAGGCAGATGTTCAGCCACCTCTAGGAGAGCAGGGCCCCATCAGGTGCAACGGTGACTTGGGAAAGCAAATGGCATTTCTCCAAACACCCCCCACCACTTTCTTCCCCCCACTTTATATACCTGAATGTCACATGGTCTGGAATATCCCTTTGGTCAGTTTGGGTCACCTGTCTCAGCTCAGGACAGGTGTTGTGTCTCCTCCCAACCTCCCATGCACCCCCAACTTCCTCACCAGAGTAGGGGTACAAGAAGCAGAAAAGGTCTTGGCTCTGCGTAAGGCCTGCTCAGCAATAGCAAAAACATCTCTATATGATCAACCCTGTGTTCAGCACAAATCCTCACAGACTTATACCATACTTGAAGAAAACCTACCCTACCCCAAAACAGCACATCAGCTAAAACCAGCACACCAATATATATAGTATTATCAAAAAGATGAATTTTTTAGATTGAAGGGGATGTTTGTTTTCCTGTGCTGTGAAGGGAGGCAAAGGCCCAGCTGCTCAAGGAGTGGGGTGGAGTTACATGGTCCCCAGCTGTAGGGGGGGTTGGCTGGAGCAAGGACCTGGGTAGGGTGTGACTCTGAGACTTGCTGTGCCTCAGCTGCTTCAGGCAGGTTCAGGTGGGCTCCAAGTACCAGTCCCCATCAGCTCCTGGTTGTGGGTCCCAGAGCTTGCAGACAGCCACCTGCATCCATCACTGAGACAGGTGTGACAGGTTGCTGCAGAAGCAGCAGATACCATTCCTCTCCATGGTCTTGTGTCGCTGAACGGCAGTAGAATCTCCTGGGAGGGGGCAGCTACAGATCTGCATTTGAGGAGATTGCTTCTTGACCTAAGATGTGAGGTGTCTGAGGGGCTGCGTGTCAGCACACCAAATATGACAGACCATGTGCTTACAAGTGCCCCTTCTTTTCACTGCTTCCTTCCTTTCTTTTTCCTTGCTCCTTGCAAGTTGGCAGCTGTTGTTTATGGCTGGGGACTGTGCACTGCACTACTTACGTCACTGTCAGCACTGAAAGAGTAGAAAGACCAGTTTTGTATGCAGTATAAACATGCTAGTGGTTGTAACTTAGCAGAGTTGGTCTTAATGTGTAAAGAGCTTTTTTTATAATGGAATTGATTTTCATGGGTTAGATAAATTGCTTTGAAATGAGACATCTTATGATATGTCTTTAAAAGACACTTTTGAAGAAAGTGATATGATGAATAAGGAAAAAGAAATAGTTCTTCGGCCTTCACCTTCCTTGTGTCTTCTGTGAGTCATCATGAACTGATCCATTTGAGTGAGGCAGGATTTGTTTGTAACAAGGATCACTTACAGGTGACTGCATGTAACTGTACTTTTCTGCAGAGTCGAGCACCAAAAGACTAAAATTTTCTTGAGCTCTGCTGGCATAATTCCAACTGCAGTACTGTTATGAAGGTTAAAGCTTGGTGCACAGAGCACCTGCATTGAAACCCAGTGGCAGTAAAAAGAATCCACAGTGGAAAACTACAAACTGTTTTTTGATGCACCTGGACAGATAAATGATTAACTCTCAGTGTGTTTTCTGAGCTGCTGGCTTTGTTCCCAGGCTGTTCTTGAGCTGGTGCACCTCTGATGCTTAAAGGTGCAAAGCTGGTGGGAGCACCGTTCAGCAGAGCACACTGGTTCATGGGAGAAGCCAGGCGTGTCCTGCATCCTGCTGGTGATGTTGCCCTGAATAACACCATGGGAAGCCTTGCAGCAGGCAGCTAATGTGGTCACTAGAGGGGGGGATATTTTCCAAATTACATTATTTCAGGGTTGTTTCATGACCTTAATCACAAGGATTTTATAGCCTTTCCAAAAAGGTTTTCACAGAATCGCAGAGTTGTTAGGGTTGGAAGGGTCCTCTGGAAATCATCCAGTCCAACCGCCCTGCCAAGCAGGGTCACCTGAAGCAGGTGACACAGGAACGTGTCCAGGTGGGTTTGGAATGTCTCCAGAGAGGGAGACTCTGCAGTTACCCTGGGCAGCCTGTTCCAGTGCTCTGTCACACTCGACGTAAAGAAGTTCTTCCTCATGTTGAGGTGAAAGTTTGTGTGTTTTAGTTTACAGCCATTGCTCCTCATCCTGTAGCTGGGCACCACTGAAAAAAGTCTGGCACCATCCTCTTGCCACCTACCTGTCCTGGCTTCAGCCAAAGACAGGGTTAATTTTTTGCAGTAGCTGTGAGGGGTAGAGCCTGGAGCTGTGTGGCTAAGACCTTGATATTATTGGGTACTCTCTCAGGTCATTGACAGGGGTGGGGAAAAGGGACTCCCTCTCCTGCTTTTGAGAAGAAGGGTGTTCCTTCCAGTGGGAAAAAAACGTAATTGGGAAGAGCAGGTGGGTGTTCGTTGTGGGTTTTCCATTTAAATAGCTTCTTTGTCTTACACATTTTGTTGTTCATATTGCCGTTACCATTCCTTTTGTTATCTCGTTGTTTGCAGTAAGTTGTTCTTACCCATCCTGTGATACTCACCTTTTGTGCCTCCATTCACAGAGTAGGAAGGGGCAAGGAGAAGCTAGGGGTGTCTTGGTGAGGGCAGAGAGCAAGCAAGTGGCATCTGATTTGGGAGTCTTGGTGGAGGCACTGAACTGGGGAGTACCATTCCTAAACCACGACACCACCTTTGAGATAGTTACATGCATTGAGATCCCCTCTCAGTGTTCTCCTCTCCAGACTAAACAGGCCCAGCTCCTGCAGTCTCTCCTCATAAAATAAGATGCTCCAGACCCCTCATCATTTTTGTGACCTCTGCTGGACCCTCTCCAGTAGCTCCTTGTCTCTTCCATACTGGGGATCCCAGAACTGGACACAGCAGTCCAGATGTGACCTCACCAGGGATGGGCAGAGGGAGAGGATCACCTCCCTTGACCTGCTGGCCACACCCTTCCCAATGCACCCTGAGATAGCTGTGGCCCTTCTGGTCACAAGAGCACTGCTGTTGCCCGTCCGTGTTTCCACCAGCATCCTTGTTACCCACTGAGGCTCCCAGGTCTTTTGCAGCAGAATAGCTCTCAAGTAGGTCAGCCCCCAGGTTTTGTTTTGACCCTTGTTAATGATAATATTGGATTGTCTTGTAGTCCATAGTGTGCCAAATGCTTTCTGATTGGTTTTCACTCTGAATGTGCTCTCTTGGTGTTTATTGGCTGTAATCACCAGCTTGCAGTTGAGAGGAGAGATGGTAGCACAGTGCTCCTTTAGTCTGGCAGTGGTAGGTAGGTATGGCTGAAGCCAGACTGTCAAGCTGTATCCAGGCAAGTTAAAGAGAAGCTGAGGCACCTCTTGGAGCAGCTGTCCGGGGTTGCTTGTCTCCTGATGTTTTCTTACTATTGCACATCTTACCTTGGCAGGAAACTTTTCTGGAAGTCCTGGAAAGGAGCACAGTTTACTAGGTGTAGGATAGCTGGACGAAATGAGAAGGAGAGTTTAGCTGGGGAAGAGATGATTTGTTAATCTTGGGTTTGGTGACTTTAATCTGAATCTGCCTTTCTGAAAATGCTGTTGGAAGAAGCAAGGGAAGAAATGCTACTGAAAGAATTTAAATCAAGTATCTCAAAGCAAAGAGGAGGTAAACAGCCTGTTTTAACTCACAAGTAGTTTTGCAGGTCTTGATGTAGAAGTCTTTCAGCAAAATCATCCCTGATAGGAGGCAGAGAGCAGCAAGGCTCTGTGTAGGATCACTCACAGTAGAGCAGCCCTCAGAAAAATTTTACCTGAGAAACACGGATGCTGAACATTATTTTGACATGGGTGGCATGTGTTAGATTTGAGATGTTATTGGGTTGTAAACTACAAGTGTACACTACATGTGATAACATGAAGCCTTCCATAAAAGGAGGAGGCTGGGAAACTTCAACCCAAATGAGACTGCCTTAAAATAAGAGCAAACTATGTGGAAGAGGGGAACACTGACTGTTTTTTTCACTGTTCTCTTATTTCAGGGTCTACACTGTGATTTTGCTTGTCTAATGTTCCATTATTTAGTGAACAGACCATCAGAAGAGCGAGTCAGTGAGATCATCGTTAATGCTGTAGAGATTGAGCAGGTAATCCTGGCTGTGAAAACATTGTGGGCAGCACAGGCCCAGTCCGAGGTGTGAAAATAAACAAATTAACTTCTAACTTTTGGGATTCCATGTTTGATACTTGGCTCAGGCTTGATCCCTGATGCATTATACCATTCTTTCCCCCTTCCTTAATGGTGACAGTAAGAACCAGAGACTTTCTGATGCAGTTGTCAAGCAACTGGGGCAAGCTGAAGTTGGCAGCTGGTTTTCTCCTTAATGACAGAAAGGAAGAAAAGCTGTCTTATTTGATATTGAATAGAATAGTTCCAGCTGGCAGGGACCTACAATAATCATCTAGTCCAACTGCAGCTGTCTGTTAGAGAGCAGTTTGTTTATAGCTGTCCTTTCAGGATCTTTGTCTCTTGCTATTGTATTCACATCTCTGCTTGTCTTCAGGAGAAGGGAGTTCTGGTCTGTTCTGGCCACAAGTATCATGCTGTCTTCTGGCTTTTCCTTAGGTTTATGTCAGGTTCTTTCATGTGAAGTGCTGCCCTTCTGCAAGCACAAGTTTCTGCATGGCTGAGTGTTTGGCAGGATTTTAGTTTAGTTTTCTTTCCTGTTGTCATCTAACTACTGTGATGATGACAAATGCTTTTGCTTTGTCTCACGACACTGACAGGTATGCATTGGTGTCTGAATATACACATGACTGGGTTCAGCACTCATATATCACTGCCCTCTGATCTGTCATGCTGTAGTGGCTGGAAGCCAGGAAAACTGATGATTTCTTGATCTATCCCTGCTTCCACTAGTATCATCTGTAGGTTTATTGAAGTTGGAGCTTAAGTTTACGTAAGTTGAAGCTTATGCTGGGGGATTGGAGAAAGGCAGATTAGAGGGGCAGTGATAAAAATCTTGTGCCTTTTCCAGAGTAACAGGCTAAAAATAAAGGAGGATACAAGCAGTTACTGAAAACAGAAGATACTTGTTGAATTTAGTGATGCAAGTTATTTATTCAGACACCTTCCTGGGGAGCCTGGAACATTACAAAGTATGTTACTGTGAAACACAGGTGTCTTATCTCCTTTTTCTTCTTAAATTTCATTTCTTTAAATGTCACCTGTATTTTAACTTCTAGGAGTTTCTAACTGAAGCATTGCCTGTGGGTCTGATTGGAATGAATTGCACCTTGATGAAGCAATACATTGAATTTGTTGCAGACCGGTTACTAATGGAGCTTGGGTTCTCAAAGGTAAGAGATGCAATTGCCCCAAATGCTGGCCTGCCAGTGCAGCCCAGCACAAAGCACTCTCTTGTCATGGTGGGGAGCAGGTCATATTTAGCACATGGACTTCCTGTGAGTGACAGCAGAAACCACAGCATTCATACCTATGCTTCACTGTAAAAGAGCAAGAACAATTTAGGTCTTTGTTTCCCTTCAGCTGCTCAGCAGGTTTGTAATGGGAAACGTAAGCTGTGCTCAGATGCTGCAGTGCTTGAAGAATAACAAGCACCTTGCACAAGTGAACTTCACCACAGACCAAGGTCTGGGGAGTGGCAGTACTGAATTTGCTTAGATAGGTCTCCATAGATCCTACAGGATACTGCAGCCAGAGGTGGTCTAGTTTGAAAGAGTTTGACAGTTTTGTTTGTTGTGGGGTTTTTAAAGCACTATTTCCCTGTAAGAATCACCAGTGTGTTTTTCTTCCCCAGGTCTTTAATTCAGAAAATCCTTTTGATTTCATGGAGAATATTTCTCTGGAAGGAAAAACAAATTTCTTTGAGAAGCGGGTTTCGGAATATCAGCGTTTTGCTGTTATGGCAGAAACAATGGACAATGTCTTCACTCTGGATGCAGATTTTTGACAAATTGGCAAATGAGTGGTGACTGTTTCCCTCTCCTCATCTCCTCTTATGCTGTGAAGTTCACTTAATTTCCTCACATGGAAATCAGAGTCTACTGGGATATTTTTCCTGGGTTTTCATGTTGTTTGTCAGAGGAGTAAATATATTTCTCACTGTGTAATTTGAAAAAAAAGGGGGGATCATTTGTAAAAAATTTATATGGCTTTGTAAAAGGATGGCCTTTTTAAGATTCCCTTGACTCATCTGCTGTCAATGCTGTCTTGAAAAATGACATGGATGCTACTACTTTTTTAAGACTTTGGTAGTGTTTTAAGAAAGCAAACTGCGTATTTACCTTATGTTATGGTGTTTTAATCTGAAAATCAGATGAGGTATCACTCCATGTAAAAACATTACTATAAATTATTTTCCTGTTTTCTGTTTTCATGTTTATAGATTTGGTCTAGAGTAAAAGCTCTTCTGTTTCATCCTGTTGCAGATACAGTAATAATTGAATGTGAGAAGACCTTAATGAGGTCTGAACTATAGAATATTATTAGACCCAGGAATTATGTGTAATCTCCCCAATAATCTGGATTCTGTCTGAAAAAATTTTTACTCTGGTTGGAAAACTGATGGGTCTTGGTAGGCATTAATTTGAATACATGTGATTCTTGTCTTACAGTTGTTACTGAACAGGTCAGTGGACTTTGAATGGTCCTTGAAAAGGCACATCTGTTAACAGTGGAGAAAAACCACATCCTGTAGTTCTTTGGCTTGTGCTGCCTGTTTTTCCATGCTTCACTGATCAAGTGCCTTATTAAGCAGTTTGTAGTTGTCTTTGTAATCATCTGACACTGAAACAGCCAGCTCTGGGTATTGTCCATCTCCCCTTGTTGTGCTGGGTGGTTTGATATTCTCCCCTTCTTGGCTGCACTTGTGCATTGAAGGGGTGAGAAGACATGTCATTCCAAGAGATTATTCCTTGAGGTGCTACAAACAGACTACTTGGGCTGTAAGGAAGCACCTAGTAATGTATGAAGGTACATCAGATTGTGTGTTTGATGTGAATCATTGGAACCATTGTCACTGAAGAGCTTCTGAAAGGAGGTATTAAGCATTTCAAAAACAAACCCAGCAGTAGTATGGAATAGCAGCATCTTACAAAGGACTGTTGTTTGGTTTTTGACTGTGTGCCTGAAAACTGTTTGTAATGTTTTGATACCACACAGAGAGAATGGAGTGATTGAAGAGTGGCTAAGGTGCTGCACTGGTACTTGGGGTGGAAGGGATGCTATTCAGCTGTACCTGGTTTGTCTGCAAATAAATAGGCTCTTTTTTGCCAAGATCAAGCGAGTATACAAGAGCTAGGCAAAGGGTTCTGCTTTATTCAACCCAAGCATTTTTCATAATATTCAGCATTTTGTGAAAGAGCTTTTGTAAGTCTTACTGTTGCAAATATGTTGTGCTGCTTTTGGTATACCTGGCATGAGCTGAACTGACAGCCCAGGGTTATCAGTGATGGGGCGGTGTAAGTGTTATCTCCCTGCCAGCCCAGATCAGCTGGGTACCTGAGTTCCATTAAACAGGTCCACTGCCTTAGCATAGTTCCTAGTGGACAAATGTCCCTGCTGTAAAAATAAGCAGCAAAATTGACTCTGTTTTTTTAGTCTCTGTAAAAGATCAGGAGTATGTACTGAGTGTGGAAATGGAACAGCTTTTTTTTTCCTAGAGAAGAGCCTGCGTCATTTGACGTAAGGTACTTGGAAGAGGGCAGAGTGGAACATTGAGAATACAGAGAAAAGCTGGAACTGGTGGCCCTCACTAACATCCTGGAACTGCAAGAGAACTGTGGACTCAGAGGGAAAACTCAGTGCCTTTTGGAAATACTGAGTTGATAAGGGAGAAAAAGAAAATATTGTAAAAGGGTCTGTTGTTGGAGTAATGGAACCTATTATGTCACTGAAAGTACTAAAAAGCATTATTTTGAGTCTTGTGAATTATGCTGAGAGTATAGAGAGTATTCTAATATGAAACTGCAGTGTGCTCAGGTTCTGTAAATGTATATGAGATATCAAAGTTTGGTACGATGGCTCCCACTCACTTTGTGTGTAAAATATGTGTGTAGTTTAAATAAAATTTGAGTATGGGGAAGCCCTTGGCTTCATTTACAAGTTACATGCTTCCTTGTGAAATCCAAAGTGATAAAATTGGAATGTGACAGAGTAAGTCAGTGTTCACAGCTTTTGGGTTGTGGGAGAAAGTTATGAGTGCTCTTGCACTTTTTGGAGCTCTTGACTTGCTCTTTCTTGTTCCTGGAAATAGGTTTGCAGTCTAGTGAGCAAACAGGTGGGTTTGGTGTTTGTTTGTTTTGTTTTTAATTGTGATTTTCTGGCAGAAGGAGAAATCTTTTGGGAATCTGTAAGATTCAGTGAAGAAACACTCCAAAAATGTATTGTCAGTGGGTGGTACCTGGTGTATCAGGAGCATCATGCCTTTGGGGCAGGCACCCTGACTGCCTGGGCACAGCGTTGTCGGGTTTAGGCCCTGAGCTGGGGCCGGCCAGGCACCTGCCTGAAGCCAAGCACTGGTCACCTGGGTCTGAGCTGGCACATCTTCCCATCTGCTTGTGTATGCACTCTCAGGGCTGTCATTTCAAAAGTCTTGTGCAGCCTCTTTGTGCCTGCAGCCTCTTTGTGCCTCCTTGAGACGGGCATGACGGGCAGAAGGTGCCTCCTTCCACCAGCGCTGGGCACTGGGCAGAAACCCAAAGGGTCTCTGAGGGCTCTGTGTGTCTCCCACTGTGGCCACAGAGCTTAAGAAAGCCTGATGGGTGTGTGTGTGGGACAGAAGGTGTGAAGCCTTCCTCCAGTGTACATGGTCTGTGTGCTCTGAGTTGGAATAGGGCTGGTGTATGACTGCACTATAGCCAGTGTGACAGAGAAGGTGCTTCCTGGAGGTGTTTGTGTCATGGTGAAGGACATGTCTGCGAGGGTAAGGTGAGTAGAAACCTCTCTTCGGGGGCTGCAATAGGAGCTGAGGCTCATGGGAAGAATCCCCCTTTTAAATTCTAAAGTGGGCTCTGCAGTTCCTATTGTTCTCATTCAAGCAGACATGTGCTTCCTGGCAAATCCCATGAGTTGGTTATCAGTAGCCACAAGCAGACCTCGTGCTCCCAATGCTGTGCTCTGGCTGTGAAACCACTGCCCAGTGCAGTAGGTCAGTGAGCATTCCCAGCCCTTGCTGGGAAATAAAGCAGGTGAAGGCAGGGCAGTTACCAGCCTGTTTCTTAATGTTTCTGGACTGTTAAGGTTTTTGTAGCAGATGAGGATTCTGTGTGTGTGTTGCAGCACCCTCAGATCTGCAGCCAGCCAGGGGCTGGCTGACACTGTGCTGATCCACTTCCACCACATTTCTTGTCCTAGTCTTTGAATGACGAAAGCTTTGAAAGAGCAAGCGTGGCCTCCCTGCTGGTCACCCAGCCTGCCAGAGGAGCATCTTCCTTCTGGCCTTCCTAAGGGGATGATCTGGGCAGGTTTTTCCTCCTGGTGGAGCCCTTGAGTCAGTAAATATTAATGTTTCTGTCACTATTGTCTAGAACTCCTTCTAGAGTCAGCCGGTGGCGATGCTGATGCATTAATATTTCATGTAGCCGAGTTTGTGTTTGCCAGGAGGATGCCTGTGTGCCTGGGGCCCGCTGTCCGCACTGCCTGCCGCAGGAATGCTCATGGTAGTGCACAGACCCTGGGTTTGTTTGAGTGTACTCACGTGGGCAGGCTGGGGAATTCCCTGCTGAATTTTGACCCTTTGAGTGAAATAAAAGGATTTGTGAATGACAGACATGAGATTTCCATGACAGGCAGCAGTGCTGCCAATATCGCAGCTTCTTGTGGAGTGCTGCTGACCAGGGGCTCCTGCCCTGCAGATCCTTTTTCACAAATGTACTTGAAGGGCTTACCTGGGAAATGTCGTCCTCCTCCTATTGCTTTGGCCAGCGCCATTCATCACTGCATTGGCTCTAGTGTGGCTGCCGATGAGTTCACAGGAGCAAATCTGTATCGTTGATCCCGTTTTGTGCTGTAGTCCACTGTTTGGTTACTGTTACTCTGGGAATGGCCTCCCATAACTGCTGCAGCATCTCTAGTGGGCTTGTAGGAGAGCTGTCACAGAACTGCCTGGCACTAAGGGTGAGGTGTTGACTCCTGCCACGGGGACAGGCCATCTCTGGGGCTTGTTCCGAGGCCATGCCTGTTCCTTTAGGAAACGCCTCTTGCTGCAGAGGCAGGGGTAGGTCCTCACCAGCAGATAATGGAAAAAGATCAACAGACTGATGGAATGTTATTTTGGATTCTTCCATGACTTCAACCGCAGGGACTGACTTTGGATTCTGTCCCTCTGGTGCTCAGTGAATGTCAGAAAAAAATCTGAGCTGGCACAGTGACAGCTGGATGTGATTTGCTCAAAGGCTATCCTTGCAAGTCTCTCCTAAATGTCATATTCTACTCCTACTCCTCCTACTCCTACCAAAATTAGGCCACTGGGATGCCGTAAGCAGCTCTGCTGGTTGCTGCTCTGCCCACTCTGTGATGGCTGGCAGAGTGCTGCTGTGCCCTTTCAGCTGCAGCTCAGGCTGGAGTCCTGCCTGGCCTGGACTTGGCTCTTGCTGATCCCAGTGTGCAGCGGCAGTGTCAGAGGAAAGGCCTGCAGTGGAGCACTGGCCTGGCAGACTGGGGCAGGTGCTGACCAGAACCACCTTTGCTTACCCCAGCCTGGCCTCAGAGGGGCTGCACACTTACAAGGCTGGTGTGGTTTTTATGTGCCCCTCAAACAAGGTCCTCTTTTAGGTCATCCATAAGTTACTTCTTTTAGTGAAGAGGCTCCCAAAATCACACTAGAGGCTCTGGGTGGATACGAGAGGAGTTGGTGTTTTTTTTTTTTTCGTGTCAAAGGGCAGATCCAAGAGAAATGTTAAGAACAAGTCTCAACATCCAAATACTTTTCACTGATCTGACAAAAGCCTCTGGCAGTGCATCCTAAGCTGAACTGGAGAGCTTCAGGGAAAGTCTGCCATCCCATCACTATTCCTTAGCCCACAGACATGGTTCTGAAGAGATTATACCTGGGTTGTTTTATGAGGAAATGCAAGAATCCTTTTCACAGCTGGTGGCCTTACCATGCAGGAGGTTGTCCAGGCTCTGCACCTGGGCTGTGTCTGCAGGTGTTCCCAAGCAGCCTGTCCAGGGCCCACTGTGCACTGATGATGGTCACCACTGCTGGCCTCTGCCATGGGGGTCTCCACAATGAGATGGGCTGATTGCTGCTTCACAGGCAGTTTTGAGAGATTAATTGAAGGCAGACTGCTGTGGCACATCAGCACCTGAGATACTGAGGCCACTCAGGGAAGGGCTGGGGAATCCTGAAGGCAGTGACACGCCTTGGGTAGGAAAAGCATGACAAGCAGAAAATGTGCTGGTGGCATTGGGAGTGGCAGCCTATTGACTCCTCATTGCTTAGAGGCCAGCAGCAGTGCCACAAAAGTGAGCATCAGACACAGACTCGTGTGGTCACTCACGTCCTGCAAAAGCTCCCCTGAGGGCTTCATCACCCCAGCTCTGGGGAACTGAACCCAATGGTGAGCAGCACAAATACTAACTAGTAACTATCTAATAATAGTACTGAATAGTAACACTGGTGCTACCATCTGCTCACTTGGAAGTCATGGCAGAAGTAGCTTTGGGGGCCTGGAAAATCACAAATACTGAGAATATTTGCTGCCTGAGGAGCCCAAAGCAGACGTGGTGAGGCCTGAGCCCTGGAAGTTTCAGGCCCACCATTGCTGATCAGCAATGCCCCACCATCCCCAATCAGAACTGCCATTCTGACCTTGGCAGCAGCAATGCTAAGGACTGAGATGCCTCTGCTCTGAGCCACAGCCCCTCAGTGGAGAGATCCTCATTCCCCAAAGCAGGGCCTGTGCATTGAGGGCAAGCCCTGGCAGACACAGGAAGCTTTAGATCTCTTTGAAGAGGTAATTTACAGCTTTGGAATAAGTATGATTGTCTACTAAATGGAATGTTTCATTATTAGATCTCTAGCATTTGAAAACATTTCTATAGGCCTTTACTGGTTTCTTTGCTACTAGGTTAACTTTTTCTGAGCTCAGGCTTGCTTTGACCCTCACAGTATGGAGCAGGACTTGGGGTGTCCTTTGGGAAAGTGGCAGCTGTGGAGCAGCTCCTCCAGACCAGACCTGAATCCAGGTACATCTAAACCATCTTTTGATGCACAGAATCTCCCCCAATACCTGCTTTTCTCTCAGACATCTCTGCTCTCCAGGTGGGAGGAAATCTGGGTTGCTGGGACTATAGGGGAGAATGGGCATTAAATAAGGCTCCAGGAAAGCATCTTTAAAATTTACCTCAGCTGTGGAGTTCCTCTTGGCTAGGTAACTATGGAGAAGAGTTTCCATTAATGAATTTAAGCCAGGTTAGCGAATAAAGGCTGTTCCAATCTTGGTTCTGGGGTCCCAAGGCACTGGTAAAACCCATGGTGCAGAGGGCTACAAGTTTAGAGTTGTTATAGCAAGCATTTCTGCCCCATGAGAACTGGCTTGCCTATCAGTTATTGATTTCTTTTTTTCTTCAGTTTGAAGGGAAATAGATTTAGATTACAGCTTATTAGACTGGCTAGAGAACTGAATGTTTTTATTAAATTACTTCATTCCCAGTGTGTGAAATTGCTGGCTTCAGAGACAGGTGTTAGGATAAGCCCTGACAGGGCTGCCTTGCTCGGTCATCCCTCTGTCTCCTGCTTAGTCATCCCTCTGTGGCTAATGGGGTGGTGGCTGCAGGGCTCCTACAGCCACTACCACATGTGCCTGGTTTTTGCAGTAACATCATCATGGAGAAAAAGCATTGCTTGTTTCGTTTCTCCAAGATTCCTGTTGTTAGAAGCCCCTTCCATGAAGTTAGTCCAGTTTGCTTAATTCCTCATTAGCAGAATAGGGTGTAAAGCCAAAAAATGCTTTCCCAGCTTCTCCCACACTGAGCAGGGTTTGAGGCCACAGTGAGGATGTCACCTGCCTTTGGAGCACCTTTGAAAAGACAGCAGCTGGCTAGTGCCAAAAGCCCTGCCCCGGGCAGAGGGACAAGGTGACAAGTCTTCCTCCTTGTAACCCCCAGGCCTCTTGAGCTGTAAGGCTGTAAGGTCGTGGCCACAGCCATGGATGCACATCCTGCATCTGGAGCAGGCAGGAAGTTTTATGGCTCTCTATAGGCTGCTGGGGCCAGACAAACTCATAGGGAAACATTGCAGGCTTCTGAGATAAATGCAGGGATTCTCACAGCAGGGCATGGCCTGCTGCAGTGCCTGTTTGCAACACTAAGTCACTGGATAAGAATTCCTCTGTAAAATTAAAAAATAATTGTGTTTTTAGCTGTCTTGAATTTTGCTTTCCCCTCACCCCCAGCTGATTTTATTCACCTTGGGCCCATCAGATTTGCATACTTTAAAAACATGGGGTTCTTGAGACGTGTGTTAAAGCTCTTCTGTTATTTAGAATATTAGCCTACATTTACTCTTGGTGCTGCTGTACTTTGTGGTATGACACCTGCATAAGCAAATCTTTCTCTTCCACATCCATTAGATGGAAGTAGCAGCATTGGCACATGCTGACTGTATTTTAAGCTCAAATAGTGTTACCCAAAGCCCATAAAACAGAGACCAATTGCTGCCACTTCTGTTTCTTTTGTGTCATGCTAATTCATTTGCCTGTTGCTACTGAGTGTAGCTCCAAATTAACAGGGTCTGGTTAGTCTCACATCAACCACACAAAAAGTCAGGTTTTTGGCCAGAAGTAGGAAAGCCAATTTTTTCCTCCAAACAGGTACTACTGCTTGTGAGGCTGAAAAATTGAAGCTTACCACAATTGCACACGCATCAGCGATGTTCAACACAAATACTGCTTGTGCAGATGGATGGCTGTGGCTGGGGTGAGAAGCTTTTCCATAGACCTCAGAGATGGGAAGGCAGACCTTTACACAGGATACTGGTGAGTACAGAAGCACAGAATCACAGAATAGTTTGGGTTGGAAGGGATCTTAAAGATAATCTAGCTCTAATTCCCCTGCTATGGGCTGGGACATTTTCCACTAAACCAGATGGCTCAAAGCCTCATTCAGCCTGGCCTTGAACACTTCCAGGTTGCTTCTCTTGGCAACCTGTTCCAGTGCCTCACCACCCTCACAGTCAACAATTTCTTCCTAATATTCAATTCAAGACTACCCTCTTTCAGTATCAAGGGGAGCCACTGCAAACATTGTGCCCAGTCAGTGCCTGAAAGATGTGAGACTGGAAGTGTGGTTTGGTGTGCTAAGCACCCACAGAGTCCCATTCTCTGCTCTTACTGCACAAAGTAATGCTTACACAGGTGAGGTGGAGGGCAAGTTAGAATGAAGCTGGAGTTTGTGCCATGCTGGGCAGGTATTCACCTGAGGGCCAGCAGTGTTTTAGACCACACCAGAACAAACATCCATTTAAAACAAACTGAGAAACCTATGAAGCTGCAGTCCATTGGCAGAGTGTGCCAGCCCTTGTGCTGTGCTGGGCTGTGCTGTGCTGGGCTGTGCTGGGCTGGACCGTGCTGGGCTGTGCTGTGCTGTGCTGGGCTGTGCTGTGCTGTGTTGGGCTGGGCTGTGCAGAGCTGTGCAGGGCTGGGCTGGGCTG
>VWZV01012683.1:0-161617 GCA_013397155.1 Irena cyanogastra | reverse complement strand
CTGGGCTGGGCTGGGCTGGGCTGGGCTGGGCTGTGCTGTGCTGGGCTGTGCTGGTGGGGACCCAGCCCTGCCAGCAGAAGCCAGCAGGGCCCCTTGCTTGGCTGCCTGGTGCCTGCTGGCAGGGTGAGGTCTGGTAGAGATTGCCAGGGGGACTTTCCAGTGCTGGCTTAAACAGCATTCATTTATTTCCCAATGGCCACCCTGAAGACCTTATCTGAAGCTAATTAGTTGTCAGCAGCAGCTGTCCTAATTTTATCACAACTGCCTGGCTTTTGCAATGAAAGGCAAGAACATAAGATCATGAGACAGTGGTAGGTTTTGGTTCAGGGACAGCAAATACCTCCAGGGCAGTGTCCATCCATGTGGGACACCCCAGCTGCCAGCTGGCCTGAGTGCCACCACAGCAGTCGTGGGCTGAAGGCAGCTGGGGATGTTTGTAGTGAGGAGCTCAGTGTCCCTGTTTCACAGCTGCCCTCCCTCGGGCCCCTTGGAGCAGCCTGTTCCACATCCCAGAACTCCTCCCGTCAAAGGGCTGCGGTAAAACTCACACAGCCTATCCTTGGCTCCTGGGGCCATTTCGTGGCAGGGAGCATTTACAGGCTCATAAACTTTATTTGAGAGCTCTTGTAGATTAGCCAATAAACTTTCCAGGAGTGAAACGTGATTCTGCTCAGGAAGGGGTTTTGCATCCTGAGGTTTTCCTCAGTGGCCAAATGTGCGGTGCTCTGGGACCGTGCCGTGCCTGGATCTGTCAGCCAAGACAAGCAGCATGGGCTGAGAAGTGCCTGTGGGGTTGCCCTGCAGACGCTCTTACTTGACCTTGCCCCAGGGTGTGAGGAAGAGGAAGATGTCTCTGTGAAGTGCAGGTGGGTCTGTGAGACAGGCACAGCAAACCCTTGATCTGCAGCAGCTCCGTGCTGTGCCTCGGTCTGTGGGACCTGAATGTGCCATTCACTGCCTCTCTACTTACACCTGCTGGGACAGGAAGAATGAGAGGATCATGTGGAAGGCAAATATACTTTACAAAATTAAAAATAAACCACAGCCCCCTGCTCAGCTGTTCTTTAGCATCTACTCCTACATAGTAGGAGCATCTCCTGTGACTCTCCATTAGTGATTGATGAGTTATTTGTCCCAGAGCCACTGGCCTGCATGATGTGGCATCCTCCCATGTGCAGGTGGATGCCAGCTGCTCCAGGGTGCCAGTGGCTCCTCCTGCTCAGGGGCTGGCATGGCTAGTGACGAGTTGTGCCCATGGGAGAGAAATGCCACCAAGAAACCTGGCATCTCCTTCCCTCTCTTCATCCCCTTGAGCAGGGCTGTCTGCTCCTGTCCTGGATGAAAACCAACCCCTCATCCTGATGGCCCCTGGGCTGGGTGCTGACCATACCTTCCTGCTTTTGTGCCACTGAAGCACTTGCTTTTTGCCCAGAGAAGCTCCCTGAGGAAGCAGATGGGCACTGGTGCCATAGCCCTGGGGTGTTTTATGCACCATTTTTGGTTTTGCAGGGCACTGGGCTATAAGGTAGAATGGAGCATTGCTGCTGGGCAGTCATACTGTAATGCAGTAAAATTGTATTTGTATTTCTCCTACACATTAGCATGCATCTTGCTTTAGGAGTCTAATTAGTGTAAGTTATGAGCTGGGGTGCTGGAGGCAGAAGCTGAAGTGGAAGCCAACTCTGCAAGCACCAGAAGAAGTAAATTAGAATAATCTTGATGTGACCTAGTTTAATTTACACCTTCCTCACATCCTTGCAGCTCTCTTCCAAACCTGCAGAGCGTCAGCCACACAAATTTAGGCTGCTGATTAAGAAAATTCATGATCTGTTATGTGAAGAAATCAGAGGAAGAATTAAGGATTAAGAAAAACCATAATCTGTTGTGTGAAGAAATCAGAGGAAGATTTCACTTAATTATGTTCCCTTGGGACACACAATATCCTTCTGGACTTCTGGTAACACTCTGACTGCAGTTCCAGATGATGTTTATTGCACAGGACTCTAGTCCCAAGCTAAAAAAATGTCATGGAGACTGGGACATTGGTGGATGCACAGCAGGTTTGACCCTATAAATTTCCTGGTTTTGCTGCAAGACCTGTGTTGTCCAACACTAAAGTGAGAACAAAGGAGAAGCTGTAGAGTTTTCAGAGTACTTGAGGTCCCCTGGGTAAAGTTTGCCATTCCTGAAAATGGCCTGAGGGAGGAGTTCAGTCACACTTTCTGTGTTAAAGGCTCCAGAGGTGAATCGTGAAAGGTTTCCCAAGCACACTGTGAGTAGGATCTGCAGGTATTAAGGGCAACAGGTGACTTCAGCCATGGCTGCCTTGCAGCCACTGCATTGCCATCATTTGTTCAGCATGTGCATCCTCCTTCTCTTCTTCTGAGGTCACGAGACAACCTGGCTTGTGCCCATGTGCTACAGCCTTCTCCCCTGCACCCCCACAATGCCCGGCAGTTTGTCTGTCTCTACCCAGCAGGCTCTGGTCCAGAGCAGCAGCTGGAAAGGTGCTGGTGTGGCTAACAGGAACTGGATCCATGCTGGAAAGTTAAACTCTGCACACGGATGCAGGATAGTGCCTGAAGTTGTTTCATCCCCTGTACACATGTAAGGATGTACGACCCATATGACTGGAATTGGCTCAGCAGCAAATCTTGCCTTTCAACACGTGGAAGTGGCTTCCTGAGGAACAGTTTGGGTTAAACCAGAAGATACTGGGCCTGATTTGACACCTCCTGGGAGTGGTTTTGGCCAGTCATACTGGAAATTGGAGCAGATGTTGAACGTCTATCATCGAATTTGTCAGTTCATAATGAAGAACCTCCAGAAGCAGAAATGTTTCATGATGATGATTCCAAGGCAGTCACAGCTGAGAAAACACTTGGTAGATGTGAGGGATAAAATAAAGTTTTGCTTCAGCCATCGTAACCAGCCGTAAGAACATGTACTCATGTCACCTATGCAAAGGCGTAACTAGCACAAGGCCAGGCCCTGTGAGTGTGAAGGGGGGAAAGGGGAGCAAACTGATGCTGGTTGCTGGGGACAGAAGGGGGAAGAGGAAGAAGGTGTTGGTTTGAGCACAGTAGGCAGTTGGATGTGAATTCCTGAGTACCAGCCCAAGGAAAAAAGGGACAGGGTCCCCCATGGGCCAGGGAAGGCCATAAAAGTTTGTGCATTTTGAGGGGAGATGTGCCTCCTCAGTGAGATGCACCTGACTCTGCTGACTTGTTTATATCTATAAATCATCTTGCTTCAATGACTTGGTCTTTTTCCAGTTTCATTGGTGAGTGAGCATTTCCCACAGGAGAGATCCCCAGCTGCAGGTCCCTTCTGAGGAGCACCAAATCTTGAGTGCAGTCTCATGTCTCTCAGGGAGCAGTATCTGGAGGAAGTCACTTTCTACCACACTTATCTCATGGCTTTGCTTGGGAGGTAGGTTATTGTTCTGGAGATGGCTTTGTCCTCTCTGCCCTGCAAAGCAAAGGAAGCTTTTCAAGAAAGAAGAAAACCAAACCAGCATGAAACCTCTTTTTGGCTTTCTAAGCTGGGCCCACCCAAGGCCAGGCCTCACTCTCCAGTTACCAGCTTCACATCTTTGTACATCAGCTCTGTCATATCTGCCTTATCTGGTCTGTCAAACCAACCTCTTGGGATGACAGATTTGCCTCTGCTTGGTGGAAAGTGCTCAGGGAATTTATTTCTAGCTTACATGGTCTTCAGTGCCAAGAAGTCTGAAGTATCTGATCTTTTCATGTGCCAAGTGTGTCTCACATTGTGGTGTTAGGAACAGCTCTCACTGATTTAATCTTTCTCCCTACATTTTAGCACAGTTTCTTCAGTGGCTCCCGTGTTCTGGTTTGCTTCTCTGGGGCTGGGAGGGGAACTGCCACATCCTCTGCAAATGATGAGTTAGCTATCCCTATTTCATATTGTCGCACACATCTAAGGAAAAGAGCTCCAAGTCCTCCCATCTTCTTGGAAGGTGGAGATGTTAGTGTACTAAATACTCTAGCAGGAGAAAATAAATGCATGTAAGAGACCTCAACTAGGACCTGGCAACCTCTTGTTATACCAGTGTAACCTGGGGGAGAAGGTGATGGATGCTGGGGATGTTACTGGAAAGGATTGGTTTCTTCCACGTGGAACTTCCATTCATATAAAAAAAAAATCAATCCCAGCTTTTTTGAAAGACCACATACATTACTACAGAGTCATATTACAAAACTGCAAATTTAGGGATGTATTTGAATTCTCAGATGTTTGTTATCACAGTCTCAGTGTACCTTTTTTCCCTCTGAGGTATCCTTTTTGCAAACAATGTCTTTCCTGTCACTGCTTGTCCCTTTTCCTTCTCAGCTCCACCCCTTGCTCCTGACATTGCTGCCTGGTATAGCAAGCACTAGGAAGACACCATGGCCAAGCACAGATGCTCTGATGTTGTTGGGGTGTTTGCAGGAGTGAATTTACTTCAGTAAATTGAAAAGGGTCTCAGGTAAGTGAAAGTTGTCTCTAATAGGGAGAAATTTACTATCTCAGCTGGTTGTTTCCTCACTGCCTTTAGGCTGGGACAAGGCAGTTTAGTTTTGGTTTTAGGGTCATCCTTGTTACCATTCACATAGAACAAGCTATGTGAAAAATGTATTAGGTAAAATAAAGTGTATCAAAGAACTATTGTTCTTTTCATGGTGGGTTTTAAGATAGCAAAACCACTGTAACTTAGAGCATAATCTCCATTTACTTTTTAATAAATAACATCCATTTTAAAAAACTCAATGCCTGTTCTTGATTAAGTTTTGAAGAACTGTGTGTACTGGATAACAAGATGGAATTGCATTAACATCCATAATTTAATTTCTCATCAGACTTCAAAAGAATTTTCTGCTCACGTGAAGCAAATTTCAAAGTTGTTATGGTTCATCTTCCAAGTGTCCCATCTTTTTGATGTTAGTGTAAAAATGTATTGCACAGACCATGGGACAAGCAAAGTATGAAGTAATTTTCTTCAGCATCTTTCTTAAAAAGCCATAGAATTTTGACTTGTTTGTGAACAAACACATGCCTAAAGGAAAATCCTTTGGTTAATCTGAGCAAAAATGTTTATTTCCATTATCCCTTTTATCTAAGTTGTTTTGAAATATCTTATGAACAGGCTAAAAAAAAGTATTTTAAAGTAACAATGTGTTAGTTGAAATGTAACTTCATCTGTAAAATATGGCAAAAATATTGGAATTCTCCAGAAATGTAATTCAGCAGTTTAGTATTGGTCTGAGCTTTAGTTGCCATCAGGAAATTTAGAGAGGTTCAGGAAGGAAGGCCTCAGATACAATTTCAAAGGATTAAATCTAGGTTTCTCTGTCTTTGCCAAGTTTCCAATGGATCTGTAACAACCCTACTGGATAAGAATGTGTCATTGCTGATGCTGTCGTGCCCAAAACTAATAATTCTGTGGTTGTGTTGTATTAAAGCTCTTATCTGTCAATTGCTATCTCAAAAAACAGAAGTTTTTTGTTCTCAGCAATGTTCTGAGGTGCAAATAGATGACAGGAAAGATAAACAGTCTCGGACTGCAATAAAATCCTGTGAAAAAGGAGAAAAAAATAGACCTTGTATTTTGAAGAAAATAACATGGGTGGTAAAAATACATAAAAGAAAATAATTTTGAACACATTTTTTAGGGTTATCATTGCAATTTGCTAATATATCATCCAATAGCTTAGTCTAGAGGCAGTGCCAAACCCATAAAATCTGTAATTGGAATTTGTGAGTTGATTGAGACCTATTTTGGTCTGTAAGTGTGAACTGCTCTTGTTGTATAAAGAAGATAAGATTATTTGAGAACTCCTAACAAGACGACTCATTAAGATAATTCTAACTGGCTCTAAATAGCCAAGAAAACTCATCAAGATAATTCTAGCTGGCTCTAAATAACCAGGGGTGTACCAGTTACTTTGCTAATAAATGTCATGACCATGAAGACTTCTATAAACTTCAATTGAGTGTGAGTCACAGAACATTAAATTTTCATTACAAGCAGGTTTGTACCTCCTAAAAGAGATTAAACAGTGAGTCAGATTTCAGCTTTGGCTACACAGGCAGTCTGTGCACAGTCTGTGCACATGCAGCATGGGTCAGTCACTGAGGCTGCACTGTGGTGGTGTGGAGAGGATGTTTAGCTGAGAGCCAAGGTACAGTGGTACCACATGGAGCAGGGTAACAGCCCCTTCAGCAGCCACTGGGAAACTCTTCAAATGTATTAGCACAAGGCAAATAATCAAAAACCTGGTCCTTGTGGCATAAAGAATGTGTGTTTTGAAGCCTTTAGGGTTTGCTTCATACGAAGTCCATCAAAACCTGCTTGCTGCATGATCTCATTTGTCTTGAAAGCCTTATTTGGTTTGCTAGGCATGTTATGTTTAACAACTTGGGATAAATAAACACAGAAATTCTCACTCTTCTTGATCCTGTGGTGGACATTTTTCATAGTGTTGCTGTATAAATCTTTTGGCTTTGTGAAGCTCACCCATTCCATCTTAGACTTCCAGGCCACATCTACAGTACTGAATTAAATGTGCCCATGGTTTTTAGCTGTTCCAAGATCAAGCTGAACGGAGCAGCCTGATCTTGCACTGTTACCATCTCACCCTTGGAGCGGGGCTGCAGCCACAGCACCTGCTGGGACAGCACTAACTCCCACGTTTGGGGCTTGTTTGGGACAGAATCACATGGTGTGGGCCAACACCCTGCCAGGGACTCCTAAAATAACTGAACATCCTATACAGTGTTCACAAGGCATCCCTCATGAAGCATCTTGACATTCTTTCTATTTCCAAATAAAGCAGCAGCCTGTCAGTCTGAAAGAGAGTGGTCTGGAACTAGGTAAAGATCAAAGAATGGTCAAACCCATCTGAGGAGAAATGAGCCCCAACTCTTGCAGAGCTGAATCAATGATCTTTTCAGTTGCTGCTTCATGAAATAAGTTTTGTAAGGTATTTAAGGCATTCCTCCCACCCCTCATGTTTTATGTATCTGTGTATTTGCATATGTGTTTGTGCCTTTTTTGTTTGATTTGCTGCCTATCAGATGCCTTCTGATGTCTTCCATTTGACTGGATTAAAAACAGTAATTACAGCATTTTTCTTTAATCTTAAGTCTTCATCACTGCACATCTTCTCCAGATGTTTTGATTGGTTTAGTCCATTACTTAAACTTAAGAAAAAAAATTATTAATAAAGATATGAGAAATAATAGCTCAGCTGGACATTGCTCTGTGTGATCCAAGCAGGGTCTTGGACCAGGTGACTTCCAGAGATCTCTTCCCACCTCAATCATTCCGTGAGTCTGTGAGGGCATGTGTGTGGGGATTAAACTTCATTATTGCTCCCCAGATTTGCCATGGCTGATTAAAGTCATGGATCAACATATCCCGGGGAGAGGATCTTGGAAAGTGTTGAAAGCAGCCCAGTTCCCATCAGGCCTATCCCATGCTGATCCCAAGTGCTGTTGGAGGTCGAATCCTGTGTTCCTGGTAGGACACATGGCCTCACTGCCCACTGATTGCCAAAAATGGAACAGGGTTTGGCCTCGTTTGACAGCCTTGTGGGTGACTGTGCTATATATGTATTGATTGTGGGAATAATGACTATTTCTCCATGTTTTGTTTTGCTCTGGACTGCAATCTGTTTCCAGTGTTCTTCTACATATGGATTTTCTATAAATACCTTGCTGCAAGTCTTTTCTGCAGTACAAATACAGCAGAGTCCCACTGGTATGCTGGCCAGCCTGTGATCAGCAGAGGCTTGATTTTAATGCAGTTCAGATATGGCACAGAGAAATATGGCAGCTTAAGGTCAACAGTCAGGAATAGGATTGTCATTACTGTAACTGGGCAAAAGGGAGAGAAATAAAAATTGTGAGATGTGGAAGAATAGGACTGGTGGGTCCTCAAGAGACCACCCCAGTCACTCCTGTTAGCTAAGGCAGCATGAATCACACTTCTGTCAATCCTTATGTAATAGCCAAGCCTGTACTTGACAGGCTAATCCAGGCTTCAGTGCTGGATCCCACCATCATCCCAGGCAGTGAAATCCAGTGCCTCACCTTAGCCAGTCTCATACAAGCCTTCCTTCACAACATTTTAAAATTCTTTTACTTTCTCCTCACCAGGAATGCAAAACAAACCCCTCAAAACGTAAGAAGTTAACTTGTTGCCACTGTGTGTTTTGTGTTTGAAGAACATTCTGAATAAGCTGTCCAGCCTTGTCTTTCTTGCCTTTTCCCATGGGTTCTGGTGAACAGCCCAGCTGCCCCAGCAGTCCTTCCAAGCCCCCTGGCCATGCCTATCAGTGTTTGGTACATCACAAACCATGAGTCTTAGGGATAAATGTCACAGGTGGCATTGCTCAGGACATCTGGCTCCTGCCTTCGTCACCAACAGTGCTCTGCACCATGTGCTCTGGCCATGGTGCTGGGACCCATCTTCTGTTGGCCATTACCAGAAGAAGCCTCAGTACAGGAGAAAAGGACAGGTAATTTTCCACACAGAACAATGAAAAAGACAAAAAATCAACAGGGACAGAGGAGAAAAAGCATCTCAAATTTAGACTGCCCAGAATGAGTTTCTCCATAATGACAAGTGGCCTAATACTGCTCCTAGGGGAGCACCTACCACCTTTTGCTGGTTTTCTCAAAAATGTGTCGTTTTTTGGGGAAGGGAGTCAGCTTCAGATGCCCTCTGTTGAGATCCTGTTTGGGAATTCAGGGCATTTAGGCTGTTTCAGACAGAAATTACCATCTTGTTATTGGCTACTCACCACTAACTCACTTCTCCTAAAGCTGATTCAAGCCATTGGCACCTCGCAAGCAGAACACAATTAGTTTTTTGAAAAAACTAATTTCAGGTATTTTTTTGGAAGGATTTCTGAAAGAAACTCCCCAGAGGCCTTCCTTTGTTCCCGTCTCTGCACCCTGTGCAAGGACACTAAGGTAACCTTAACTGCTGTCCCCTGCCACTTTTACCAGAACACCCTGATTACTGGAGTCAGGCTGGGATCCCACTGACATGCAGGCATCCTTGCTGAATTCAGCTGGAGCTGCAAGGCACCTTTGCATTACTGCCCTGTTCTTCCTCTTTGCTTTGTGCAGTTTTGCCTTGCTCAGATGGCACGGGGCCATCTGTGACCCCTGCCGTGGGGGCTCCAGGGTGCTGCTCCGGGGAGGGACCCGTGCTGCACGTGGTTTGCCAGCAGCTTTTGGAGGAAAAGCACCCTTTTTCTCAGGGAAAGCACCACGTGCAATGCGTGGTGCTGCTCTGTGGGGTGTGCCGCTCACAGCAGCTTTGTTTTGTCATTCTAGGGACACTATTGGAAATGACATTCATTGTAATGTGTTCATCCTACTGGATTTAATTAGAAACATTCGGCTTTAATTAAGTGTTTGTTTTGCAGTCCCATCGTTCCATTTTGATAAGGCTCTGTCATGCAAATGCTAAATGAAGCTGGGGAAATAGATTACTGCATGTCATAGTTCCTGAGTAATGATTAAAGACAATGCAGTGTGAGATACAGTTACTGAGAGTGGGAGGCAACTCTGTGCTTTTCTTTAAGTGTTTACTTCATGCTTTCCAGGAAATTTCCTGTACTATTAGTTCTCTGTGTTCTTAGACTCATTCTTTGCTTTCCAGCATCCTCCTCCCATGACATTTTCAGAGACTGACAGGAGTGCACTGGGGACAGGGAAGGTTGTGCTGTGACTCCTCCATCCTTACACACAGTACAGGACACCCAGGACAAGGGGAGCAGAAACAAAACAGAGCTCCATGCCAAAACCACAGGCCTCTTTTTCTCTCTCCTTTTCTCAGTAAACCTGCAATTTTCCTTTTTATACAGGAGTTTGGGTGCTAATGCTGCAGCTGTCTGAAATGCCCATGCATAGGCCACTCCTTATATATAAAAAAAGCATATTCTGTAGCTGCTGCATCTGTTAATGGTTTTCTCTACTTACCTACAAACCTTTATGGCTTGAAGTGTACCTTGGAGCTTAGAAGAGAAATAGGTTCCAGTTATAATTAACACATAGGGAGCAGACCTAAGCAAGAGTTTTCCCACAAAGTCATAATAATGCATGAACTCTTGCTTTACAGCTTTACAGATGAAGATGTTTTTCACATCATAGTAGTTGAGGGTTTCTTTTGAGAGTGTAACAATGAGCAGAGAAAAGAATTCCACCCCTCAGACCCAGGAACATAAATCAGCTCTGACTGAGGAATTTCTAGATGTGAAGAGCCACACCACTCCATGATGACAGTCTCTCCCTTGATTAGGTCATCATCAAAATTAAAAACACTTTATTGGTGGCCCAGTGTCCTCTCCCTCTGGAAGTTCAGTCCTAAAGGAGATGAAAGATTATCAAAGGAAGACAAATCCCTACTCAAACAGATTTTGCAGTTAGACTGTGATTTGTGACCAGATGAAGCAGCTTTGTGCAAAGCTTCTGAACCTCTGGAGATTGAGTTTCTGGGGAGACAGAGCAGGCTGAGCACCCAGGGCAAGATACCCTCCCAGTGCAGTGTCCTGTAGGTAGAGCTTGCCCTTCCCTTGGACGTGCCTCTGTCTCTGTGCAGGTACACAAGCAGATTGTGATTTCTCTTCTCTGCTCTCTCTTTTCTGTGCTAACAACAACCTCTCACTCAGTATTCCTACTTCCTACTCTCACCCTCTCTTTGAATCTCTTCATTTTGGCCTTGGAAATATTTCTGTTTTCCTTCTGTCCTTTCCCTTTTCCAGCTTGATTTTCCCAAGGTGATCTGCCTTCAGTAAACAGCTGCTGAGCTCGAGAACCTGCTGTTGTTCCTGGCAGAGACATCCCATATAAACCACAGACAAGTGTTCCCCAGCCAAGCAATTTCCACAGTAGGAGCTTCACGACATTGGTCAGAGCCATGTCTTCAGATGTTAAGATACTCAAGAAAAAACTATAGTTTAATATGTGAAATGTTAATAGTATTTACATTTTATGCCATAGCATAAAGAATTTGCATTTTAAGAAATGCAAATTGCCTTCCTTGAGTTTATTGTATCTTCTGTCCTCCAACAACCCATCATGAGAAGCAGGCATGACAAATAGCCACAGAAGTTCCCATAGTGGTTTGAAGCCTACTAAATACACTACACACAGCAGCAGAAACCTTTAGAAGTGAGCTTTGTCTCCAGATTTAAGGTGCCCCTCTGCCTCTGCAGTGCTGTTGGCTGGTCTCCCAGGCCCTGTGGAAAGCAGCCTGATACGGGTTACAGGCAGGAGCCAAGTAGTAGCTCCTCCTGTTGCAAAATATGGTGGAAAGAGAGAATCTCCACACACAGGTTGTTGGGATGAGCACATGGGCTCTGGACCATCCCCACCTCACTAAAACTCATGCCAGGAAAGGAGCAGACCTTCTTGCCTTGGCTGTGGCTTCCCTCCTCGCAGGCAGTCATTGAGAAACAAGCCACACTTTGTCTCTAAGATAGAAAAAAGTGAGACAGAATGCTTTGAAAAGTGGAAAGTGAGGACTACCACACAGCTGCTCTGCCAGCTCAGAAATGTTTCTGTGCAGTGACAACAACACCCTTATGAGTGAAGCCTTTCCCTGATGGAGCCTGAAGCAACTGTGCAGCTGGTCTGGGGAAATGGAGGAAGGATGTAGGCCTGGGCATGGGCTTGGGCAGGGATACCCCCTTCCTTCTCACAGAAAATGTGATGCTGCAGACCTCCCTGGTGGATGCTGAAGCTTTATGAGGGTGCACCATGGTGCATTCTAGGAGTCACAAATAGCAGGTGAGACACAGGAGGGGACCTTTGGCACAAGGCAGATCAGACCCCCTGCTACTTAGGGAGAGCAGGGAAACTGGTAGGGGATCTGCATGGAGGCTGTGGCACAACTGAAGAATGTGCCAGCCAAAGTGCATAAAATAGTCATCCATTCCCACCTCTTTCCACTAATTTGGGGGATGAGTGCTTAGGCATCCACCTTAGGAGAGACACGGGCTGTGTGGCACTGTGGTTCCAGAATCTGAAGCCCTGAACTTATCAGCGAGGGCAAGTAAGACCTTTCTAAATAATATTTGTTTTCTGGAGCTGACAAGTGATCTGAAAAAACATGAAGCCTTATATAACTCCATCTGGGTAGGTGAAAGTTTTCTCCTAACTCCAGCCTAAATCAAATTGCTTGCCATTTACTTTCTTTTTGAATTGACAAAGTAGCTGCTATTAAAAGCAGGTCTTAATGATGAAGAATTGCCCTTTGCTCTATTGTCTGCCCCTTCCCATACTGCAGAAGCTGGATGGGATTTCAACAGCATGTTTTGGGATTCTGGGGCACTGGTAATGTTAGCCTGTCTCTCCCTTCTCACACTGCCTTCTTCTGCTTGTCTGTGGGATACACTTTCCATAGCACTTCTTCCCACACACTTCAGATCTGCTCTCCCAGCATTGTAGCAGTGATTTATGTGCTTCTGTGCTGGCAGCCCACCACTGTGTATCCATAGGGTTACATAAAGAAGGGTGACAGAAGGGAGAGCTCTAAATCACAACATGAAAAAAGTATTTAACTGTTACCTGTCTCGCAATGAGGAGCAGTGCTTTTAAAGCCCTTGTGACATTTCCATGCTTCAAGCTTAGAATTTTATTTTAAATTTCCTGTCATCACATATGAGCCTCGCTATTTGGTACAGGAACTAAAAATATTTATGTATCAACTTTCAGGGAAAGAACATGCAGAGTGTTAATGGCCTTTCGAGTTCAGGTTTTGGCTCCCATTCTGAGTTCCTATTCTCTCTGGATGTCCTGTATCAAAAACAAAGTCTCATTTTCCTTTGATGTGCACATAGATACACACAAACACTAAAAAGCAGATTGCAGAAGTGAACTGACATGCTGCCTGTTTATGAATACCCATTTCTCAAAAGCATTCTGGAATAACTTCCTCTGTTAACTTTTATTCCAAAATAGTGTTTATACCAGTGGATTATAACCAAACAGCTGAAATACAGCAGGGTGTTCTTTCCCCTCATAACAAGACTTAAATATGCTCCCTTTCTATTCCCAATGTGATTTATTATATGCTTAAATGTACAGCCTCCCCCTAAGGCAGACACCTCATCTTTTGTGTCTTGAACACACAGCAGATGTTTAGGAAGTAGCAAAATTATAGTGTAACAGCAAGAGCTAGAATATAAAGATATGTGACTGTAATAAATGTTGTGGTAACAATATTAGATTTTTGTGGTTTGCAGTTTCAACTTTGACTTTCAGAAAGTGACATTTATATGCGCTCTGAGAATGTGATAATAATCTTGGTACTCCAAAGTAGTTTTCCAGTTTGAATGGTAATACAAAGCAAATTAATTACAGTTCTTAGATTAAGCATCTTCCTTTCCCTAGATGGTAATGAGTCAAAGCTACTACAATAAAATTTAATGTCTGCTGTCCTGTTTGTGAGCTTTTTCCTTTAGCTCATATGCATTCAGTAAAACTAAAAATCCAGAATTGTTGATTAAAGGTCTTTCCATTAAAAAATAGCTCCTAATGTTGACCGTTCTGTGCACTCACAAAGTAATTATAGCTGTGGTGTTTAAGAAACAAACCAAACTAAACCAAAACAACAAATAACTTTATTGCGCCACATCTCTCTTTGCACAGACTCCACTTTTCCCCTTTTAAAATATTTACAAGGACATTTTCCATTCAGTATTTTCAGTGGAATGCTGCCCAAGAAGTGGTGCAGAGCCCAGTGGGTGCTGACTGCAGATGCTACTGAATTTGATGAAGGTGGAAGACAGGGTAAATGCAAAGAAGACTGATGGGTGCATTACTGGCTGGAAATAGAAAGTCCATTTGAAACATTGATGTTCTTTAGCCTCTCATCAGACAATTCAAATCTGCAGCAGCAGAAGAGGTGACAAAAGGGCCCTCACAAAGCATCCAGATGACTATGTTAATAATCTGATCTTGGTTTCCAAGGAAGCTTTTTCTGTTTCAGTACTAAACACTATCAGAAAGAACATCATAAAATTGTTGCTCCATCCTGCAATGAAATAGAGGTGTTCTCTCCTGGGGAGAAATTCCGAGGGATGTCTTTAGTCTGGAGACTCTGCAGGGAAAGGATTGGTCCCAGAGGTGTGTGGACCCCAAGCTCCTACCAAGAGAAGCACAGATACATTTGAGTTATCTTCTAAGGTAGTCACACAGAACCCTGGAATCTGGTGCTCACTTTTGGGCCCCTCACTACAAGAAAGACATTGAGGTGCTGAAGTGAGTCCAGAGAAGGTCAACGGAGCAGGTGAAGGGTCTGGAGCACAAGTCCCATGAGGAGTGGTAGAAGTGGTGTTTAGCCTGGAGAAAAAGAAACTCGGGGTGACCTTTTCACTGTCTACAGCTGCCTGAGAGGAGGCTGTAGCCAGGTGGGGATCAGTCTCTTCTCCCAGGTAACAGGCCATAGGACAGGAGGAAATGGCCTCAAGTTGCACCAGGGAAGGTTTAGAGAAAAATTTCTTCATGGAAAATGTTGCCAAGCACTGGAACAGGCTGTTCAGGGACGTGCTTGAGTCACCATCCCTTGAGGTATCCAAAAATGTGTGGATATGGCATTTGGGGACATGATCTACTGGTAGATTTGTCAGTGTTGGCTTAACAGCTGTACTTGATGATCTTAAAGGTCTTTTCCAATAGAAATCTTTCTATGATACTGTGAAAAGATGCTACTTTGGATTGGGGGTTTGACATTGTCTTTCTGATGTGCTTACCACTATAAAAAAAAACTTGTTTATCAGCAGAAAGATGAATATTGAGAGTATTTTATAGTCATAAAGAAGAAGCTTAGCTACATTCATAAACACAAGCATCCTAGCCAAGGCAAACAGGGAAGGCCTAGTGTTTTGTTTACAAAGAGATAGCTGCCCTTCAAATATTTACAAAGGATGAAGGCAAACTCAAGAGCAGTTGGCAGAAGGACTGGAAGCAGTATTGAGGATATTCATGCAAGCTTATTATTCTTGGGGTGAAAAAAGACTTAGACATTGCAAGAATAGTTAAGCCTGAAGTTATGAATGTAACTACAAAAAAAAAAATTAAATACAACAAATGCCAGACAAGTTTTGGATCTGCAGTCACATTACTTAATATTGCCCTTTCAGTTTCTTTGACCAGGGAAGATTATGTGCCTGAGGGAATAAGCCCTTGTGTTAGCAAATATGAGTTACAAAGAGGCTAGGAATGTTCACACCTATCTGTGGACAAGGACAGTGTGTGCTACACGTTTTCTTTAAAAAGGCATGGCAGGTAAGAA
Organism: Irena cyanogastra; assembly: GCA_013397155.1. NCBI lineage: Eukaryota > Metazoa > Chordata > Aves > Passeriformes > Irenidae > Irena > Irena cyanogastra. Next base: position 146,301 of record VWZV01012683.1, on the reverse strand, counting down.
GAGAGGAATGTCTATTTACCACAGCCTGACTGAACAGGTTGAGTTTCCATGCCTGGGGATGGAAAGATGTGCCTCAGCTGGGAGAAGTGTGAGTAATTCAGGGCAGGCAGAGAGGAGTGGAGAGGGTGAGCAAACAGGGCACTCACAGTGCATGGATGGACCCAGGGACTTGGGGAACAGAGGACCATATCTTGGCCTCTGAGATGATGGAAAGGAGGGGACCTTCTTAGGGGACTGTGCAGAATAAATTGCTGATGGGCAGAAAACAGAACACTTTCTTCACAAAGCCAGAATGGACTGGGGGAAATTTGTTTTCTGGTCTTACTTATTCAGCATTTTACTTCCAGCAATTCTGGTTATTTGCTTGTTGCTGTTTTTGTTTACAGACAGCAACTGTTCGCCTGGCTCTGTTTCAGGATTTTGCCTCGTGATGAGTCACTCCTGCAGATGTCAGAGGCATTTCAATGTGCCTGTTTGAAAGCACAGGTGAGCCAGGTCTGCCCTGAGGCTCTGGCCAGCTCATTGAGCTCATTGAGCTGTTTTGGCCACGCTCTGCTACCATGTGTGCAACTTGGCAAAACAGGTGCCATGTCTGCCAGTCTTTCTCTGGGTGTCTTGAGGCTGTGTTCTCTTTCAAAGACTTTGCACCATGAATAAAGGAGTGATAATTCTCTGCTTTCCACCTCACATGTAGATTTTTCAGGGCTGTTTCTCTTCTGCTTTGAGTGTGAGTGGAAAGTGCTTGGCCATCTCATGTGGCTCAGGCTGAGCTTTTTTTCTCCCACTGGGGAAATGTCTGCATCTGCTGGCTCTTCATGCTCTCATGGATGTGAAGAGCTGATGGCCACAGCCTGCTTTGGTTCTGCCTTGTGACAAAGGAGTTGCCAGTGCATGCCATTTGTCAGAGACTAGTTTCATTTATATTTTTTGAGGATTGTTGGACTTTTTCCCCCATAGATTTAGAGTAAGAGCTTCATCTCCCTCCTCTTGATTTCCTTGAGTTTAAATTGTTGGAATGAATTAAGGACAGAAGGTATATTTCTAAACATTTAAGCTGTGAGACTAGATACTTTGTCTCAGCACACTCTTCACAGTCTTGCTGGTGCCAGGTCTTCATGACTGCAATGGTTAAAAATTTCCATCCTAGAACTATTTGAGGCCAATTATAACTATTTGTTCTTGTTCCAAGGCTGTCTTCCAGTTTGAATAGCTCTTTTCACTCCCTGGTATTCCCCTTCCTCGAGGGATATTTATAAAAAACTCTCCTATCACCTTTCAGCTTTTGTTCAGTTAGAGGCTGAGCAAGGACGTCTTTCTTAGTCTCCCCTGACAGTTCTGGTAGTTTTTTCCTGCACTTCTTCCCATTTGAATTCTTCTTGGATATGGCTGATTGGACTGACCAGCAGCAGTTTACTGTCTGAGCTGCTGTAGATTGAGGAGTGCTTGATTTAAGATTTGTCTGCTAGAGCTGTCTGTTCACTTTGAACCTGTTGTGCAAGTAGCAACAGGAGTTCTGTGGGAAAACACAGCTCCACTCACTGCTCTAAGGCAGATACATCCATCTCAGGTATTGGATAGGGAAAAGAAGAAAAAGAATATAATACAGCTGACACAAGCAGATCTTCACAGAAGCATCTGGGAGCGATCGGATCTTGCAAAAAATTTATCTGAAATCCACACCCTGATGAGCAACCCTTGGGTAATATGCTTGATAAACAAACATGATGTGCAGGACTGTCTCATCTGACTGGAAGATCCAGAGGTCTGAAAATCAAATTCTTAACACAGGGCAGCTCCAGCAAGTCTTCCTCTGTGGGGGTCAGGAGCACGAGACAGCCTTCTTAGGCCAATAACTGGTATAGCAGAGATCTGCCATGGAGCAATCCAGGCCTGTTTCCCACTGACACCACTGCAAACACCCCAAGTCCTGTCAGCAGACTTTGGCTCTGCCCTCGTACAGTGGCTCACTGTGCCCTGATCCAAAGGAAGTGCTGCAAAGATCCAGCAAGAAGACCAAAGCATCCTCTGCCATAGATACATATTTCCAGAAGGCATTTCATGTACTCTACATTTCATGGTGCAGCACCATGGCCAGATGCTCACCACTGCCCTACATCCTATCCTCCAACATATCCTTTCCTGCTGCTTGGCCTTGCTGCTCCATGTCCAGCTGCCTGTTCTTGCCACTGAGCCTCAGCTTCATGCCTAACACTTGGTCATGTAGCTATGGACCCCTTTTAGCCACTGCATGGAAGACAGGTTTGATGCTGTGAACAAGTGGGATATAGGTGGAGAGTGATGCAAAGACCACTGATGACACATTGCACTCAAAACAGGCCAAGCTCCTAGTTGGCTTTCTGGTGCTCACTTGTCATCTTGGGATGCAATTGTGCTTGGTCTAATATTTGGTGCCAATATTTTTCATGGTTTCCTTGTGCCCAGAAAGCTACAGTGAGAGATTTTCATGCTGTGGAAGAGATACTAAGCTCTGTTTTGAGAAGCTGCCAAACATTACAATTTAACTGCTGGATTAATCCCCAAATTCAGGGGACCTAGGCTGTAATTTCTGTTCAGTTGGTGCATTTTCCCAACTCTCCGTGTGGAAAAAAAATTGTGTTTGCTTGAGGCACAGTGCTGCTGGTTAATTGAAAAAACAATGGCTGATGAAGTTAGTGTTTTTCACTGCACTATGCAGTATGGACTAATTTCCCACTCTCATTGAGGTCTGATGTACCAGAGAAGCACAGATATTAAACAGGCTGGTGTCTATCTGATAAGCTGCTTGTTGTACTGCCTGCCTCACAGCATGTGCTGAGAGTTTGTAAAAGTAAGTTATTCCTCTCCTATACTCTGCACAATTTCTCTCAGAAATGGTTCTCAAGGCTTCAATGCCATGAGCTAGAGTAAGGCTGACTTGTCCCTATTACACGACTCTTTGTCCCACTCTCCCTCCCCACCATACATGACAGCTTATTTGGTCTCAGGGAGAGCTGAGATTATCCCAGCTTGAGCACCAGTTCTTACATTGTTCTGGTCCTTGGTTACTGTGTTCAAGATGTTTTCTCTTTGCACCACACTTGCCCATTCATTACTTTCTGCTACGTTCCTCCTTGCTCCTTGCCTTTATGTGATGTATCTTTCCACTCTTTCCTGTGTGTCTCTGACAATTTGTGCTACCAACCTCCTCTTCCAGGTATATAATCTCCTATTTTTCTTCTTGTTTTCCTCTAGTAAATTAGCATTCGTTCTGCTTGCCTTGGTGTCTTTCATTGCACATTATTTCTTGGTGTTCTCATCTTTCCTTTATGCTCTTTTATTTTTGGCTGTTTTTCACACATTGAGGGATCTGCTGCTGGCTGCCCCTGCCACGCTCACTGACCAGTTCCCATGGGCATTTCTTGGATGCTTTTTACAGAACTGGTCATTGACTACTGATTTTGCAGAAACCTCCTATTCCAACACAGCAAAAGCTCTGGCTGTCTCTGTGCACTAGTTTGTGGATGGTCAGACATCTCCCCTGCCCTGCAGGAGCTGCTCAGGGCACCACATCAGAAAGCCAGAAATGGGGGGAGTAGAGAGCCCTGTGAGCTCTGCCAGTGCATGGCAGCACCAATTCTTCCAGCATCGTTTCTGCTGTCTGCAGGAGGTGATGGTGCTGCTAGCTCTGTTCACCCTTTGCAAAGCTGTTTCACAGGCTGACACGGTGAATGATCCATTGCCAAGAGACAGACTGAGGGGAGAGAAGAGGCTGTGGGTGGTGGGTGGAAGATACAAGGGGAAGGATAGTAGAAAACAGCTTGTGAGGGTCCTGCCTGCAGGACCAGGTTGCTCTGGAGCCTTATTTCAGGCAAACAGGAAAATAAAAGGGTAACTGATCATATTTATAGAAAAACACTGCAAGGCAAAGTTTTACTGGACAGCATGTTGGATACATGTTGGAGTGGGAAGTCTGGAAGTAAGATGTTTCTGTTGGAGATGTGCAAAAATATTAAGCAGCATAATTAGGAGCTCATGCAGTTTTCTGAGACGTGTTCCCCTAAGGAACAGACCTGCAAATGTGTGTGCCTGCTGTGCAGAGTGGCTTTTCCCTTCTGTTTCTGGTTTTCTTGACTTTTTCCTACCTGTCTTCACCTCTACCCTTTGCAGCTCTTGGTCATACCTTATTCTGATTGCTAAAGATTAAATGCTGTTTCACATAAGCCTGTGCAGGTGCCTTGTGGTCTTTTCCCTTCTGGTTGTGTTTCATATGGAGTGGACATAAAGCCTTGAGAGGAATTGCAGTAGAATTGAGGTGCTGATAGAAAATGTTCATTGGCTTTGGGGCAAATCTAGAAGCAGGATCTACTTGGAGACTTCAGTCTGCACATGAATGTGGCCTGTTCCTGAAACAGAGATTCTTATTTCTGCAGAGCAGCGAGGGTGACTGGTAATGGTAAAGATTGGAAAGTGTGTATTTTTGGTGTATAGTAGCAACTCTGATTAAAACCTGTGTATAGAATTAGGTTAAACTTGAAATGGTCACCTGAATTAAAACCAGGAGATGCTGCCATCATTAGTATTTCAACCCAGTCCCTAAGAATGTGTGGCAGATCCAAACTGAGGTATGCATCTGCTTTTTTAACATTTTAGCAAAGGCAAGTGGTTTTCAGATATTTTTTCTGATTATAGCTATCTGCTACCTGATATCAAGGTTTTAGGTTCTGTTTGTTCTGAAAAAGAAATGGTGGGCTTGAATATGAGATTTTACCTGTTCCCACTGTTCTTCATTAAATCTTTGACTGAACTCTTGCTATTATCAACAGAAACTGTCTTTGGGATTGCTCCAGCTGTTTTTTATGAAAAATGTTTTTTATTTCCAGACCAAAGTATGACATGATCCTGAGTCATGCTAAGAAGTCTAAACTGCCATCATTTTAATAAGATTTCAAGGCATTCATCACTTGACCAAAATTAGTAAATAACATAAGAAACATTCACAGTTTTACCTCAAAATTTCATAAAACTGCAGTGATTCCTTCCAGTGATTTCCTAATGAAAGCACCCCAGAGTTTATGTATTTGTGCTCAAATTCCAACATTTCAGTATTCCTGATGCTGTAACTACTGTCTGCCCCAACTTAAATGTAGGAAGAGTTTCATATTTTATTGTGACAGCTTGGAGCTTCCAAGTACAGTCTCCTAAGAAAGGTGAAGCACCTCAGGGTCTCTGTAAAGCTTACATCTTAGTTGCCTTCCTCTCTCCACAGAAGCAGTTGCAGAGAACACACGTTACTAAATGTTCAGACACACGAGATTAGTTTCTGACATGTGCAAATGGACACCAAGTTTTCATCTTGCTGATCTCTGAATCTCACCAATTTTTCTGCAGCTGCCTTAGGCACGTGGTAATTAGTGGGCATTTTACAGCACAAAGAATTGTCTGCAAGTCCTATTGAAATACCAGTTAGGCAAAAATGTTCCTAAAGAAAGTATCTATTCATTTTGATGCTTTAATGTAAACTTGCCCATATCTGAAATGGTCATCATGTGATCGTGGTATTTTGTATTCTAAAATCCGGCAAACTGAAACATAAAGCATTTGAAGGTTTTGATTTTAAATTTCTGGTAACATTTTAAGAGAAGAAAATAAAACAACATCCTTTAAATCTCTATAAAGCAGGGTTATGATGGACCTTTCATGTATCTTCCCTTTTGCTCAAAAGTCTTTATCAGTATAACTAGGTTCTAAAACCCACCTAAAAGTTTACTGTTTTTGTATCCTCCTGGGAGGAAGGACAATTTCACAGTCTGAGTGCACCAAAAGCCTTTGGATAGGGGAAATACCACTCTCCCAGAAGTTACCAACCATGAGGTGGGCATGAAAATGTGTAGGACTGCACATCAGTAGGGATTATATAGTTTATAAACACTGCCACTAGTAGGACTGTACTGGATCTAGCTCTTGATGAACAAAAAAAGATTAGAAAAGTAAGCAAAATTCTAGATTCAAAAGAGTTTTTAAAAACATCCACATCACCATGCCAACCCATAAATTCATGGGACACCTTCATCTAGAGGACTTGTTTCAGTTCTGGTAGTCCTCAAGAAAAAACAAATGCCTTCCAGGGATTTGCAATGGAGGTGGTGAAAATGATTTAAAAGGCTGGAGAAATTTCTGTGGAACCAGACTGGACTTTTCAAATGTGAGTTGCACAAAGAAGAACTTAGTAAGGATGCATAGAAGAACAGGTCATAAGGAGAGGCAAACTACATCCAACCTTCATGAAATGGGGTATGACAAGGCATTATATGTCCAAAGAAGTGATAAGAAATGCAGAACCCAATCTAACTGTGTTTGTAACATTCTGCTGTTGATGAGAAGTGTCTGTACTTGGTTTATATAGCTTGAGACAGTGTTCACAGTGTATGGGCAGCAGAAGAGAAGGGAAGTGGGAAGCCCCAGAGCACCCCTTTGCTCTCATTTTCCTCCTAAATGAAACGCTGAATATTTTATTGAATAGCTGCTATGAAGTCATAGCAAACACTGTGCTTGCCTGTTTTGACAAATGTGTGCATGCACGTGCATGTGCATGCAATTCACTGTAAGCTCTGGCATGTCTCATCCCCATAGCAGCTGCTGCAGCACTGCAAGTGCCCCTTCCAGCAGGGCAGCCCTACCTGCCCATGTGGGAGGTCATGCCTGGTGCTGGCTTCTTTCAGGAGACCTGCTATTGGATTAAATGGATGAGTAGCAGGGTCTGTGTGATGATTTCATAGAAAAGAGAAGTGGGGGTACCGCAAAATGAAAGCCTTTAATCAAAATAAATGTATTTCAAGCAAGATTGCCCCGTTCCTGATGGCAGCTAAGCCTGACGAGCTCTCTGAGTGTGTGTGCCTGTGCACGCAGGCGTGTAACATTCACTCTGCATCAAGCAAATTGCCTTGGCAGCCCCCTGACAGCTGTGGTCCTTGTGCCTCTGAGGCTAGGTAAGAAGCCTGTTCTGTGCAATAGCATCAAGGGTAGACTTTCATTAGTTACTACTAAAAATATCAATGGATGCCTACAGGTAGTGGTTGTATCCAGCCACACATGAGTCTGTTTTTCAGCTGTTTCTTTCTGGAGTGGATACTGGCTGGATTCTAAAATTATATATGTTGTATATTATCTAATTTTCCGTGTATGGGTCTCTGAACTGTAACTTACTGTTTTCTAAAGTGTAATTCTTTCTTTCATATAATGAGGAAGGTTCTGTCCAAAAAATAGAAATATTTTCTTAAGCCAATTCAAAAAATGAATTTTCTTTCCTTACTTCTACATTTCCATGTTTAGCCTCCACATCTGTAAAGTATGAATAATGTAAAAGCAGTGTAGTATTAACAGTTGTGGGCAGGAATGCAAAAGCAGAGCTAGAAGCAAAGGGCAGCTACTCGCTTACTGACCCAGAGCTCTGACAAATTCTTAGTTTTTTTGGGACTGAGAGATATATTCTTAAAAAATGGATGACTTTCTGCTGTATTTCTTGATAATCAACTTCACCCAGCACTGAGGTCTATAAAATGTTTACTCCCATCTCACTTCTGCTTCCCCTTGCCTGTTTTTAAAGAACATAACTGAAGAAGAGAGAAATTAAGCCATCAGTGCCTCTCTCTCCTCTTTCTTATCTTTTCCTGACCTCCCACTGCCTTCTGCTTTTCCCCATGACAAGATTAATGGACTGAGAAGCACCCACTGGGCTGGTATCTGCCCTGGTGCCTCCCAGTGTCACAGAGCAGCATGGAGCCAGGGGGTGAGGTGTGCCCTGGCTGTGGGGAGCTGGGGTCCTTGTCTTCCCTCTCACACTCCTGGATGCTCACAGGCAGCTTCTTTCCCTGCCTATGGTCCCCAGAGCCAGGCAGGGAACTGTCCTTAGCTGGCAATGACAAAGCAGTGCCTGCAAGGTAGTGTCTTTTTGGCAAAGTTAATTAACATCTTCCTATATAGAGTATTTTAAGCTACTCTATCTGCCAAGTGACTCTCAAAGCAGCTTAACCTTCGGTACCGCTGAGGATTGGGGATTTCAATTTAAAGGGTCCCAAATACCATCTTCTGCTGATTTTCTGTCACACAGCTCCACTATTCCAGAGATACATAGTCATTGTTTTGACACTACTGAACACAAAGGAAAAAAGGAAAATTATCATTATTTCTGGATTTATTTTTTTTTTAAGGATTTTAGTGTGGAAGAGAAAATGCAAGGGAAAGCTTCCTTCTGCTGTTTGGTAGTATGCTTCCATGGCAAAGAATAAAAATTTCATCAGGCTTTTGCAAAGCATATGTGTGTGATCAGGGGGGGCAGAGAAGTTGAGAGGAAAATATTAATAGATATAACATGGGAAAAATTCAAATTACAGTTCCTCACTTAAGAAAATAAATTAGAGGAGACTGAGGAATATCTTACCCAAAATTGAGAATCTGATCAGACCAAATCTGTCTGAATCCACAGTTCAAGCAAAAGAAAATTACATGCCAGGAAGCCAAACAGCAGAGAACATATCTGCCTGAGTTTGCACTATTTTTAAGCAGCAGAAGACTCTACAGGTTCATTCTCTACAGTCACTTTACATGGCATGTTGTCCAGCTGGGAAGAAATGTGAAGAGTGTTTTTGGGAAGAGCAGAGCATGTGCCAGGTCTCTCAGAGCAGGGATGGAGGGACCTCGGTGTGGAGGGGCCATGTGCCTCTCCCTGTGACACCGAGACAAGCCAGGCTGGAGATGAGCTCTGCTTACAGCCCAGCAGGAAGCCTGCCCGGCAGCCATCCCTGTCTCCTCTGCACAGCAGAATCAATTTGGTGCATGGCCTGAACAATCAGGTTTAGGTTATGAACATTAGGGATGCTCTTTCTGTGTGATGCTTGATCAGGAATGAAAGATGATGGGAAGGAGTGAACGGCAGTGTACTCCACAGCTTATTGCACTTCTCCTTTGGGTGACATTCTTGTTAACCCACATAGGTGTCACTCCATCACTCAGCTCTGCTCCTAAGGCACCTACCAAACCCATCTCTTTCTTTATTAAATCAACAAAGAATTTTGAAAACTGCAGTCTGGGGGCTTTTTGTTCTTTAATGGCAGGCATTAGTTCATAGGAATCAGAGTGCTACAGACAGGAGGAGTTTGTGTATATCAAATCTGCAGCTTTTTTGGACCCAAAGACCTGTACATTGTCTCATAAGCTTTTAACCACAGAGATTTAATGTGTAGTGAGAAATAAAGTCTTTCTCTTTACTAGGCCAGGATTTTACCCTCTCTTGAGTGGTACTTGATTACATACCTGTACCATGCAGAGGTGATTTAAGCTGTTCTTATGGGCCTCGGGCCTCTTCATGGGGTGGTTTGTTTGTTTTGTTTTTTTTTTCCTCTGATACAATATATTTAAGAACCCTATCTTGGGTAACTACCTGCTGGTGGAACAGACCAAGTCTCTACTGGCAACTACTGTGGGACAGAGCTGGAGGTATGGTGGAAAACATTGCCCTTTCTCTGACTCAGACATCACATCTGTGTATCCTTTCTGGAATTTCAGCTCCAATGATCTGCTAACGCACTGTGCTTCTCCCTCTGAAACATCGTCTGGTTTTGTCTTCAAAATGGTACCTCGCTCCCTCTGTGTTTCATCTGCTGGCTGTTAATGAAATAGTTAATTACGATGACTCTTGGCAGCACTCAGCTGGGCTGAACTGCTCCATGTCACAGAGCTGTGGTGTTATTTAGTTAGTAGCTCCTTCTCGGCTTTTGCACCTATCTTTAAGAATTCATTCAAGAGCCTGTATCTTTTCACAATTATTACTACATGGAGCACAGAATTTTTTACCTGAGTACAATTCATAGAGAATCCTGTGTGTAAACAGGCTGTTGACAAAAATGCTTTCTTCCTGTGGTTCCTGTCCCTACACTTGGAATCAGATTTTTTCAGACAGTGTTTGGGAAAAGTACTCTAGTTTGATTAAAGGCCAAAATTCCCACATGAAGGTTTCTGCGTCAGGTTGATGCTACTGTGCTAGAACAGGGCAATATATTCAGAACACCATTTAAGGTAGATGGGATACCACCAGCTGGTGGTGGGGATACCCAAAGCTAACACATTGGATTTGTCTTAACAGTACTTATTTTGTGGTTTATTACATCCTTAAAAGGAGATGCTGAACTTCCTTAAATTCAGCTGAACTATAGCACAGATTATGGACACTCAACATTTCACAAGAATGAGCTTCATCTCTGGCAGATACATACTGCAGTTTTGTCTTCACACTGTTGGTTGCTGCTCTCTTTTGAGCCAAAGCAGACAGCAAGACTGCAGTGCAGCAAGCAACAAGCACTTGGCTAACCTGTGATGTGGAAGAGGTCAGTAGCACAGAACAGGCTTTGCTGAGAGGGATGCCTCAGGTTTTAGCTTTTGTATTTTTCAGATTCTGTACTGCTTTAGTGTGTAGTTCTGAGCTTCATGTTAGGAGTAGTAAGCTCTCTTCACAGAGTAGGTAGACGAAACAATTCCTTCTCTAGCTTGGGACCAAGGACAAATGATCCAAATTGCAGGCCCAAGAGCATAACAATAGTGGACTGAAGACAGAAAAACAAGGATGGGACTTCATAACCTAAAGCTCTAATTGGACAATTAACTGCAATATGCTAATGGACCAGAACTTATAAAAGTGAGAGACCTCGTGACTGGTCATCCATTTTGTGACCATTTTAGGTTCATCTTGGGTGTAGCCCTGGCTGGGCTCTTGTACTGCCTAAGGTGTATCCATTGAGGCCTTCTAATAAATACCTACTTTATTCTTTGGCTCCATCTAGTCTCTGTTCTAGGTCAGCCTTTGCAAGGCATCCTGAGGTCCAGCCTCTGTTCCCAGCAGTGCCCTGCCTTAGCTGTGCCATTTGCAGCAGCAATCTTTCCTTGTATCTGCTGGCATGAGGGGCAGATGACGAGGTTCCCTTGTGCAGCTCTCCAGCAGTAGGAGCAGGGGCTGTCTCTCCTGTTCCATGATCTTTTGCCAGCAGCCTGGGCTTGCTCCATTGCTGGTAACAAACCATTTGCATCATTCTTCTGAATGTTTTGGTGTGAACTGTGAGTGACAGTGCTTATGGCTGGATGCAATGTAGCAGGGCTAAAACAGCATATGGAGGATTTTGAACCTGACAGTGACAAAAGACAGAGAGTATTTCCTTGCAATGGTTGGTCAAGTTGTGTAAAATGATCAGATCAATTATTTGAAATGTTTATTTTCTGGACAACCAGTGGCTCCATTTTAGCATGCCCAAGGGAGAGTAGCACCTGAAGATGAATGGAAGCTGCCAGTAACACTGAAAACAATTCAAACTAGGTAATTATAACGGTGCATTGAGTTGCTGCTGCATCACAGGAAATTCTCAGGGGAGTGGAAAAGACTTGCACCTGGCCAAAAACCCAGGGAGAAAACTGGTATGTGAGGATTGTCCTAAACCCATGCTCACTCTAAGATGAAGGTCTTGTCTAAAGGCTAAAAGCTGTGCAAGGTTGAAGAAAACAAGGTAGAAATCCTGGAGCTGAATGCAGGTTTTGAGTAAATATTTTGTCAGTCTTCAAACTGAAGTAGGTAGTTTAATTCTGTACTTCCCTATAACATTAATCCACTGCTAAGAGGGTTTTTCAGAGAAGGTGGCAACCTAGGTTTTTGTATGCAAGGAGAGGTGAAGCATAGGTAGAACTAGTCCAATTTCTTGTTGCCCGCCACTCTTGTACAAGGTCAAGGGTATGTCCGAGTGAGAGGTTTTCCTCCAACAACCAGCACAGGTCAATGGGAAGCTAATCATCACTTCTGAAGAGATGTTTTCCAGTGACAAGCATGATCTAGACTCTCTCTGACATTTAGCAAAACAGTGAGAACTGCTCCTGGCCTCTGAAACTCCTTCTTACCATTTAGTGGTTGAAAGTCAACAAGATATACTGTAGTCAATAAAATCAACAGATTATTCATAACAATATTGAGACATTCTCCTGATTCTCCAATATTTTGAAAATCTAAATGCATTTTTTCAGTAATTACAGTTGTATTTCATTTAAGTAACTGGCATAACAACCCCATTAAAATATCAATGTACACATTACTTTGTGAAGTTAATAATATGTTACTAGAGCCTAGGGTTTGTTGATATAAGTACAATCTAATTTTTGAGACTTAATCTTAAAAATAACAATGTGAAATGTATTTTACAATATTAAAAGTGGATGAGGTGCTTTTCAGAGTAGACCAAAGTTTCTTTCAGGGTATTCACGAGATCACACATTGCAGTGTGTTAATATTGTGATGTGCAGATGAAGGTTACAGTATAATAATCTCCCAGATCATATATAGACCTTGGTAAATTAGCTGAAGGAAACTTGTACTCCATTTGTAGTTCTCATGGTCAGAGACCCTTTCTTGACATTTCATTAGAGGCACTTTGAGCATGTTATGCAGACATGCACACCTAAAGCTGGATCTTGCACTGTTTCTCATGTTCTTCCAATGGTGCAACGCAGTGGATTGAAGGTACAGGAGGAGCAAGGTCTCTCTTGTATCCCCAGCATCCAACAGCAAGCAGCGTGGTCTTGTGAGACTGGGTAACTCCCTGTCAAGACTGCAGTTCAGATAATGTAAATTCAGGGGGTCAGTTGTTGGGCTGATTGTTTTTATTTAAAGCCTTTGCTGTAAGCAACATCTCTCCTGCATGGGGCAGACCCTTCCAAAGACCACGGCTGGCTGCTGTGGTGTGACCCAGTGAAGGGTGTGGGAGTGCTTTGCAGATGAGTTGGGTTCCTCACACATGTGCATATGCTTTGTGCTTTCTTTGAGCAGCATTTGTGTTGTAAGTGTGCACAGCAGTCCTGTCACGACATTTTTCCCTTTGCAAAGGGGGCATCTTGGGGTCTTCCTACGAGACAGCAAATCTGTGTTCGTTTTAAAGCCTCTTTCTGAACATTACCAAAGCTTGCATGGCCTCAGCATGAGGTTCCTACCAGTCAGGAGCTGTTGGGGGCACTGCCTCTTCAGCTAGAAGTAATCTGAGCAAGCAAACGGAGGTTGTGTGCCCGGGATGTGTAGAAGCTTTATTTCTATTTTTAAATGACAGCCATTCCTCTCCTCCTGACAGGGCTAGCTCAGAAGTGAGGCTTGTCCTGTGAATGAATCCTCAGGGGTCTCCAGCAGGGCCTGGGAAGCTCTCAGGCTGCTGATGGGCTCCTACAGGGCTTTGGGCACTCCAGGCCAAGCTCAGCAGGAGTACGAGGAAGAGCATCACTCGCTGAGATCACAGGAGCAGTGCCTGCTTACAGCCTGGCTCCACCTGGCCCACCAGCCAGAAGCCCCAGAGAGCAGCTGTGCTTGCCCAGAGCTGTCTGAAAAGCGACTGCTTCTGCTGTAGTTTTAAAAATAGGGGTTTTGCCATCATAAGTCTTAATTCTGCACTGTAAATTATGGAGAAAAAACAACTGCATTAGTGCCAAAGGACGTAAAGATCTAAAAGGAGGAGCCCTCTGCAGAGTGCTATTTCTCCTGTTCCATCCCTGCCTCCCCCAGCCTGGAGTGAGGAAGAATGCTAAAAAGCATCTGTGTCTCCTGAGAGAAGCACAGGGATGCACCAGCCATCCTGAAATCCCCCACATTTCCCTGGGGGCTGTTGGGAGCCCTGCACAGCTGTGGGAGTCTCCGTGCTGCTGCCTGCAGCAGGCTGATGGCAGCGAGGGGAAGGTCAGCTCCCCATCCAGTTGGGACAGGCTCCAAGGGCTTTCCATCCTGCCGGGGCAGGAACCTGAGTGACAGCTGCGTTTTTCTTTCATTCAGAGCCTGATAGTCCCGCATTTTAATTTCATGGAATCATGGAATATTTCATGCTATCACTTTTATGAGTGTCAAAGTTCCATTGTGCACCCTAGTGAGTAAACAAAATACTTGAGTAAGGGTTATGCATTTCACATCTTACACCACTTCAGATACTTTTAATGGGAAAAAAAAGTGAGGCAAGGAACACTAAACATCTCCCTTTACACAAAAAGTACTCAAAATAATAGTTTAGTGGTTTTGATCTCAATTTATTGATACTTTTAATCAGAAATCAGAGCTCCCCAGAAGTTTCCTTAACTATGAAGTATTTTGAAAGCTTAGGTATTAGCAATTAACAGTGTTTTGAATATGTTATCTTTTCTGTGTCACTGTTCATTATTTTGAATTTGCCATCAAGCTGCATGCTTCCTCACCCTCAACAGACTTCTCTGATGTGCAAGCATTGCTATCAGAAATATTCAAATCAGTAAAGGACTTAAGTGTTGCAACACAGTTTAAAGTCACCATGATAAACACCAATCCCAACATGCAAATTCATAGCTTTCAGCCTTCTCCATAGTATGTAGCTCTGTGTTGAAGAATAAAAATCTTATTTCTGGTCTATTTACTCTTTAAAAATGCCTAGCTGGATATTTTAATAGAAAATGAGCACTTCTGAAGTGACTGACTCCTAAGCAAGTCCACTTTTCCCTGTTTACAGAGTAGATTCTCGAGACTAAAATAGACCCTATGCTAAGTTAGAGAAACCAAAGCAACATGCATGCATTTGTATTCTTCTTTTCCATTTCTGAAGGCAAAGAGCCAGCAGTTCCAGATCCTTAGCTGTCCTACAATTATTTGAGAAGAGGCCAGGCCAAAATACTACAAGTCTGGGAGAAAATCTCTGTATACAGAAGCAAAATTTGTTTTCTTCACAGTGAAGGTGAAGAATTGGTCACAAAGCTCTGACCAATGTCACGGTAGCCTTGCGAAGAGAACCGCTCTGTCAGACAGCCCTGACCCCAGCTTGTGCTGTGGAGATTCCTCTTGTTCACCAGCACGAGGCTGAACACTACCTTTGCAACGGAGACACAACAGTGAACGATAAGAGGCAAGGCAGGGGGTGGGAGCAGGGGTGCAAAATGGAGAGCTCCGGGCCGCAGTTCAGCTAACCTCAGGTTCCTCTGCATGTGTGAGGTGTCCACGGTGTGGTGTGGATGCCCAGGATGATGTGAGCACCCACGTCCTGCTAGTGGCCAGAGATCTTATCTGGGGGCTTGGTAGACACTGTGATTATCCAAGTGGCGTGAAAAATTCCACCAGGATATTGTGCTGGTGACACATGCACAGAGACCAAAAGGGAGGAACTTGCCACCCTTAGCTGTAAAGCTGTGCCACAAATTTCCCACATTTCAATGTGGCTGTTGACTTGGCAGATCACTTTGCTCATTAGGCCTGGTGGCACAGGGAGGTACCTCGTGGGCTGGGATGCAGCAGGCTATTTGCCAAGTGCATGCAGCATGAAAGACCTATTGGAATATATATCTTGTTTGTCTGGAACACAGAATGTGAAAAAGCCTGCAAACTCCTCACAGGTTGTTTGGTTATTAATAACTTACTCTACTCCCAGAAATTTTACAATTCATCCTCCTGGGTCATTCTCATTACTCATATGTCATTAGCTGTGGGAAGAGGAGGTGGGAACCACTTGAGACATCAGGATGAACCAGGAGGGAAAGTGTAAGGTGACCTGAGTAGTTACACAGAGAGTTGGCCATGGCCATGTGGTGAACCTGGTTTATTGCTACCTGGGACCCTTCTCCAGCCCATTTCACTCACGAGACCTGGAAGACTAGAAATCCTTCCCATATGAATTAGGGTTTTTAATTTACAAATCCCTTGCTGACAAAACAGGTAGAAAAATATTCAGATCCTGGTCCTGACATGCTGTCCCAGTCATGATAAGGGACATCTGCTGTAGCTTCTCTGGACACAGAGGGGCTTGAGCCATTCACTTTTGCACATATTTTAACTGTCCTTTTTCCTTTGAGATTTTTACCTTGCTATCTTTTCTGATTTACCAGTTTTGAGTTGGAAGTTGTGAAGGAATCATTAAAAGGATGCCCAACATATTTTTTATACAGGGTCTCTTCAGGCCAGACCCTTCTGAATAGCTGGCAAAGAGAGTAGGGTTCCTACTGAACAGTCCCACATCCACACTGATATTTCAGCACAGGCTTTGTATAAATATATATCCAGTGGAGGCGTAATGAATTATATTTTTTTCCAAATGAGAAATCTGTCTCAAGAACTGATTTTTACTGTGACTAGCTGAAAGCCTATTAAACAGTGCAATAATAGTCTTTAAGTTATGCTATGTACTGCGGCAGACCCGCTAAGAAGTTGGATTTTGTGTGGACTATAACATCTCTTTTTAGTGGGTTTGTGCTGTGCCTGTGTCCTTGCCTGTCTCACGCGGCAGGCTCTGGGGGCTGCTCTGAGAGCTCCATTAAAAAATGCTTTGTGAAAGCCCTCTGCTCTCAGCAGCAGGCAGGAGAGACCATGGCTGTATAACCTTGCTATTTGCACAGAGCAGGGGGTAAGCACCTCTCCCTAATGTCCCCTTCTTTTAATGCTTTAAATAGCTCTCCTTGACCCACGGCAATGAAAATGGCTTACTGACATGTTTCTCTTAGCCCTGTGGCTACAAAGTCTGTTCTCTAAAGAAAAATAGATGCGCCAACCATTTGGCTTAAACCCCCTTAAGCAAGTGAATAAAATTAATCAGCTGTCTTTTAACTCTGATTCATTTTTCCTTTAATTCAATTTACAAAAATGTGCAGGCAGAGTCTGAGCCTGTGGGCATATTAACATTAATAAAACACAATTAGGGAAACGTTATTATGTTGCCAGCAACAAAAGGAATGCCCCTGAGTATAAAGCTTCCCCTTGCTGGAATAAATACGTAGATACAAGAAATGGGTCTGCAACCCATTGCTTAAGCTGTATTAAAACCCCGAAATATCCACTTTGGTTAGTACAAAGGCTGAGAGTTAGCACACCAAGGCATAGCTTCCTGAAGAGGAGAAATGAGAGTGACAGGTAGGAAAGCTCTGCCTTTTGTAGTCAAATTTAAAGGTTTGGACTTGATTGATAAGGGTGAGATACGCAGCATTTGGCTGAGACCTTTGAGAATGATCACATTTTCTCATTGCTTCTAGAGTGGGCCACAATCAAAACTCCACTCCCAGCAAAAAGAACAGAGGAATAAAACGAATGAGCTAAGAAATCAGGCACACTAATAAGTAAAAAGGAAACCAGACTTTTTTTTGGTGAAAATTGACTACCTAATGTGACCAAAATACAGAAATACATTTATATGTGTTTACATTCGTGTATTTGGTATGTGTTAGAAGAACACGTAAGAAATTTATTTATATGTATATATGCATATACAAACACACACATATATATATTTATGAAAGTTCATTTTTCATGCTAATGCAGACTTTGCAGTTGCACAATAAGTATGCATATGCTCTGTAGGATCTAGAGGAGTCATGATCTACCAAACTCAACAGTGAAGTCTATTAATGATTACCCCAATAGCAAGACTTTACATAGTGACACCCCTCTAAAAAGCACTAAATTAATTGCTGTCAGGTGACTGTTAAAAATATCAACAAAATGTAAACATCTGGTCAACAACATTAAAGTGGTTTCTTTGGCATTGTGTTCTGAATTCTAGAGTGTATGTTTCTAAAGACTGGGGTTGACAGCTTGTGTTGAGCAGTGAACCTTTTCCCAGTGTTTTAAACCTAGGTACAGAGATTGTCTGTTATTTATTCCTTTCTTGAACTCCCTTCCTTGTTACTTCCAGCTCCGCCAAGTTAGCATAAAGGTTTATGCTAATCCACTGCAAGACTCTGAGTCCTTTTATTGTTTCATCAAGAAAAAAGTGATTCATTGTTCCTGAGGAGGGACTAGGGACTTTGTTTTGCCAGGATGCAATCTCTAAAGGCATTCAATTTTAATTCTTTAATGAGTTAGTCTTTTGGGGAAACCAGAATCTGTGCACGGGTGCTCCTGCCTGCAGCCATCATTGCCCAGGGCAGCTGAGGGCTGCCGTGGTGTCCTGGAGGCAGGAAGGACACGTCCCATTGAGACCCAAGGGCTCCATCTGCAAAGAAGCAGTGCCTGTTATCCAGAGGACAAACTGACTGGAGGGCATGCAAATCTGGCCACAACGCTGTCAGTCTGGGCACATTCCATTGCCTGGCCAGGCGGGACTGCAGGGCCGGACACAAAAACCCACTCAGGGTCTTGTTGCCTCCAGCCCCACATTTGTCCTTTGCTGGGGAGAAATGGGATCTCACACAAGGGGAGGGTCCAGCCTTGGGGTGGGCAACTCCAGCCTTTGCTAGCTCCTGTTTTTCTGCTGGTGCAGTTTTCTGTATGACAGGCCAGAGGCGAGGATTGATCAGTGACAAGAGCAGCATCAGCAGCAAAAGGGATGTGAACCCATAGGAGGAAAGAGAAAGAGAAAAAGAGAAAGAAAAAGAGAAAGAGAAAGAGAGAGAAAGAGAAAGAGAAAGAGAAAGAGAAAGAGAAAGAGAAAGAGAAAGAGAAAGAGAAAAAGAGAAAGGTCTCCTGTGTCCTCCAATGCCTGGAGAAGTGATGGCCACAGACCTAGAGCTATCTCTGCCAACTTGGATTGGGAGGGTGCTTTAACTCAACATGCAAGGTAAGAAGGAGTATAAAGAGTTGGAGAAAGGACCCAAAAGAAATAGGAAGCAGGCCAGTAAAGATGTATGAGCTATATAAGGAAAGCCTGAGAGATGCTGGAGTTGTTTATCCCATGGAAGATTGATATATGATAGCTGTTTCCAATACATCAGAAATTCCTAAAAGAATGTGTATTGTTCTTTATGTCTGCTCCACTACAGCCAGCAGGATTGGAGCAAGGGAGGCTTCCTGTGAGAAAAAATTTTTTACTGTGAGGACGGGGAGGACCTGAACAAATTGTCCAGAGAAGTTGTGGATGCTCCATTTGTCGAAGTGTTCAAGGTCAGGCTGGACGGGGCTTTGAGCAACCTGGTCCACTGGAAAGTGTCCCTTCCCTTGGCCAGGGGAGGTTGGAACTAGATGATCTTTGAGGTCCTTTCCAAAGTACTCCTATTCTATTCTATTCTATTCTATTCTATTCTATTCATGTTAGCGATTTCCCAACATTTTTTAATTTTTAGGAGTCAGATAACTGAGCAAAATGCCAAGGGAAGTTGCCTACTGCCTAGGTTTGCAGGTTTTGTGAAACAAGTGAAGTGTTATTGATAGGAATGGCTTATATATAATTTATCCTGACCTGGGGCTTGTGGATGGACTAAACAATTCCATGAGCCCATTCCAGCCCTATTTGCTGAGATTTCTGTCTTGTATAAGCTTCAGTGTAGGTCTGACCTAGCTGGAATGTTTTTGCTGTTAAGCAAAACAAAAGGCTTACAAATGTGAAAATCAAATTAAGTACTGTAAATTAAATCTCTAAGTAATTTTGCATGGCCTTTTCATATTGTATTTATATTACATGAATATTATTTTAGTTCACTGCGTATAAATAACAAGCTGAGAATTGCTGTCCTTGATTGAAACCATCTCTACTTGTCTATGAGAGAAATTACCATTTTTAACAGACTCTTTGTGATCCACTGGGGCTATTGGAGGATTTCTTTGCATTGTTGCTAGGCAGCTTCCTTCATGCTAGTAGACAGAGACTGCTGGGTATGTCACAGCTAATTAAAATTTTCTATATTTCTGAGTTTACAGCAGCCCAAGTTTTCAGAGCTTGCTGCTCAGGATAAGGTCAGTTTAATTGGCATGAAGACTGATGAGACAAAATAATAGCAATTGTGCCAGTTGTAAAATAATTTGCTGTTTACAGTCCCTTGAATTCTCAGGGTGAATGAAATGGCAAATATCTAAATATTTATTTGGGAGTAAAGAGAATTGACCTAAACTATTTTGACATTAGCTTTGTACAAGTAATTTCAAAAAAAAAAAGAGCTATCACATTCAAATATTAGAATAACGAATATAAGAATATTTAGCATGGAACAATCAAAAATTTTTAAAGGGGTGTAAATTATTCAATTTCTACAGTGCCAATAGCCACTAAAAAGCTGTTCCTAGTTATTACCAGCTCCACAATGACCATATTATTTGAATATTGGCTAGCAGACTAGGTAAAAGTGCCTCTGCAGAATGAGCTGAGGGGGGTTTACAGCAAGATTCATGAGTGCTAGGTGCTGAGCAAGTGCAGAGGCAGCAGCTGTGGCGGGGTGGCCCCTGGGCAGGGGATGCTGCTGGGCTGCCTGCAGCTGTGGCACCGAACACCACTGGAAACTCTCGTGCAGGGAGACAAGGCTGCACCCTTCAAAAGGTTTAAAGCCTTGGGTAGCTTTCCTTCAGGTGACTCACACAGGGTGTCAGTGCATACAGTTAGCAAATATTAGAGAAGAGTCTTTGTGTGAGTTAAATGCCTACAGGATCAGTTACAATTGCTTTGACCTCCATTCAGTCTCAGGAGATCATCAGAAACTTATCATTTCTGCAAAGAGGAATGTAGGTCAAAGAATAAATCTTCATTTAGTCTCTTAGGAAGTTACCATTTAATAAAATTATTGAATGGCAGGCTGAAGTATGGGGATTATGGGAACCAAGGACACATGATACAGATACAGAGATTTATTGGAGGGAATAGATTTCTATTGTGCTCGGATTTTCTTTTTTCTTTGGAGGGATTGTTTTTAATCTGGATCTACTTCAAGAAAATGAATAGACTGAAAGAAGCTTTAAATTGCTTCTGCATCTAGGCAAGAATTAGATTTGTAGGGATCTTTGTGGAAACTTTTGAACCCTTTACAGATGCCTTTTACATAAGGTGGGTGAATAGTCTTACAAGGAAACTTTGGACACACAACAGAAGCCACCACCTTCTTCTCTGCTTTAAAACCTTTTTTAAGCAGTTGTTTTTTCTGTGCCCTATCCCTTCCTCCATAAGTATATCGCATTTCTTTTACTTGTTCATGTAAAACACACTTCTAAGGAGACACGGTGGTTTTTCCCAATTGTATGGCAGCTGGTCTTTGTGCCTGGCACCACTTTCGGGGGTGCAGGTGTGGACTGCTGACCTTTGTCTCCTTGACAAAGGTGTGTATTTTAACTGTTGTGTCCGCCACTGGTCTCTGAGTGAAGAAAGTTCAATCCCTGTTAAAACAAGAAATCTGTGTTCAAGCAGATCTTGTTGGTTTCTTGGGAATTCCTGATGATTTTAAAAACAGAATTCATCTGAGCTGGGTCTGTAGAGAAGGGCACACTTGCTCCCAAGCCAGGACTGGCTGTGACATGAGGACAGCTTCAGCAATGGCTGACACAAGGAAATTGAATGGGGTCAATGATGAAGACGTGATGCCTAGCTGAGAAATAAGAATAGCTATAATCAGTGGAGCAAAGATTGCATATATCTTTTAGCTGAAAAAATGAGAAGATCCTTGCTTGATCACTGGTGTTTTGGAGGACCTGTGTGTGTCAAGGCACTGTCAATGAGCTGCCTTGTCTCTCACCCCAGCACTGCTGTAAAGTGAGCATGGTGTGTGGCAGTGCTCCTGCAACCCAGGGCAGAGGAATTTACCCTGGCAGCCACTGAATAATTTAGAAGACATTGCATTCTGTAGGAGTGCAATTATAGGGCTTGAGGGATGCTCTGACAGCACCTTTAGGATTTATACAAAGTGGCTGTGGTGGGTATGGCCTCTGCAGGCCCCCCACCCTCCCTTTGCAAACTGTGGTAACAATGCAGGAGCTGGCAGTACCGGCAGTGCGGACAAAGGACAGGCTTGTTCAGAAAGCCTAGGGGGAAGTCTGGGCTATTTTCTGCACCACACTCTAGCTCAACACACATCCAGAGGTGGGGGAATGAAGGGTGGATGGAGTTAATAGCACAATGGAAAAGATCTCTGCTGGTTCAGTAGTCTGTATGTCTGTTGGGTTGCCAGAAGTGCTGAGGATATACAGTTCCTCTTGCCATGGAGGCGCTGTACTTACATTCACTATTTTTAGCACATGAGAAAAAAGCATTTATGCTTTTAATATGCTATTATGTATGATGGCATATTCCACTTTCTGCATTCCTACAAACATATTTACCTCCACCAACGTAGGTATTCAGCTTAGTGTTTGTTATTTATTACTTTGAATTCCGCTTTAAATGACACCTATGGTTGCTTTCCCATATTCCTCTTCTCCTAAAATTCTTCCTCTTTCTCTCCTGTTGTTCCTATAGAAAAAAAAAGCAAACAATCTCATTTTGTGCTGGGATTATTGACCCTGTATTCCTACAAAACTCCTTTCTCAGCAGTGAGGCTGAGACCAGGGAGCTGGAGGATGGTTTCTTGACATGCCGTTGCTAAGGCACTGGGGGTTCTTTCATGCAGAAGGATTTTATAAAACAAATGTATAAATCCTGTTAGTATTAAATTACTGCAGAAATGCTCTCTCAAGTTCATTTTAGGGCAGTCTCTGAAGATCTAAATCTCCTGGCAGGGATCTTTCTCATCCACTTAGCAGGGCAGCCTGTAATATTTTGGCACTGTAGTGGCTCTCCTCCAAATCCTCAACACTGCACGCTGTGCACTTTCTCTTCAGAAGATGCTTCTGAAGGAGAGTGGTGTGGAACTGACTTTCTCCAGCCTCTGAAGCCAATCCCCAGAAATACCACTGAGCTCAGAAGTGGGGCAGGCAGTGCTGGAAGTGCCCTGGCAGTGCTCTCAACATGCAGGGAAGGAGGAAGAAGCTTAAGCAACCCATCACTGTCAGCCCAAACACAACTTTGCCTAATTAGGTGGGTGAAATGGATCCAGCACTGCAGCCCTGTTACTGAAGGGGTGTTTGATGTCCCTAAAATCCCAGTAAGAGGCAAGAAGTAACCTGATTATGTTAGGACATAATTTAATTACAAGAGGAATGCTGTCCAAAATCAAAGACTGGCAATTCTCAGTACATTTATTTAACATTAGGGTCTGTTTTAACTTTCACTGTGGAGTGAAGGATGGGTTTAATTAACTCCCTGATTTCTTGTGTTAAAAGAAATTTGATTTTCTTAAACACTATGGGGAAAAAAAGGCTATCATTTTATATATCTCTAGAGTAGTAAATTATTCATACGAATTTCATTTTAGTTACAACAGACTTCGCCCAAATTGAACAACAGCTCTCATGTTATGCACTTGCCTGTGTTTGCTGGGATGCATCAGATGGTGTTCTGTGCCCAAACTGAGCCTTACTTCTGCAGCCAGCCCCACGTGTGGCAGCACCCACCTGTTTGCTGACAGGCACAGGCAAACCCAGCCTGGCCGGGGGCTCCACACCAGTGGCATCTGTGTGTGTGCAGCCCAAAGGCTCCTTCAGCAAGGGGCTCTGCACTACCCCTCTCCATGACAGCCCCAGGAACATCCTTGGGTTTGGTCTTTGGTGGCTTTTGGGGCATCAGCATGACAAACACAAGCCCCCCAGCCTCGGCAAGCGGGCTTTCAAAAATCGTTCCACAATATTTCTTTGCAATGGCATGCTCGAAATCAAATATCAGGACTCAGTTTTCTATAATTACACCAGTTTATAGAGCTGTCATCACCATGTCAAGACAGCTAAGAAATTAGTTTGGTTTTTATTTCTAAGGAAAAAAAAAAAAGTCTTTTAAGGAATAAAAGCCTTTCAAATGTTTAAAAAGAAATAGAACAATGCCAGGATAGAATGGGCTGCCAGTTGTTTTAATGACCTGATTTGTCTTTAATTAAATACTGATAAGAATGAATATGCTCTGTCCAGATTTTGTATGACTTAAATACATTTTTCTGTTTTAATTGTACCTTTGCAGATATACAGTTGGGATATATTATTTACAGCCTTGTGACATTATAACTGGTGAAGCAGAAGTCTGTGCATTTTCTACATTGAAACATGACTGAAACAGCTGTTGTCCCATCATAAAACTTGAACCCATTTCCTTTTATATGTTGTTATTTATTATAATATTGTATTTTTTATTTTATTTATTTTTATTATATCTATTTATATATTTATTATTCCACCTGTACGTGCACTTGGTGATAGCACCAGTGGGAGTGTGAATGCTAGAGATAATAAACAAACCTCTACTGAATTGCTAGTTTTATTTCTTTTAAAAAACTGGCTTTGCCACATCAATGAACACTTTGATGAGGACCTTTTTGCCTTAATTTTCTTTTTTTTTTTTTTTAATTTTGCTGAGAGGNATTTTCTTAAACACTATGGGGAAAAAAAGGCTATCATTTTATATATCTCTAGAGTAGTAAATTATTCATACGAATTTCATTTTAGTTACAACAGACTTCGCCCAAATTGAACAACAGCTCTCATGTTATGCACTTGCCTGTGTTTGCTGGGATGCATCAGATGGTGTTCTGTGCCCAAACTGAGCCTTACTTCTGCAGCCAGCCCCACGTGTGGCAGCACTCACCTGTTTGCTGACAGGCACAGGCAAACCCAGCCTGGCCGGGGGCTCCACACCAGTGGCATCTGTGTGTGTGCAGCCCAAAGGCTCCTTCAGCAAGGGGCTCTGCACTACCCCTCTCCATGACAGCCCCAGGAACATCCTTGGGTTTGGTCTTTGGTGGCTTTTGGGGCATCAGCATGACAAACACAAGCCCCCCAGCCTCGGCAAGCGGGCTTTCAAAAATCGTTCCACAATATTTCTTTGCAATGGCATGCTCGAAATCAAATATCAGGACTCAGTTTTCTATAATTACACCAGTTTATAGAGCTGTCATCACCATGTCAAGACAGCTAAGAAATTAGTTTGGTTTTTATTTCTAAGGAAAAAAAAAAAAGTCTTTTAAGGAATAAAAGCCTTTCAAATGTTTAAAAAGAAATAGAACAATGCCAGGATAGAATGGGCTGCCAGTTGTTTTAATGACCTGATTTGTCTTTAATTAAATACTGATAAGAATGAATATGCTCTGTCCAGATTTTGTATGACTTAAATACATTTTTCTGTTTTAATTGTACCTTTGCAGATATACAGTTGGGATATATTATTTACAGCCTTGTGACATTATAACTGGTGAAGCAGAAGTCTGTGCATTTTCTACATTGAAACATGACTGAAACAGCTGTTGTCCCATCATAAAACTTGAACCCATTTCCTTTTATATGTTGTTATTTATTATAATATTGTATTTTTTATTTTATTTATTTTTATTATATCTATTTATATATTTATTATTCCACCTGTACGTGCACTTGGTGATAGCACCAGTGGGAGTGTGAATGCTAGAGATAATAAACAAACCTCTACTGAATTGCTAGTTTTATTTCTTTTAAAAAACTGGCTTTGCCACATCAATGAACACTTTGATGAGGACCTTTTTGCCTTAATTTTCTTTTTTTTTTTTTTTAATTTTGCTGAGAGGATCATATTATTTAGAATACTTTGCTGCATACTGAAAAACCTTAACTTGTTGAATTATGTCACAGAAAAACTCAACTCTCCAATGAAGTGAGGGTCTGATACGCCCCCTCATCTCTATTATCTGTGCTCTTAGGTTGATGATACCTCTCTCAGTAATTATGCTGCTGATTTTCCCTCTCATTTTTCTTTTTAAAAGGCTAACACAGTGGTATTTACAGAACAATAACATGCTGTGTTTGTGAAACACATTCCAGGAAGAATATCCTTGTGTGAAAATGCAGCAGCTGGAGTTCCTTAGCTAGGGGTAGTCTACTGGTGTACCAAGTGGTGGGATTTGTACCCACAAGAGTTAGACAGCCTACAGATCCTTCGTGATGATGGTGTGAGGACAAAGAAATAAAAGAATCTGGAGAAAAAGAGAAAGGTGTGCTTATACCCAACCTACCTAACAAGTTCCTCAGTTAGGCAAAAGCATTTGGATGAGAGGATTAGTGAGGTGGCAGCATGTGGGAAAAGTGATAGGATTGTTTTCTGTTCTCCTTTCCTGCCCTACTACCAGCTCATTTCTTGCTGTTATGTGCTTCTGCCTACCTCTGGGAAGGAAGGCACAGTGCCAGATTTGGAGGTTACTTCCTGATACTTCTCTCTATCACCCCTTACCCAAAATCAGGAGGACCACAGCCACAGCATCACTCACCCACTGTCCTCCTGGGACCTTCAGAGCTCCTGTCCTCCCTGTTCAGCAGCTGCTGGGAACAGCACAGCTTGTACTGCAGGGCCAGGAGAGCAGAGGGTCCTCAGTCTTCTCCTTCCCCACTGCCTCCACACCAGGCTGTGCTCTCTGGGCAGGAAGGGAGGAGATGTAGGTACCTGGTTTGTGGTAATTGGGAGTGGGGCTGGGCTGAGCCTCATCCCCAATGGGTACAGCTGTGAGCAGCAGGTGAGCAGCATTGACAGCAATGAGACACGGAGTGCCCAGGTGTGCTGACCCATCACCAAAGGGAACAGAGGGCACATGGGTGCAATGCATGAGCCATGAAGGGCATAAAAGGTTGGGCTAAAGAGCAAGAAGAGCAGATGCTTGCAGCCTTCTGGGCTGATATGGTGTTTTTCTGTATGGGCAGGCACCTGAAGCCTTCTGATGTGGTATGGTGTTGAGAAGGTAAGGTTGAAGCCTTCTGAAATTGTATGATGATACTCTGTGTATCATAGCTATCTCAACTTGTGACTACGCTGTGGTGTGTGCTGCAACAAGGAGATGCTGTAGAGGGGCAGGTGTGGCTGTCCTCACTCCTGCTGCAGGAGGTATGAGGGGTAGAGCACAGCTCTGTGCAGTTTGGTATCACATCTCCAGAGAATCTAATGTTTTGCTGTGGTTCCTCTCAGAAGCTCTGCCATTAATTCCTACACCAAGGGCTGTGGAGGAGGATGGGTAGAGGTTAGGTTGCACAGCTGAGTTTTCAGAAATGTGAGTGCATGATACTACAGCAGAGAGCTCATACTGATGCTAGCAGTGAATCACAGAATCATCAGTGTTGGAAGATGCCTTTGGAGTCATCCAGTCCAGCTGTCCAGCCAGCACTGTCACTGTAACCCCTAAACCCCATCATCCAGAGCCTGATTTAGAGACCTCTTGAGCACCTCCAGGGATGGTGACTCCACTATCTCCCTGGGCAGCCTATTCCAATGCCTGACCACCTTAACAGTGAGAATTTTTTTCTGCTATGTAATCTGCCTCTCCTCTGTCTCAGTTTAGGGCCGTTTTCTCCCATCCTCTCACTGCAGGCACAGTAGAAGAGCTAACCCCCACCTCACTACAGCTTCCTTTCAGGGAGTTGTGGAGAGTGAAGTCCCCCTGAGCCTCCTCTTCTCAAGACTAAACAAATTCAGCTCCCACAGCTGTTCCCTCATAATACTTTTAAGTATTTATCCTGCTGATATTCTCACTACACCTTACATCACAATCCATGGAGGTGCCTGACTTGAAGACAGACTTTAGTACGCAATCAGAAATTTTTTCCATGAAAAGGAAAGATCTGTAGAGAGATGCTTTGGCAAGGAAGCAGCCAAGCAGTATAACAATGAAGTGAAGGAGAGGGCAGGGGGGAACTGAATTGAACAGAGGAGCCAAGAAGGGGCAGAAAAATACTTGTAGTGCTGTAGAAGTCATGGCATGTGTCTGTTGCTGCAAATTGCAGTGATGCTGCTTCAATGCCCAAAGAAAGTGTGACTATGAACCATAGACTTTTGAGTTTGGTAATATTGTAGTCAAGGGCTCCAATATAATTCCTGCAAGTAAAGCTCCTTAAGACAAAGTAATTAGAGTGAGGAAAGGAGAGAGTTTAAAGTAGCATGTCAATACAAGGAGATATTTTAAGAAAGTGCTTCATTAAGAGAGTAATCTTTATAAGATAAACAAGGCATTTTTCCATCACAAATGCATATTTGCAAATGTAACAGAAGAGATCTGTTAAAGCACCAGTGCATGTTCCTGTTTCCTTGACTCAGTCAGGAGAGTGATTTTAAAAGACACCTGTGGGTAAGAGGAAAGGAGGATGCACTGGGTGTTTGAGTGGAAGACCCCATGCAGACAATTCCCATCATGTACTGGTGGGCCCGTTGTGTGCCTTGGACAGTGTCCTGGGAGCAGTGCCTGCCACCCTGGGCCCCAGCCCCTGCATCCCTGCATCAACTTTTTGCAGCTTGGCTAGGGCTGGCTTTTCAAAATTACCCCTGAAATTTCAGCTGCTGGATGCCAGACAACCTATTTTTGACCTATTTTTCAGAAATGCAGATCCTCTGTGCCTGTAATGTGTTGTGTCAAGAATAGCCACTAAATCTGGAGTTTCCACTAAATTGAAATCCAGCTGAAGAGTTGTGGATGGGTTTTACAGCCTTGGAGGTTAATACTAGGTTTAAGATTGATTCCTGGAACTTGCAGCCATTTAAATAAAAATATATTATATATAAAAAACACCACACCAAAAACCACAATACTATCAGAAATAATAATAATTTTTTTCTGCACTTCAGCTGCCTCCCTGGTACCACAGCCTGCTTTGGATTTCTGTTGCAGCTTTATTTGCCAATGCTTGTTTGCTGCCTCCCAATGCTTACAAGAAAATGCCTTGTTAACAATGAAAGCAGGAACAGCAGAGTTATTTGCTGTTCAAATATCCCAAAACACTCTGCCAAACAATAAGTAGGAAATAATTTAATTACCAACTCAAACCAATTGCTCCAGACTACAGGAAGATTTTTGTCTCTTGTTATGTAGAGTTTCTTTCTCATGGGTCTCGTTACTGGATACCATTAAACAGAAATCGGTAGTGAGGTGCCAGATTGTCTTTAACCAGGATGTTATATCCCATTTGATCTGAGTAATTAGATGCTGCTGGGCTAAACTTCCTGATGCAGTTTCAATGGAATACTGCTTTCCTTATGTCTAACCCTGATTTATCATAAAGTGTCAGGGATGATACTCACTGGCAGGATGAACGCGGTGGGAGGAAGGCAGATTTCTTATCTAATAAGGCCTAATGTGGTATATGAATTTTAAAAAGCTAGCAGATTACAGCCTGTTAGTTTAGAAAAACACTTGTGATCCTTAGAGTGATCCTCCCATAAGAAGAGAGCAATAGGAAATATGTTAAGATGACAGGTACTTCTTCAACAAGTAGATAAACTGATTGAAGTAGGTCACTTATGCAAGGGAAGAATTTGACTTTGGAAACACTTCTTTTTCTAATTGTGAGTTGTGTAATAATATGTAATGAGTGCATCTTTTAAAAAAATGCATGGGGTTTAAGACTTGCTCCAATCTTACATATTTTTCTAATAGAAGACTCTCTGGTGATGTGGTCTCTCCCCACGTGCAATTTTTTTCCTGAAGAATGTTTGTTTCTACCATCTTCCCAGTTATTTTTTTTCCTTTATTTTGCTAATTATTAATATGCTATTGATTGGATTAAACAAACCTGAGGGGAACAATCTGCTGCTGCTAGATATAGAAGCATGGCTAGAGGTACCTCTAGTAATTATTTTACATACAGTTACCATGGAGACTTGTCTGTGTTTTAATTTGGTGTGATTGGTGTATGAATTTTAAGATTTTCTAGAGGCTTGTCTGGGCACAGGCAAGGCCAAGGGCTTGGCTGGGCCCAAAGCAGATGGGATGCTGAGCCTGTGGGCCCAGGCCAGTGAGGGACCCAGCCAGGCAAGTGGCGTGGCTCGGGCAGGGGCCAGGGCTGAGTGCCCGTGCAGCTCCCAGGGGAAGGAGTGGGGTTCCCAGGGGGGTCATTCAGCCCCTTGCCATGCACCTCTTTCCCCAGAGCTGACCCCTGGTTACAGATGCACCACATCAGAGCTGTCCATGGGCCCAGGCTCGTTTTGGGCAGTGGCATGGCTGCAGAGCCCTGTCTCTGGTTTTGCTTATGGAAGAGCTGGGGCCAGGATGTGGTGTCAGCAGACACTCCTGCACCCCCAGGTTTTGAGCTCTCATGCTCTGCTTGAGGGAAAGCTGACCATCCTTCCCTCTCCCCTCTGGGAAAAGAGATCTCTTTTGCCATAAACAAGATGAAAAAACAAAACTGAAATAAAATCTGAGCTTTGGGGACAGTCATCTGCTGGGTGCCCTCTTGGAAGGAAGGGATCAGGGACAGGCATTGAGGTAGCTGGATTTCATGGGAGGGAAATATCTGGCTTGAAAGGGAGAAGAAAATGAAAGAAAGCCATGGACTGGAAAGTGTAATTAAACTGGCTGCCAAGGAAAAAGGCAGTGAGTCCTTGGAGGATTTACCTGAAGCTCCTGGGCCACTGAGCTGGTGAAGGATGGTGCTTCCAGGGCAGGTCAGGTGGGTCCTGCCCCCAAGAAGGGGTGGAGCAATTCAGACAGAAGCAAAAGTGATTTGTGGCTGGATGCAAGACCTGTGTGGCCATCTGATGCCACAGGCTTCTGGAGGACATGAACTGCAGGTTTGGTGGCCTGGTGTGCTGCCTGTGTGGGAGTTGTGCTGTCCAGAGGTTTGGCTGCCACTGCAGATGGGCTGGGAGGACCAGTCTTTGCAAAAGGGTAAGTGAGAAACAAATAGTTCATGCTCAGGCACACAGAGGGCCTTCCTGAAACAAAAGAAAGAGGTGCAAGTTGTTTCAGGACCTGAGCATTTTGGTAAATGATGGATTTATTGCTTTGGAGATGGCGCCTTCCACCTCACTCCAAAAGCCCACAGGCTGGAAAATGTAATTCCTTTCCAATTTACAGAGAAATTTTTTCCCTTCATTTCTTAGTAGAAGGGAAACCTGAAAGATCACTTTGGACTGGTTTGAACTACATTACACAGGAAAAAATCAAATTCTTTTTCCCATGCCATAATTTAGAAGTAAAATTTTAAGTGAAAATTGCCATTTTGAGTAAAGTCAGGTCAACTTTATAATTAAGAAAATGAGACATTACATCCTAAAAATGCTGAAATTACATGTTCTGATGCTCAGTCTCTTGGGGTAATGGATTCTTGGTTTTTTTTCCTCTCTTATCCTCAATTCCCTTTGCAGCTGTATTTATTGAAACTTTCCTACATGCTCTAACTGTACTGTAATCCATCAGTTTTTTGAGTGCCCAAATAGTGAAGTGTTACTGATATCATACCACAAAGGTATCTTTGTTTCTCATTTTTTACTGATCGCAGAGGACAAAACAACTAGAATTCCTAAAACTGGGCAAATTTTATTCTTGCTTATGACCAGGTATGTAGGTACTTTGTATATACACTGCTTAAATTACATTTAAATCTGAGTTTTTAAAACTATGATTTGGTCTCTGTATTTAACAGGTAAGCAGGGAAAAAGACAGGTGAAGGGTTAATGTGAAAATCTGTCAAGCAGAAGCGAAGAACCATAACAATTATTTTCCAAGTAAAATTGGAGAGAATTTAGCAGTAGGGCAATGCCATAACAGCTTGGCACTATATAAAAAAATACAGAATAAATAAATAAACCCTCTAAAACAGGAAGAGGAATGATGAAAGATTCAGTGACTTACTAGGAGATATTTTTCATTAATGAAATCAGTAGTCCATCTGCATTAAACTTAATCATTTATTAACAGGAAAAAATGGGTTTGTAGTTGAGTCCCAGTGATTTTCATGATCAGAGGTTTATTACTTAATCTTTCTTTGTCCCATATTCCCTTTGGGCTCAAGAGAGATTTAATAAAAAATTTATAATGTCTATGATAGTGATAATAATTACCTGCTTTGAAGAAATGCTTTAGATCTGAATTAGCCATTTTGTAAACAGATTTTAAACTATTGAGATTGCCAGAACTGATCATAATCTATCTCTCAATTGACTTTATGAGATCTCAGGGCTTCATTTTGGAGGAAGTTTTTTGTAGGGAACATTGAGCTGGGCACTTTTAATCCTTAGTCTTAATTTGTGTGTGTCTCCTAAATACTGTTACATGCACTATGAAGTTATCTGTTTCCCACCTTTAACTTCACTTCAGAAAATGCCTCAAGAAAAAAGATAGGATAATGGTGAAGAGAAATTAAGTGAATTCATCGTGGTAAATGTATCACAGCTACAAAAAGCAAAAAACATACTAGTAAATATGCTGCAAAGAGAAAAGCAGTTGTGGCAGAGGTAGAGGAACACTTAGATACCTTCCAGATGTAAACCATCATGCTACTGAGACCTTTCCAAACATGTTCGTATAAAAGTCAGCCAAAAATGGTGAGGAAAAAGATGAGAGAGTTCAACAGAAGACAGGAAATATTTAAAGACTTTTGGAAAGAAGCCTGCTGCATAAGGACACTAGGAAAAAAGGAATAGCACCAATCTCAGGAAGCTGGTTACCTTGCTTGAAGTCTGCTTCGGAGCAGGCAGGGAGGTACTGGTCTCTGTACAAGAGGTACAGAGCCTCTTCATGAGCAGGTATGTAAATCTGGGCTTAAAGGAGGTGCGTGCCTTTTTAGGAGGAGGAAGAAGACTGGGGCAGAACAAAGATTCTGTAAAATTAGATAAAACTCCTCATAACCAGTCCCGGAAAAGGAAGCCCTGAAAATATGCCTGGCAGCATCTACCCCATGGAAACAACAGTGCTATAAATACAGCCTCATCAGCAATGTTGGATCTTCCATGCTTCCATGGAACTTCATTTTCCAAGATGTAAAATAATTATCTTGAAAAGTTATGTTGATATGGTAGCCCTAGTTTACGTTGCAAGCCGAATATTGGGAGAGACAATGGGGAGAGTACAGAGAAATATTGTGAGCAGCAACAGAGTCCAGGCTAGAATTACCAAACCAGGTTGTACCACAGGCAAGCATCTGGGTGTGGGGCTGACTTCTTTTAGCAGAGTGAGGAAGACAACCAGCCCTTGGGCATGCCAGGAGGAAGGTGTTGATCTTCTCTCCCACCGACAGCAGAACAACCGTCCGGGCTCTGCGAAGGCCTGGGGCAGCTGTGACAGCTGTGCCTGGGGCAGCTGTGACAGCTGTGCCCGGGGCAGCCTCCCCTTCAGACAGAGAGTGACCAAAAGGAGATGAGGTGCCACGTTTGTCACAGCCAGCCAGGGCTGCAGCCTTCTAAACGAGCCCCAGACAGCACAGGCAGCTGCTTGCATGTGTGTTCAAGCTGCCAAGGCTTGGCAGCCCACCCCACACCCAGTGATGCCAGATTGAGGGGATTTGTCAGAGTCTCTGGAATTTGATTCACTTGTTTAAATTCATCCTTAGGATAAATCCACCAGTCTCAGCTCGGTTATGTAAGCGCTGAGCTTGGCTGGGCATCTGAGGAAATCTCACTTGCAGAAGTAATTCAGACTGGCTTTTATGTGAGCAGTTTGCAGTTTCTTGTTGATTGAAAATTGGCTGAGAAATTGTAAACAATGTGTAGTGATTAACAGCAGTGAAATAAGCCACAGGGACTGGCCAAAGGGACTGGAGTTTTGTCTTCCTCTGTATCTTTAATTGTAATTAAAACCAAACATTTCAAGGATTGTAAAGTCACATTTCCACACAATAACCAGTAGCTATTGCATTACCCTACTAAAAGAATACTAAAAAGATGAAAAGGTGGGTCAAAAATTAGACAGGATTTATGTCTGAAGGCACTGAAATGGCTCCTGGGGAAAACAGTTTGAAATGTTTATTTGGGGAGAAGTAGAAAACTTCAAAATGAGTCATTAACCAAACACCTTCTTGCAGGGCAACAAGAGTCTGCAAGGTGATGCTGACAAAAATCCATCATGATTTTGGACCTTTATATGTATATATATTTACACATACACAGAGCTCATATGGAAACTTCCTCTGCAGGACTATGACAAGCCTTTTGTGTGAGGACATGGCATGGACCTCACCTCAGGTATAGGATCTTCCTTGGAAACTGCTGCCTAGCAGTATCTAAATGTTCCTCTATATCTGCCACATCTGATTTTCCCTTTGCAGCATATTTACTAGTATTTTGTATTAATTCCTAATTAGCACGCTCACAGTAACTTTGGTTCAAGAAATACCAAACAAAATTAAGACAAGTTCTGGGAGAGCTTTGCCTGAATTAAGTTAAGCAGTTTGAGAAGACAGTACATTGTAGTGTTCTGTTTTTGAGTTTGATTGTTCTATTATATTAAGGCATTTCTATGTTAATTAGTTATAAAATGGTTTGCCCCTGTGTACCCCCTGCCCTTCCCAGAGTGGATCCTTCCCTGAGCCCCTGTGTCCAAGTTTTCCTGCCGTTTCACCTGTCTGTCAGAGATGTCAATCACCCTTCTCCCCACCACTTCACCTGTCAATCTTCCCTCTGTCTTTGTCTGTCACCCCAGCCCTGCCCTGATCCTTCAGGAAATTTCTGTATCAATCACCAGAGCTTTCACAGGTGATTTGTCCATTAGACCCTCTTTCCAACCCTAAGTTCCCCCATTTGCCCTTTGCCACCTCTCATCCCTCCCCCTAAATACCCCTATTGGTCACCCTAGGTTCTATCTCCCAGGTAGTCACCCCCTTTATAATTCCATCTTGGGCATGGCTCGAGGCCACTCGCCGCTGCCTCTTTGGAGGAAAGGAAGAATAAAAATCCTCTGAACAATACAGCCGGGACTGACCCTTCCTTTGCTCTTGCCTCTGCCTGCACGCAAACAGAAGCGCTGCCCCAGCAGCCAAACCTCGCCCCTGGCTGTTTCTCTCTGAGTCCCTGACTCAGCGCGCTGGTGCTGCTGCTCCGCAGCCGACCGGGAAACGCCGCGTGGGCGGGTGAGAGAAATGCCACAGTACATCTTTCCTGATCTACTTCCCTGCAGTCAGCTGTGTTTCCAGGCTCCATGCCTTGGGACCAGAACAATGCAGAGGCACTTACCATGTAAACTTGCCTCCCATGTTCCCTGCAATGGGGTTTGACAGCCCTCAAGCAGGTTTCTGAGGGCATGCAGCCTGTCCTGAGACAAGAAACCTCAATGCTTCTGTGGTCTGCAGCTGCAGGGGAGGAGGTCTGGAGTCCTGCCTCTAGCTCAGCATGGGCTCTGCCTCTTCAGATCATAGAATCATAGAATGGTTTTGGGTTGGAAGAAGCCTCTAAACATCATTTAGTCCAAACCTGTTGCCACGGGCATGGAGATCTTCAACTAATTCAGATTGGTAAGAACCTGGTCCAACCTGACCTTGAATGTTTCCCAGGATGAGGCATCTACCACCTCCCTGAGCAACCTGTTCCAGTGCCTCACCACCCTGATCATAAAAAATTGCTTCTTCATATATAATCTGAATCTATTATCTTTCACTTCAAAACCAATAACACTTGTCCTATCACAAGAGGCCCTGCTAAAAATTTGTTCCCATCTTTCTTATAAGCCCTCTTTAGACACTGGAAGGTGCTCTAAGGTCTCCCTGGAGCCTTCTCTTCTCCTGGCTGAACAACCTCAGCTGCCTCAGCCTGTCTCCATAGGAGCAGAGGGATGGAGTCAAGGCTTCCAGTGGTGCCCACCAGCACTAGTGATTCTAGGAGCCAGGAGCAGCTGCAAAAGGGCTGATTTCTGTAGAAAGACTAAAAGCTTCTCTTTGATCAATGGTTTTACCTATGTGTTCAGGGCTGTGGGTTCATTCCAGAGAGGAAGGAAGAGGGTGCTTGGTGCATGTTTTCTTTCCTGCCAGCAGCCAAAGAAACAAACTCTACAACACATTGTTTGCTGTGCTGGTCTGTAATTCCCTGCCTTTTCCACCCTGCAGCATAGATGGTGGAGATGGGCCAGGCCTGAGCGTGGGCTCTGCACAAACTCATCGCACAATGTGGGCAGCACAAAGGCATGACTGTAGAAGGCTGGGTGTTGAATTAAAAACGGTATCTGTGTTCAAGTCTGTGTACATTTGATTTTAAAGCCCTGCATGGTCACAGTGTATCACTGCTTTTCCTAATTTTTCTGCTGTAATATGTCCAGAGCATTGTAAAAGGTGCAATAAGAGACAATGCAGCACTGGTTGATATTTGCCTGGTGTGTTGTATGAAAGCTGAAGACAGTGCTACTGAATGTCCTTGAACTGGCTGACATTCCCCAGTCAAGGAGAAGGCAGCTAGGACTGGAGCAGGAGAACCTGTGTACTACACAAATAAGGGCTGCAGCAGAGTTGCCCTTCTCAGTGGGTGAGCTGGTGTTTCCTGGCATGTTTTCTGTCATCCAGACAGTGTGTCCCCACCCACAGGTAAACTGTTGCATAATCCTGAATGAGCTTATTTGAAGAACAACTTGTGAAAGGTGAAAATTAAAATGGAAAGTAAAGGGTAAAGGTGGCAGAAATCCAAACACTCATTCCTAGCACTGGCTGCTGGGAGTGGGTGGAAGCCTGTCCCCTGAGCCATGGCGCTTCGTGATTTCAGTGCCTGCATGTTCTCTAGACATCTGGTACTGGGCTTCTGACTTGATACAGCACTGCAGCACAAGCCTCATGAACTTACTATCTGCCTCTTTTTCCTCTCCCTCCCTAGTGTGAAATCCTTCTCTAGCTTTCCTTGTCATTGTGATGGATGGAAACCCACAGCTGTGCATAAATGCTGTCCATGCAGCAGAGTAAGGCGCAATGTGAATTGTTGATATATTCCTAGCCTTGTGAGGACATTTCAGTTGCTGACTGCTGTTGGTGAAGGAGGAAAAATCACAGAATCATGGAATGGTTTGGGTTGGAGGGGATCTTAAAGAATATCCAGTTCCAACCCTCCTACCATTGGCAGGGACATGTTCCACTAGAGCAGGTTGCTCAGGGCCCCACCCAACTTGATCTTGACAGATGTTGCAGGGATGCGCAGAGGCTGAATAATTATATTGTCAAAGGAGATGAGGAGCTTGGAGGGGTTTGTGGAGGTAACGAAGGGGAGGATGGGGAGCAGGAGAGATGGAGGGAGGGATGGGTGCAGCTAAGTCAGAGAGCCAGCAAGGGCAGAATTGGTGCAGGCTTTGGCTGCTGATGAGGCATGACTGGGAGATGGGATGGGCAGCTTAATGCTATGAGCACAAAAATGGAAGCATTCTCAGCCACCAGAATGATGTTTGGTGGTCATGTCTGAGCCTGGGGAGGTCCCATGTTGGCCACTGCTGGAAGAGCAGATGGAAAGGGACGATATCCTGGCAAGATCCTTGGCACGTCTTTTCCCTTCTCCTATGTTGGGCGACCTTCCTCATTGTCCCTGCTGAGGCTGAGGAAGCAGGTTTTTCTTGCATACCCCTAGACAGCTCCTGCAGAGGTGCTGGAAGGTGCTTGGCAATGCCCTGCTCTGCCCCAGCCCTGGTGTGCCCTGCTGTGCTGGCACTGCTGCCATGCTCCTGCAAAAACTTGCCAGCTGGGAGTGCAGACAGCTAAACTGAACCTTGATAAATCAACAGGAGAATGGCTTCTCAAATATTACAATTATATAAATGTTGTAAAATGGGCTTTAATGCTTTGCTTCTGTGACTTCCAAAATGAATTAAACAAATTGCTTTTATACCCACCCATGGAACAAGGCTTGATTAGTTACAACTCTCTTCTGTTTCAATACATGTTATGATTGTCAACAGCATGAAGAGGGCTTTAGTTTGATGAAGAGATAACCAACTAGTGAGATGCATTTGCTAAATACTGAGACCTAAGAAGAGTAATTTTTTCAAGGTCTGTGGTGCTCATGCACTGGAATGAATGATTTTCAGGCCCAATGAACACATGAGGTTTCCCACTGGTGAAAGGATGCAGACTTGTGCTGCTGGTGAAACGTGTACGTCTGTAGCCAATCTCCCTGTGGTGTCCTGGCAATGTGCTGGGCATGGCACCATGGAAAAGTGCTGTGCAGGGTATCAGCTGGAAATGGGAGTGCTAAAAAAGTGATTTACTCAAAACAGCTCTAGTGAGCAGGCTCTCTTTGTTGGTTATAAACCCAGATTACAATTTTTGTGTGTAGTATGCACTAGACAAAATGAGAATGTCATGTATCTGACAGCTGACCCCAGGTGACCGGAGGGAAATCCCGCACCATATGGCACCATATTCACCATATAAAGCTGGGGGAAGAAGGAGGAAGGGGAGGATGCTCAGGGTGATGGCATTTGTCTTCTCAAGTCACCCGTTACTCATGATGAAGCCCTGCTTTCCTGGGGATGGCTGTACACCTGCCTGTCCATGGAAACCACTTTGGAATGAACACCTTGTTTTGATTTGGTTGTAAATGTGGCTTTCACTTTCCCTGTTAAAATATCTTTTTTCATGAGTGTTCTCACTTTTATTCTTCCAATCCTATTCCGTGGGGGAATGAGTGAGAAGTGATACTGGATGACCATCTAGGGTTAAACCACAACACATGTAAATCTTGTTCAGTTTTGTTCTGAAAAGCTTCTGTTCATTGTGTTCTTGGATGGTGACTTGATGATGTAATATGCAAACCCAAGAATCCTTGTGTTTATTTTGTCTTTAGGAACTTGTCCAAGCCAGCAACCAGCATCTGCCACTTTCTGTGTCTGCCTTAGCAGTGGTTACCTGCAACATGGCCTTGCTGACTCCTTCAGATGGGTGGCCATACCTTCATAATGGACAGATGTTTCAAACACAAAAGAAGCTATTTTCTCTGCATTTACTTTCCTTTATGCTAAGGATTTACTGTTCCTTAGTGATGCTGGAGAGCAAGGAAACCAGCAGGAATTAACTTTCTTCGTTTGTGTCCAGGACATCTTACCATTTTGCAAGCCCTGTGCTAGCTGTGATGTGCTTGCAGGTTGAGAGACCCCATGGAGAGATGAGCCCCTGCTGGGGACAGGGGACATGGCTGAGGGCTGGCTGCACAAGGGCCTGGCTAAGCTCCCTCCCAGTTCATGCCTCAGACTGAGCTCTGCTGTTGTGTTCAGATGCAACACCCTACTGCTCTCCCCCCTTGAAGCAGAAATCAAGTGCGGGTGTTGGCTGTGGAGACTTCATCAGCTTGAACTTCCTTTCTTCAAGAGGGGCACTGTACTCCTCCCAGCCCAGGAGAAATGACCTGGCAGAGCTGAGGTGGACACTGGTGCCAGAGCTAAAAGAGTCCATAGGATTCACCCTGCAGCCTGGATGGCCAAAGCATGGGTTGAGCTTTAAACAGCTCAGAAAAATCTGTGTGGTGTTTTAACACCCGCCAGTGTCCCTTTTTCCGATAAACACTTTATCCCGATCCCCAGTCCATCTCAGCTGTGAGAAGTCTCTGATTTGGAGCCCAGAGGCTGGTGTGGGTGGCTGTGCAGAGTGCTGCACACATGGCTTGTTGGCGTGGCAGAGCCAGGCACCCACTCCCCAGCTGTGTGCTGCAGGAGTGCCCATCTCTCGGGCAGAAGCAGGAGCAGCCTTGGTGCCTGCTATAACACAGTTTGCTTTGCTTAGAAAACACCCAGCTCTTGGCTTTAGTTATGTAAGAAACATTTTTTGAAAATACTTACTTTGTTTGTTTTAAGCTTTGAATTGACTGTCGTTTATGAGATTATACGTGAGTGAAGGAAGAAAAAGCTTTAAAAATGCCCCATTGCATAGAAATACTTCTGGACTGTTTACAAGTGGTCCTTGTTTTGCATTCAGAGCCCGGATCTTTCACTTCCTTTTGGACTGTTCTCCACTGGAAATGAGGATTTGCTGCCAAAATCGTCTACCTTTTCCTGAAAGATTTGGTATTAATAGTTTTGACAGAACATTTTGTTCCTGTGTAATACTGGAGTCAGTCTAGCAGTTGGTCCTGATCAGAGGTACAAGATGCAGTTGCTTGACTTTTATTTTGAGATGAAATATCTGCAGTTTAACAGAAAAATGCCTGAGCCTATGCCAGCATGCATCTCTTGAAGTTAGGAGGAAAGCGTTGGTGTTACTGGTGTAGCAGATTACTGTTCTTGCTTTTGTTTAGGGAAATGAGTAGTTTTTATTAAAATGCAGTGTGTGTGATTTGGAGTATTTCAGAAATGCAATTGTGGTGCTTCAGGTCGCCAGAGAGGTCTTTTCTCATCCTCCTGTTATGAATGGATGTGGGGGTTTAGATAAATCTTTGCCTTTTGCCCAGGCCTCTGGCAGTAGGCAGTAGCTTTATTGAGGCAGCTAGCACCCCAAAACCCACCCTCATTCACAAGTTCTTTAATAATGGCTGGTTTGGTCTATTATAGAATGAATTATTTGTTTAATAGACAGAAAGCTCACAGACATAAGACCTTAAACTAATACTGCACAGGAATAAAAACAAAAAGAGGAAACTGCTAGTAGATACATACAGTATGAGGTTAAAGGTAACCATTTATGCTACAGCTAGTGAAGAAATAATATAACTTAGGATTCAATGTATCTTACCATGCAATGGTTGGTGGGACACACATCAAATCCTTTCCCTCAATCCTCAGAGAAGTAACCACAGAACCTGTGTCCAGGCTCCCACACTTTCAGAGTGTGTGTTTAGAAGTCTTCTGCCTCTGTGATAACTCATGTGTCTTTTATAAAGTTTGTAAAGCAGTGCCTCTCAGTCAAGAGTATTTCCTTTATCTCCTCCCACATCAGCTCTCCAGACTAAGATGTTGATTCTTGAGGCCTGAGCCCTTTTGGTGCCAGAAATCACACTTGCTGAGCCTTTCAGCCCCTGGATTATCTCTTCTAAATGCACCAGCCATCCGTGGTACAGAGGAGGAGGATGTAGATGCCCTGCCACATCCCTGCAAACCCTGTCCTGCCACATCCCTGCAAACCCTGCCCGTGTGGCATCCCCAGAGCCCAGAGCTGGCTCCCTGCTGCCCATGCCACCTGCCCGGCCCAGGCAGGGACAGGAACTGATCTGCAACCCCAGAGCAGCCACAGTGAAGAACCTCTGCTGATGCCTTTGCTGAAGTACCATCAGGCTTAGGTGCTCTTGACCGGGTACCTGTAATAAGAGCAATTTCAGGCTTGGCTAAGAGCTCCTTTGGAAAGGCTTGTGACATCTTCTAATTTATTCTTGGTTTCCACTGTTTGATTTTGGTTGCTATTTTTTATGAGCAGCCACAGCAGCCATGTGAGAGGGAATGAATTATCTTTGATAAGGATTATTTGGTTCTTGTGGTAGACAAAAAAAAAAGGCAATTTATATTCTTTCAAGAATTTTCCCAAGCAGAGCTCAATATTTAATGCTGCAGACTGTAACACAGTAAATGAAATGGCATTTTGTGAATGTTTTCATGAATGTTTTCAGGATATTTTACTTTCCTGTGTACCTGTGATTGCTGGATGGCCGTATGCAATTATTGCCTATATAATTTGATTTTTCCAGTAATTAAACAATATTGTAATTTATTCTGCTAGACAAAGATTTCTCCACTTGCACATAAAACCATGTTTGTACACGTCAAAAATGCATCCTTTTTCCACATAAAGGATGAAGTGTAATTATAGACAGAACAGTTAATAATGGCTTTAGGGGAATATAGTTTTTACCAATCTCTGTGACTGGCAAAATTCCATAATGTCCTTTTTAACACTGTTGCTTAAATTTACCTAAATTAATGGAAGAGATCAATCCATCAGTTCAGTCAGGCTTCAAGTTGCTAACAGCATGTGTTTAGACAAATGTGCCCAGATTTTTAGATTTTTGTAGAATTTCATTATTTTTGTTATTCTCTCTTTTTTTATGATATAATCACTACATCAGTTCTTCTGCCAGTTTGGGACTGGGTTTCTGTTGTACAAGTAAAAATAAGTTCCTAATTCAAAGAGAAAATTTTTTGTGTCTATTGGTTGAGCAAAATCAGAAAGAAGATACCTGGCATTATTAAAGCTAAGAACTAAAAATCAGCTTTAGCAACACAAAGATGTAATCCTTTTTTCCTACAGTGATTTTTTATTTAGAGAATCTTTTCTAAAGAAAAACCCCTGATAATTAAGTTGAAAGGGAAAAAAAAAACCCATTAACTGCCATTTGAGAAGGGGTGTAAAGTGGATAAGGAGTGAGGGCAGGGGAAAACCATGCTCGGTTCTGCTGGTAGCTCTCAGGTTGCTGTGTTGATTTTGACCTTGTTTCTGAAGAAGAGGACAAGTGAAGATGAAAGCACACACAGCAGAGAGAGGGGCAGGGCACAAAGCACAAGGCTGCACTCTGGCTCTGCTGTTTGCAGCTCGGCTATTGCAGCTGCAGGAGCACTACAGAGCTTTCCAGCACAAATGCCCATGGCCCCAAAATTCCCGGCTTGGGTGCTTACCCTTGGTGCCATCTATCCAAATATTTGTCAACTAATTTGCAGAAATGCAGAGTGACTGCAGGAATGACAAACTTGTCTGGTCAAAATAGGTCAGTAAAAGCATTTTTCTCCAAGGCCATGCTGTAAATCAGAAGGAAGGGGAAATCTCTTCCCAGGAGTTCATGATGCAGACAAGAGAAGCTCTTACATTTTGTGTTTTAAAAGCAATTGACAGTGTGTAGTCACTCCTAAGGGTGTTGGAGGCCTGCTGATGAAAAGAGTTGCAACCCTGGATTTTCACCTTTTCATAACCACACCTGAGAAGTGGCATCTGTTTTTCTATTGTGTGCAGCACCGGGCAGAAAAAGTGTTTGTAGTTTTTCATAAACTAGGCCTATGTTTGTAGCCCTCCATACATTTGTTTTACCTTTTCTGTCTCTGCAAACAGTTTCTAAGCAGCACAGGGCCAGTGCAGCCAAATGGTTTACATAGCACTGTGAGCATCCTCCTCCCAGGGATGAGAGCACGTATCACTGCTGATTTCACTGGAAGCCAGGCTGAGACCAGAGAGAAAACAGCAGGAAAAAGCAGATCTATTAGATAAAAATGGTGCCTCTTCCCGGCAGGGGAACAAAGTCTCAGAAGGATTTAATTGACCGCAGAGCGAGAGAGCACCTCCTGTGTGCCAGGGAGCGCCTTCCCGCCCGGCTGGCAGCAGGCGCGGTCCTGCAGGGCGCCTTTCGCAGGG
This sequence comes from Irena cyanogastra, assembly GCA_013397155.1. NCBI lineage: Eukaryota > Metazoa > Chordata > Aves > Passeriformes > Irenidae > Irena > Irena cyanogastra. The sequence goes on along the minus strand of VWZV01012683.1, from coordinate 103,610 downwards.
GATGCGGGCGCCGGGGCAGGGTGCCCACCTAAGGTAGTGCTGGCAAAGAAATGTTGTTTCCCATTTCTTTGGCAGCCAGCAGTGAGGAATTGAGGCAAGGCTCCTGCTGGGGGTGGCAGCCCAGCAGCAGAGCACGGTGCTGTAAGTGGCTCGAACAGGTATGAATCATTTCCCCAGTGCTGCCTGGGGAATTGTGTGTCATCTGCTTTTGTTTTCAGAAGTAGTCTTGAACTGTGAAAGCAACTATAAAACCTGAGAATCTAATTTTTTGTCGTTTTCAGTAATTTTCAGGAGCATCAGTCTTTGGTAGAACCCTATCAAATTTCCTCACAGCGTCTCCTCTTTAAGTTTTTTTTCCACAAAGTCAAGTTCAAGTAATTATTTTCTCAAAACAGAACTTTCCGTATCTCATGACTTATTTCTTTTTATTCAGCCTATAAACAAAGATGAAAGAAGCTAACAAAACCATCAGCATATGACAAGGAGAAGAAAACAAAGAGGGTATTTATTAGTTAATTGATGTATGAACAGGCAGGAGGAGATAATTTTCATCTAAGAAGTGAATGTTCTGGCATAATTGTAGCCAAAACTCTTTGCTGTCTGCTTCCCCAGTGCACAAGTAGCTCTGCCACATGGCTGCTAGGGAATGCTGCTAACAGAGTTTAAAATATTATTTTTATCTGTTAAGTTAGGTGGAAGAGCTGTTCAGTCAGAATTTTATTATAATTATGAAAAATATATGCCATTTCTGCTGGAGGGAAGTATGCATTGACATCTGTATGTTCCACTCAGGTGGCCAGAGATCCCAGCCTGCAGAGCAAAATGAGAGTCCAGGCACTGCTTGGTGACAGTGATAAAGCTCCCTCTGGTTCTGAACTGTCTGCAGAGGAAATTGTTTTCCATCTCAGGAACAGGAAAACCAAGCAACTAAACAATCCTTTCAGATTCGTGTCCTCAGACAGATGCATATATCCACACACTCATTTACCTGTAGAGGGAAGCAAGTCAAGTGCTCAGTCACACTGAGACCTGAACGTGACAGGGACACTGATGCTGTCCATAAATAGATCAGAGAACACAGTGAACAACAATTATTTGGGAAAGGACAAGGCCGCCCCAAGACCATCTGTGTAGCTGTTGTAAATAAAGTAGATGTTAGAGGCGTGTTGGTGAGTATCAGAGCAAGCTGCCCAAACCATTAACAATGCAAAGAGGATTTTTACAAGATCAAAGCTGCAATGCAAGGCAGCAGACTTGCTAAGCTGGTCCCTTTCAGTCATTCGGTTTACTTTTCTAAATTGCAAGTAATTAATGTATTTAAACACTAATTATGCCTATATATTTGTATGTTCTACCATACAGTTTGTGATGGCATCTCTTGCCTTCCCTCTATAAGTAAATGTGTGTGTGGATATACACATCTGTCTGTGTAGAGGATAAGAAATGAAGGATACTGCCCCTGCAAATGCTTACATGTTTATCATTAAGGTCACAAAATTTTAACTCTCTATCTGCTTAATCGAGTGTCTTTCTTCTGCAGCAATAAATACTCATTTTTTGTAACACTCTGGCTGACAAGAAGGAAGGGTAACCATATCCTGCATTATTTTTAAACAATGCCTACTGGCAAACACTGCTGAGTACTCTGGCTTTACATCTGTCAGCCTTTCTAAGCTATAGATGCTGTAATTAGTCATTACTCCAATGGGTCACTTTCATTCCCTCATCCAATCTTTTTTAGTTCTTTTTTATTTTGTTTGCACATGTCCTCCTATCGTGAGGGTGGATGCTCTTTCTGAAGTGTGAGTACATCCCAAAGCCATAGCTGCAGAAATATTGGTAAGGAAAGAAGATTTCTCTGACTCTGAGCTGAGTTTTCTCTCACAGATGTTTTATGAACAATCTTTCTGTTTCCGTAGCAGGTGCTGGAAACTCAAAAATTGGCAGAGAACACTATTCTAGCTCATGTCTTTATCTGACCAGTGAAAAATGCAGTGTGTTGGATGTTTGTCATATGTTCCTTAAGATACAGCTTAAAAAGATATTTTCTGATGAGGTGCTGACCCTCTCTGATTACCATCCTGATTATGGGATCCTTGCCCATGGAGCCTTGTGGGGAATCATAACTCCTCCTGTACAGCATCAGCAATGTGCAGGAATAATCCTAAGTCAGCAAAATATTGAACAGTATCTTTCATCTGTGTGAAATGGTCTGTTAACTAACAAGGTATGTACAAAAAACACTGACAGGATTTGAAGCTTAAGCTTACTGAGAGTATCAGTGTCTGGAGAAAACGAAGTTGAGGTGGTATTTTCCTGTTTGGAGGAGAACAGGAGAGAGAGAATGTGAAAGAAACAACCTTGCAGTGAATCCTCCACTTTCTGTAATTGCCACTAAGTGTTTTTCCTTGATTTAACTGTTGCAGATCTAAAATTTGATATGTATAATGCTCATCTGCCAAAACTGGGTTGGAATCGAGTTTGCTTCCCTGCAAATAGGCATTGCATACTTTCATCTTTGCTCTTCCTAAGCAGAAGGAAAACTGAATGGTTGAAGAAGAACTTCTGAATGGTTGTGTCATTCATGTAATGTTTGGATGTGTTTGTTTTTATTACAACACTGTTGATGTTTCTGTTATTTTTATTCCCCAAGTGTTGTGTTACTCCTATGCTGCTATTTCCTATTTTGTTAGTTCTTTCCTGGAGGAGGTTTCTCTGCAGTCTATTTATCTTTCGATTCGAAATGTTTTCTTTTCAGCCCTACTGATTAATTTATTTTGCTTAAGCATGAAACAAGTTGGATATGCAGCATGGGAAATGTAGGAATAAAATAGCAAAGACACTTCAGAGCATTTTTTGGGCTTTTGTGTCTCAAATACTTTCCTAGATTCTTCTTTAAAGCCTTTTCTTAAGTGCTCTCAAGGGCAGGAAGCTGGTTTTGTAAATTTGTGGATCTTGCACTTCATAATACAGAGTACAGTGGCACCTCCTGTGGGATAGGTGTGCAGGACCACTGCAATTTCATCAGTAGTTGTTCCTGTGCCATTTCACTAACAAGGATATTAATTATGGCATGGCAATGGTTCAGGTTTTAAAACACATTTTGATATCTGGATGTATGGGTATGAGAACCTTGTAAGCTCCTACACATCTCATGCAGATGGGGTCATGGCAGGGAGGTGCTTTTGAGAAAGTTCAGGGTTCATAGCCCAATCTTTAGCTATTAGCACCTTGTTTTCCACGCTCAGTCACAGGCAGTGGGGAGCAGGGCTTCTGCACAGCTGCACACAGGAGCTCCTTGGCTTTGATACTGCATGTTTTGATTGCCTGGACTGTAGGAGTGGCCTTGCTCTTGTTGACTCAACCAAGCCCTTCAGTCAGGCCTAGTGCAAGGGACAGGTTTCAAGCCTTGCAAAGCTTCTCTGATTTGGGATATTTGTCATCTTTAAAAAAACAGTGTTGGTGGGACCTCTCAGCACCCCATTTTTCTTCAGGTTGCCCTGACACAAAAAGTGTCCATACAGCCTTACTTTTCACAGCCACTCTTTGCCTTCGTTCCAGGTCTTCTCTAGGCCACGATTTCGATATCCTACCATTGCAGAATAATAATAAAATAAAGTCATAAAGCTATTCTAAGGTCTGTGGATGCAAAGCAAATTCTGGCCTGAAAACTGCTCTTGGCAGGGACATCAAAACCATCGCAGTTCTACCTGTCCACATGGTTCAAGTGTAATCACTAGCATTTGTCATCACCTTTATTTCCATCCAGATTTATTATAAATAGCAGTGCTCCTTTCTAGAGCAATTTGTACTACTCCTCATCTCTGTTTCAAAGGCATTTTGAGTAAACAACCTTATTTTAACAAAGCAGATGGAAGCCTTTTTATAGCTGTGAGGCACTGGCAGTATATACACCCCTGAGCCAGCTCTGTTCTGCAGTACTGCTCTCTGCTGTACTAAGGAAATGTCTGAAGTCATTAAAGTGTTGGCTATAACCCATCTCACTTCAGATAAGGTGGATTTTCAAGGTTATAATATTGCTGAATTAGTTTTACAGCTACTCCAGAGGTACCACCGAGCAACTTACATTGATTTCTCTGGCTTCTTGTTAGAAGCTGTTATGTGAAAGCTGAAAGTAAAGTGAAGCAATGAGACCTCCTTGAGAAAGGCACTGGAAAACGCTGGGGCTCAGGGATCATGTACATGCCTGCACTGTGATGGTGCCTCTGTGCTGGCCTGGCCATTGCATCTTCCCATCTGTGGGACAATGCTCACCTCATGCTGGAGCCTCAGCAGTGGCAACTGGACAGTTGCTGCTTTTGAGGAATTGTCCTCTTGCAGTGCAGAATATTCAACACAGGTGCTACAGGAGGTGACAGTGTCCCCTTTTTGCTGTTTCCACCATTCCCATGGGCAGCTGCAGGTTTCTGACCTTGTCGTTCATTCTTGGAGGACAGCATCCTGGCTTTCAGCAAAGGAGTCTCTTATTGGGTGGCCACATTATTAAATATGTCTGAGTGGGTTATTTTAGTTAATCCCTGCCTCACTGCACAGGTCCTTCCTAGGCAGTAGAAAAGCATACTCAGAAGAGAATACTTCTCATACCTCTGTATTAAGTCAAATATGATCATGGAACTATCCCCAGAGCTCTGATTCTGCAATTCTCCTTTCTGCCCAGTCTGGAGTCCCTTTGGTGCATCCCAGGAAATGCTTGGCTGCCATTCCGAAGTCACAGGAAGGGTTTGTAGCATTAGCCATCAGCATCTGGTGAGTGCCTGCTCTGGAAGGAAATTTGAAAAGTGAGGGAGTTGTTGGGTACGTGCTCCACGGGCAGTGGGGAAATGAGGGGTTGAGTTGAGACCAAGTCAGCACAGCTGTGGGGACTGGGCATCTCAGTGCTGCTCTGGCCATGCTTGCTTCCTCCTGAGCAGGTTAATTACACAAACTTGTTATGTGGTGTCTAATCAAATCCTTCTTTTGGCAAATTAATCAAATGACAAGACACAACTGTCATTCAGGTTCCTTCTCATTGAAATCCTTCAGTAATTCTTCTGCTTCAAACCCTACAAGAGAAATGACGTGCACCCCTGAGATCTCTCAGCGCCGGGCTTAGTTGGAGTAAAGACTCTTCTGTTTCTGAGGCCAGGATTTTGAATTCAAGTTAATCATCTGGCCTGCATTTGTTTGAAGTGAGAAGTCAAAGGTGAAGATGAATAAAATATTGTTATTTTGTCATGTGAAGTGACTTGAGGTAATTTCAATGTTTAGTTTCTTGCCCATCACAGAAGCATTCATGAATTCCCAGTTTTGTCAGGAAAATATAACTTTTTTTCATTGCTGATTACCCTCCTGGTGTGAACTGCATAATTTCTTACTCAGAAGAAGATTACTGTAGCCATTTATTTTCTGGTTAAACCAGTGTAAATAAAACAATTACACTGAAATGACTGAATTTTCTCTTTAACGCATGAAACACAGATGCAGAATACACAGTCCATTAAAAAAATGTTCTTACTTCCAATCAAGTTTATATGGGAAAATTATCAGCAAAAATATACGGTTTTTGCTCTCTGTTTGGGGAGAAAAACAGAACAAGGCCATATGCTGAATATGCTTCCAGAATTTATGGAGAATTCATGCAAGATAATGAGCTTCTGTTCTATGCTAGGGGATGTGGGGTTGACCCTTTATTCCCACCGAGGGAATAAAGCTTTTAGTGTCCTCACTAATTATTCCCACTGATAAGGAACCTCAAGGAAGTCAAGCCACGAATAGCTGTGGCTATTAGACACTGCAAGGGTTGTACTGCTTCTGTCTGGGGAGAAATAAGGAAATGAGAAGGGGGCTAGGTAGGATCCCCCTGTGCTGGTGGCTCCAGGCTGAGTAGAGGAGCAGATCCATCCACGGTGGCGAGCGAGCAGAAACCTAACTCACTCTGAGCACCCAATTACACCTCTGCTTTACTCCTTTGATGAAGGTTTATATGGCTTGGCTCTTCTGCTTTTGATGTCAAATTAATTCTCACTGGCCTTTTTTTTGTAGGTCAGGGCAACAGACATCAGTTCCTTACAGGATGATAAACAACAAGCAGCCACAGTTGCTCCTGTGCAGAACCTAAATCAATGGCTGTTCTGCAATTGTGGTTAGCTAAAGGTGCTGTCCTCTGGTTTCTTAAGAAGTAGTTTTCCTGTGGGGGGCAGAAATACAGAATTCCCTAATACACTTTTGGACCTCTGTTCAGTAAATCAAGATGCAAAATTGACTGTTCACAAGTTTCTGGGTAGGTGAGAAGCTGGTGACATTTTCTCTGCCTGTTAATTATGTGAAATGTCTTCTTATCTTAAATTTTGCCAAAGTGTTTATTGGTCTCTGGAGACTGCAACTTACAGTGAGCTTTCCAGAAAGCAGTGCTGATGCCTCCCTGGTGTTGAAGGGTCATAAGCAATCAATTCACTCATTAATTATCTGCACTGCTTGTCATCTGGGGTTCATTAGCATGAAAATATTTAAGCAATAAAGTAAAGACACAACACATCTCTTGCCTGTCTGCTTCAGTGGATATTTTGGGTTTTCCACCTGCTCAGTGGATGACATGGAAACAAATGCCATTTACTCTTTGTCTTGCTCCAAGCATTCTCTCCCTCCCTGCTGTCCAGCAATCATGTAATTCGATCTCTTGCTTTGAGGCCTAGAAAAGCCATTTCTAAGAGAAGAAAAACATTCAGACAAGGCTTTGCCATTGCTATGTGCATCATTATTTTGTGTTTTTCTAATAGCTGTAATCAACTCTCATATTGCTCAAGAAGTTGTACATAAAATGTGTGAGATAATACATATATAAATACTGTATTCTGTCAGGGCCTATTGACCTCCCTGTGCCCTAAGAGTTCAGCCCTGGAAGAAGGTATTAGACTAAGGATCTTTCAATTACAATTGCTTATATAATTTTTCAGACACTTTCTCTAGATGTTTTGGAAAAGATAAGCTGGAGTGTCAAACCACACCTTTACAGAGAAGTGTTCTTTACCTTTGGATGCTGTATTAAATGGAATTATTTTCATCAAATCTCATTAATGCCAATGCATTTCAATGTGCAAATATTGAAAATGCAGGAAAGGGACTGAGGGCCACCAGGGAATACACAGCTTCCTGCAGGTCATGAGCTTTTCCTGATCCAGGGCAAAGGCCTGAGTTTTATACCTGGCTGACTCTGGGGCTGGTTGCAGGCACCTTGCTTCAGTTACAGCAGCTGCAAAAGCCTTTCACTAGACTGCCCAAAGGGCTGTGGGAAAGGCTGTTCAGACGCACTAAGAATAATAATAATTTTTTTTGCTTTGGCCATTAAAGTTTGCTTTTATTTGGCTGCTGCTCCATCAGGCAACTCAAGTGATGGGTTTAAGCATTTGATGAAAATGTTTACTTACAAAGAACATACACATGGTTTGTTTTTTCCCAAATGAAGTAGGAACAGAGGCTGAAACAGAGGTCAGTTTTATTGCACCTGCTCCCAGGTCCTACTCCTGTCCCAGACAGCTCCTCATCCTGAAGATTCTTTACTTTGTTCATGCTTCTGTCTGAGATATGCTCCCAAGTCTCCTCCTTCCCTTGAGTGACCTCCTGATGCTGTTCTCTCTCTGCAAAAATCCTGCCTTTACCAAGACATTTCTCACCTGCCTGTGTGTGATCTGTGTTTTGGAGGCAGTTCCTTGGTTTGGGTTTTTGGATCCTACAAGGCAATTTTGACTGCATCTTTCATTCAGGTGGGATGAAGCCTTGCTGTCATGCAAAAAGGTCTCAGCTACAACAGGCCTGCAAGCACAGGTCCTGTTAAGAGTCATGTTTGTCCCAAATCAGCAAGGATTGCTCATTTGCATAGGAGGTGAATTTGAACTACTTACCTACCTACACTGCAAAAATTTAATTTTCAGGCATATTCTCCCTTCCTTTCTTATCCTATCCTTTCCCCCTTTCACTTAACACATTTGCCATTGTTCCTTACATCCTTTCTCCAAAACCAGCCTTTCTGCACCCCCCACTCCCTGTAAACAACCAGGGGCTCTGGAACGGGCTCTGGAAGCACTGGCTCACCCTGTGCATCTTCCTCCTGGACCCCATGGTCAAACCACTCTCCCCACTTGCCACCCCTCACTCCACTCCTCCCCCCCTTCACACATTTTCCTCCACCCCATCTCTGCCGGGAAGTTTACTTACTTTACACTTTGCTCATTTTTGTTTCAAACCCCTCTGTAAACAGACTTCCCCACTGCAGGGTTCACTGTAGCAGGCTGAATACATTTTCACCTCCCATGAAGCCATACTAAAAGCTTTACCCCTTTTCTCTCCAAATCACTCACCAACCAAGTCCCAGCTGTATATCATCCAGAAACACACCACCAGCACTCCTCCTCCACTCCTCCCGGGGAGGCAGGCTGCTGAAACCAGGAATAATAATACAAGAAAAGTAGGTCATCTGCTCTCTGAGAACAGGGAATACAAAACTCAGCCACTGAGAGCTGGGTGAGCACAAAGAAGTTAAATCAACTACCAAAACAAACTGAAACAGAGCAGAAGCTTTGCTGCATTGTAATACAGAGCTTTTCTCCTCAGCAGTCTGGCAGTGCTGGTGCTGGCAGGGCTGAGCTGCCCGTGGCTCTGCCTGCTGCTGCCAGCTCCAGCAGCTCCCTCTGTGCTCTGCTGGCTGGACGCAGCATCAAGCCCTGTATCATGGATGTGCATTTGAAGGCACACAGTTTTACTGCAGTTTACTACTTCTCAGCATTGCCAAGTGTTTTTTTAAAAGTATTATTTGCTGCTCTTTGCCTCTTAATTTTGCTGGGGAGCACTCTGCAGTATAACATTTTAAATGTGGCCAGAAGCACTGAATTTTCCTATGTAGAAACGATAGGAAGGGGGAGGGAACATACTATACACACATATTGCAGTCTTTCTATTCCAGCACCATCTCTCCTAGGCTGGTACACTTCTGAGAAATCAGAAAAGCCATGAAATAGTCAGAAATGGAATAATCTGTTCAGCAAGAAGGAGTCTTTCTAGCTTTCATTACTTGGCAGGAACTTATGCCCTAAAGCTTGAAGCTTTATTGAGGTGCATGTGCAAGGAGCTGGAGCAAACTGTGCTGCCTTTAACAAGGCTACAATTTCACAACCACACAGAGTGAGTACAGGGTCATCACGTCTGGCCAAAGAGTCCCAATATTGCTGACAGGCATTATAATGAGTGAATCAGTGAGCAGCTCTCCACTGTAAGCCTGCTGTGAACCTTCTGAACAGCGTTTAAAGGACTTTGGAGATGGATTTCCACTGCTGTGTTATCAGTGTTTGCCTTTCTCAGCACGTTTGTTCTCTGCCTGCTCTTCTTTCTGCATGCTGCCCTTGTCCAGCAGAGCTGCCACATTTCCCCACAACTCATCTTTGTGCCCCACTCATACTCTGCCACCTTTTTCTTTACAGTGTCCTCTGTGTTTTTTTCTAGCTCATACCGACCCATCTCATTTTTTGAAATGCATACTTTCTCCCTTTCATTGAGCTAAGCTCTGAGGAATAAAGGACCATCTGAGGTGATGGTGCAGTGTTGTAACAGCTGAGGAGACATGAACAGTGTAAATGATCAGACATGAAAGGGGCAGAAAAGCAGTTGGCCTTATTTTCCTGCTTTCATCAATATTGCCCATACTGTCATTGACTTTGTATTTTCCTTGGGAATTGTGTACAGAAATGTTGGCAGCATGAATGAAGTTGCACTTCTATGCAAAGCAGGAGCCACAGGAAGTAAAATTAATGCTTATTGCATCTAACATTTTGCTGGAAGCTTGATGATTCACAATTCATAGTTTTATTTTTTTTTAATTCTAAAGATGTATAAGCACAAGACAGGCTCTAAGTAGAAACCATTATGATACAGGAATAATGCAATTCCCTGTGTCTTTGGGGATGGTCAATATGTTGTTCATTGCACGTTGCCATAGAGATGCAGTAATATTTTCTTAGCTGAGTGATGTGCACTGAATTATAATGCTTTCATAGGAGTGGCACAAGTTAATAAAATTCTTTATGGTTCCAAAAAATCATCCTTCAAATAACATTTGAAATCAAGGGATTTGTCTAATGCCCAGTTTCCCTCAGACTGACTGAAGTGTGGTGAGAGAATAACATAATTAAATCTATGCATCTTTGTTTAAATGTTCTGCCACACATTTTGACTTCTTTGATGAAGGATGCTATTGCACAAAGGTGCACTGGATTCATGATAATGGGCAGCAAAGGGAAAGGAGGAGTGAGAGCAATGGAGAATACAAACCTATAGCTTTCCAGAACAAGAGTGCTTGCAGTTCCTTCCATGTGGCCTGAGATTCCATATGCCCAACCACTTTCTAAAAGCCTGTGAGCAACATTCAGTTATGGACATGAGTCTCAGCACTCTTCATTATAAAATCACAGGATGGTTTGGGTTGAAAGGCACCTTAAAGGTAACCTAGTTGCAACCCCCATGCCATGGGCAGGGACATCTTCCACTAGCCTGTTTGCTCAGGGCCCCATTCAGCCTGGGCCTGAACACTTCCAGGGATGGGGCATCCACAGCTTCTCTGAGCAACCTGTTCCAGTGCCTTATCCCTTGCACAGTAAAGAGCTACTCCCTAACATCTAATGCAAACCTGTCCTTTCTCAGTTTAAAACCACTGTTCCTTGTCCTGCATCTATCTGCTCATACAAAAAGTCCTTTTCCCTCTTTTTTATAAGCCCCTTTAGTTACTGGAAAAGAGATTTCTGACTATAGTTACTGGAAAGGTCTCCCCATAGTCTTCTTTTCCAGTCTGAACAATCCCAGCTTTCTGGGCCTGTCTTCATAGGAGTGATGCTCCAGCCCTCTGAGCATCCTTGTGGGTCACTTCTGGACTGCTCCAACAGACCCACATCTTTCTTGTGTTAAGGACCCCAGGTCTGGATGCAGCACTCCAGATCAGTCTCCTGACATCAGACAATAGATGGAAAATCACCTCCCTCAACCTGCTGGCCATCCCTCTTTTCACAGAATCACAAAATAAGCTGAATTGGAAGGGACCCACAAGGATCATCAAGACCATCTCCTGGCCTTGCACAGCACCATCCTCCAGAGTCACACCATGTGCCCAAGGGTATTGTCCAAATGCTTCTTAAACTCTGTCAGGCTGGTGCTGTGACCACTTCCCTGGGGAGCTGCTCCAGTGCCCAACCACCCTAGGGTGAAGAACCTTTTTGTGGTATCCAACCTAAGCCTCCCCTGACACAACTTCAGGCCATTCCTTCGGGTCCTGTCACTGGGCACAAAAGAGCAGGGATCAGTGCCTGCCCCTCCTCTTCCCCTCACAAGGAAGTTGTAGGCTGTGACGAGGGTCAGCTGGGAGTTATCATTCTTGCAGTCATAATCCTTCAGCCCAGGGCACTGATATCCTTTTGCCCACCACCCATGTTGGACACAGAGGCAAAGAATGCATTAAACCTCTGCCTTGTCTGTGTCCCTGTTTGTGAGGTGTGTGAGCCATCCTCACCCTGTTATGGGCTGACACAGCCCAGGATACAATATGCCTTCTCTGCTGCAGGCACACATTGCTGGCTCATGCCCAGCTTTTCACCCACAACAACCCTCAAGTCCTTCTCCACAGGGCTGCTCTCAAGGACTTCTTCTCACAGTCTGCACTCACTGATAAAGATATTGAAGATATAGAAGATAAAGATATATGAAGATATATTTAAAGATATTAAAGATATATCGTCCCAAGACAGAGCTCTGAGAGACACTACTTGTCACTGGCCTGCATCTAGACACAGAATCATTGACCAAAACACTCTGGCTCCATCCATCCATCCATCCATCCATCCATCCATCCATCCATCCATCCATCCATCCATCCATCCATCTCCTTATCCACTGAACAGTCAATCAACCAAATTCCTGTCTATCTGATTTGAAAATGAAGATGCCACATGGGACAATATTAAAGGCCTTACAGAGTGTAGATAGATGACATATGCCATCTTCCCTTCCCAGTCAACTGTTGCCATCACTCCATCATAGAAGGCCACCAGACTGGTCATGATTTGCCCTTAGTAAAGCTGTGCTTGCTGCCTCAGTTCACCTAGCCCTAACCCTTGTCTTTTATATGCCTCAGCATATCTTGTAGGGGGATCTGCCCCACGATCTTGCCAGGCACAAAGGTGAGGCTCATCAGTCTCCAGTTCCCCATATCTTCTGTTCTCCACTTTTTAAAAATGGGAGCGATGTTTCCCTTTTTTTCCAGTCACCAGTGACTTCATCTGCTCACCATGACATGAAGGTGATGGAGAGAGGCTTGGCAGCTACATCAGCCGGTTCCCTCAGGACCCCAGGATACATGCCATCAGATCCCATAGACTTGGGGCTGTTCAGTTTTATCAAGTGCTCCCAAACCTGTTCTTCACTTACAGTAGGAGGGTTCATGAGATGATCTTGGGTGCCAGCTTTGAAACTGCTTCCTGAAGTTACGAGTGAGTACAAATAAAACCTGCTGCTGCTGGAGTGGAGAGTCCAGGGGCAGGCACAGAGGTCTGGCTGGGACTCTGTGGTGGCCCATACAATGTGGCAGGGATGAGACCCAGGTGCAGAACTCCAGCACGGCTGCAGATGCCAAGCACTGTACCCTTACCTCAACAAATAAGGAATGAAGGAAAGGCTTTGAGCTTGTCAGAGCTGAAGGTCTGGTTTAGATACATTTCTGGTGATACATCTGAGTGAGGGGAAGGTGCAGAAAGCTCAGGCTGCTGAAAGCACATCTCTGAGGACCAGATTTTTTATTTGATGGGGAAGATGTTTTGTTTGCTGAAATGAAGCACACTGGCTGAACATTTAGAAGGTACAGATTGCTGGACTTATGACTTCCACATCCACTCATCCCTCATGGAAATGTTGCTCACACAAATTCTCTAGATTGTTTTGTACCACAGCCATCATGGTTACCTGTGTCTGCAGCTGCCTGAGGCAGCAGGCCTTGAGCTAAACAGTATTAAATACTGACTTTTGATTTGCCAAGAGTAATTAGAAGAGATATGAAATTAATTTTTTAGATAATATTGAAGTCACTGCCAGAGCCGGAAATGCCAAAAAAATTATTGGCAAGAAAAATCTGTACATCACCAAGAAAATCTTTGCCTAGAAAACCACCAGTCAGAGGTTGGCCCATTTCCTGTGCTCTCCAGGGGTGAAGGATGCTGCAGCAAAGGGCATGCTGGGGTTTCCTGCTGGGCTAATGGCTGGTGGGAGCCCCTCATCATAGCCCATTACGGTGCCACTCAAGCACTTGTGTGTAAGGCTGCAAGTTAGATACAACCCAGTGAACCCAGTGGGCAGATTTGGGGTTTCCTGTATGTGGCTAATGAATGCCTCTGCCATGGAGCACAGTGATCTGCATGCTGTGGCAGGACTGGGAGTCTCACACTCAGACCATGCCACAACCAGCTATTGCTGCAGCCTGGCCATGGGCTTTAGGTGCTTTGTCTTGTTCTTATTTACCTCTGTAAAGCCACCTGTGTTGTGTGCCAGATGGCAAGCAGAGGTGACAATCACAGTGTTTGGTGACATTCGTGCGAGACCAGATGTTGTCCATGAGAGAGTTTCCTCCTTTCAGGATTCAACAGTGCTGAGCTCTCACTTCCTCGGAAACTGAGGTGAAGATGCTCACAATGTTTCAGGATAGTTTTTTGACCTGAGTAATTGATTTTAAAATTATTTTTTAACTATTTGATTTAATATTGAATGGCTACATCAGAACTGGATCATGCTGGATGCTGTACAATGGCCAGGCCATTCCCTGCAGGTTAAAGACAACCTGGCCAAAAGGAAGAGAAAGTAAGTGTATTTTATTCAAGGTCACACAAATGTTTTGGGAATCTTATCCCCCTCTCTTATGTGCCAACCTAGGGCTCTCTTCCCCAGATTATAGTTTCTTTCTAACAGGTGAGCAGACACACTCTGTGCCCTTACCTGAGCTTCAGAATACATATATGCAACGTAAAGAAATTATCTAGTCCTATATGCAATGAAAGGTCAATGGAAAGGTTGGGGTTAGTTCTAATATCTATGTGTTCTTGGTCATGAGACATTGTTTCACTGTATTAGGACTGCTGACATTTGTTTAAGTGTTTACATACCAACTCAAAATTCTCCTGGTAGTTATTGCTGGAATCCTAAATGGTTAAAAGATGGGGCTTAGTCTAGAGCCCAGACTATAAGTGTAGATATGATGGTAGGCTTTCTGGTTTTTTAAAAAGCCTTAATTTGTATCAGCTCATTTGACTTCCTTTACCAATAATACCAGCCCAGTACTTTTTACATAGGGGATGAAATATTGGCAGTGTCTGAACACCAGTGTTTCTTCATATCGCATTGCTGAGTGTGTTTACATTTTCTCCTGTGAAACCATCTGCTAGGAGGATGCTTGACCTTTTTTCTGGTAGTAACCTAACTCAAAAGCATGGGGCTTCACAAATATGAAACCTCAAGGTGATAGTTGGTGTGTCTTTGCTACAGGGAGTTAAATTTAAGGCTTACTAAAACAAGTATTTTAGGAATGCAAACTCAGGCTTATAAGCTCCACATGATCTAGCAATGTGTTTTTCTCCTTTCCCTCCCTGGAGCCTGTGAAACATCCAGCAGCACATAAGCAAGCAAAAGGCGTGCTGTTTCTGACTAGTTTTAGTACAGAAAGAGATCCCTGGTGAAGGACACCCCATGAGTATTCATTCTTGGGTGCATCATCCCCATGGACCAATTTGATCTAATTTTTCAAATGAGCCCACTTTGGGACCCTTCTTTCACCATTTTGAGTGCCCTCACTGCCTCTGTGGGCGTAGGAAGAGCTCAGTACCCCGCAGTGGGTTCTGAAAGCCCAGAGCAGGTTTCTTCACTGGGCTGTTTCAAGGAGGATGGGTGTTGTAAAGTGCATGCTACAGCCTGGGGTCTGTGCCAGGTGCTGGAGCCCATGGCTTGCCCCTGCCTGCTGTGCAGTGGAGCTCAGGGAGCCCAGCAAGGTCCGTGCTGCTGGGAGCTCACTGCAGGCTGCAGGGATCGCTGACAGAAGCTTAGCTCTAACTTTTATAAGCTGACTTAGCAGCAACTGCTTCACTCTGCAGTGTACGTCAATAGAATCAGTCAAGGCTTCTATCTGACCTAAATCTGTGTGACTGCTGCAGAACTCGTATGCGCTTGCATCAAACAAGGGCTTGCACTGCTGCATCCACCAGAGAGGTCCCAGGTCAGCTGAGAAGCCCAAGAACTTGGCATTTTGGGTGCTTGTAGATAGGATACAAATGGCTTAAATCCTGGCACAGCTGAGACTTGGCACATCAGCTGCAGAGGGACACCTGACCTCCTGCTCTGCCAGGCTGTGTCCCTCTCCACAAACCCTTCCCTGTGACATCCTCAGGTTGCACACCTGAAGATGTCCATGCTGGCCCACGAGTGACCATGCTGGGAGGTGGGCACCTCTCCCACCTGAGGTTTCATTGCTGCTGGGTGGGAGCCAGCTGAGCTGTGTTTAAGCCTGCTGGGAAAATCCAGATGAAGTAAAACACATCTGTCTTCTGCCAATGAGTTCAGTGTGTAGAACAATGGCACAGGGAAACAGAAAGCCTGGAGTTAACATTAAGAAGTCTTAATGAGACAAAAAACATTGCCAGTAGGTAAGACAGATAAGATCTCTATAATTGCATATCTCCATGCAGATCCAGTCCTAGGGCAAAACTGACAACTTCATATCAGTAATTTCTGTAGCTGTTTAGAAACACAGCCAAACACTGGATTGACCTGTGGGTTTGCATCCCAAACCAGAGAGCGACACAGCTGGAACTGTGATGGAGTGTTAACATTGTTTAACACTTTCCACTAAAGCATCACAGTTTCTCTTTTGATTTTGCCAGTTTTCAACTTTTGGGGCCAAAATTCTGCATACCAGGTGTTTGCCTCAGGCTGAGAAAATCTGAAAAGTTTTAGCCAGAAAACGTGTTCCTTTTGTGAAGGGATGAGGTAAAGGGAGAGCTCAGGTGAGCTGCCCAACCAAGAAACTCTGGAAGGGTTTCATCTGTGGGGCTCCTAGAACCTGACTCTGGGAGCCAGGTCTCCATCTCTGCCATTCCACCATGTGTCAGGGAGCAGCTTTCTGCCTCTGACAGTACAAGGACTCAAACAAGACCAAGTCTGTGCCCACACTCCCATTCCAGCAGCTGAAGCAGCTGAGATTTCCCAATTGTGATGGACAACTGCCTAATTTTGGGACTGCACAGTGATTGAGTATGTGCTGCCCTGGGCACCCCAGTGTCCTGAAACAAAGGAGGAAAAGCTGTTTGTCTCTGCCCTTCCCAGACACCAGGCAGTGCCACAAGGAAGGCCCTGGTCTTGGAGGAGGTGCAGGAGATAGCAAGCAGCAGGTCAGGCCAGTGCATCAATTTTGTTCCCAGGACTTCCAGAAAAATCACTGCTCCTCATGCTGTCCTGCCCACCTGGGGCAGCATGGGCTGTACTCTTCAAAGGAGAAACCAGAAAGTACAGACAGGGGAACCCAAGTTGTTACTCGTTGGTTCTGCCCCACCAGCAGCATCCAGCAGCATCCATCCTGCTTAACTCTTCAATCACTGCCTTCCCACTTCCCTGTATGCTGGGTGAGGGGGATATCTGCTTTCAGGTGCAGAAAGGTGGCAGCTTTGAGCCTTCAGATACCAGAGAGCACCACAGGTAGTACACAGCCTCCTTCTGTTGCTCCTCCTTCTGTGCACCCCTGTTTTGAACAGGCAACCTGTCCCTTACCTGTGCACCCCATCTGCAGTAATCCTGCTCAGTGTGGGCATTTCCCAGAGCAATGCTGGGGATATGGGAGAGAACTATTTCCTAATACAGATTAAAAATACCATTATCAAGTCAACTGGACAGTCTGCCAGCATGAAAGAATTTGGCAATAAGCTTTTTCTTGTTCTTTCTCTGTTTCCTTTCTGTTTCGCCATGACTATATCTTGACTGAAATGCTGCATGGTGGGTTTTGGAGAACTTGAGTACTGTACCCAGCCAGAAACAAATGCAGATATGATCGTGGCAGTTATGGGTTGTTTTCAAGGGGTCAACCCAAATGCCCACCACCAGAAAGTGGCAGTGATGCAGATTGTTTCAGTGAATACTGAGAAGGTGTGGCACCAATGGAAAACCTACGTCGTATTTCTCTGTGCAGACATGCGTACCCCTGAATGGGCTGCTGAGTCCTTCTACTGTGTGTAAGAGTGCTGAATGTTGCATCTAGCCCAGCTGGGGCAAAAAACAGAAAGAGAGATCATTAGAGCGCCCAAGGGCTTGTTCACCAGGCTGTGTGTGCTCTTGCCTTCCTCTGTTTCTTTCTGATCTCTCATCAGCTTCTTAGGCTGTGCTGTCAGTCCAGCCTTGCTCATTCATGCACTCATGGTTTATCCAATTATTGCATTACTGGCAGTGAAGAAGTGCAATAGACTCTTTCCTACCCACTGCTAAGAGCAAATGGCAGGGTAAAGTAAAGTGTGTGTGGGGTCTTTTTGGGTTTTTGGTTTGGTTTTTTTTTTTTTTTGAGGGGGTTTGGTGTTTTTGAGGTTTTTGTGTGTGTGTGTGTGTGAATGCAGATTGCTTGGAACATTATCTGAAGCTGCATGGTAAATTACAGAATATGCTAGGTAGGTAAAAGTGGGCAGGAAGGGTTCCTTGCTAGAAAGACTCTATTTAGGGAAAATAAGTTGTATCAATTAAAACTCATTCATTAGCAGTTTTTGGGGTTTCTGGCTGAGTTCCTTACAATTTCTAACTTGTTTCCACTTCTGCAGAATGACCCTTTAGTGCAGAAAACTTTCGTGATCAACAGATTTTTTTAAGAGATCCTGGAGAATTCCTGGTACAAGCCTGCCATTGATCCTAATGCTGACCACACTTCAGAGCTGAGGCATCATCCCTCAAGTCCCACTCTAACACTCACCTGACTCAGTGCTCCCTCCCACTTGCTCTTTAACATCATGATCCCCAATTTTGGGTCCAAAACCTGCTAGGGAATGGTAAAAAATAGAGAAGCTGATCGATTGCTTGACTGTGCTTTGATAGTGGTGCTGAAATCACTCTCCAAACACGATTTCTTTGCCGTGTTTTGGCCGTCGCCGCTGGAGGGCTGGTGGGGTGCCACGCATCACTGACTCTGGAATCTGAGTAGCAACCTCTGCTTTGAATCAGTTTCTGAATTGTTTCACTTTTGGGCCTCAGGGACCCTTTCTCACCCACACTGTGCTATTAACAGGATCTGCTGGGACTGGAGGAGGTTTCCACCGCCACCACATTCACATAATGACAATGAGAGCTGAGCAGGCACAAAATAACAAACCCAGGGGCTTCAGCTCCTTCCCTGGCATTCTCTCCTGTCCTTCTGCCTCTGTGCATCACTGCTATGGTGGCCAAACCCTGCAGCTGAGGTGCCTTTGAGGCAGCCAGTGCCCTCTGCAGAGGTAAACCTGCATCTCCTCGGTGCTCTGCCACTGCAGAAATTACAGCTTCTTTGAAACTGTCCACAGAAACCTGTTCCTTCTGTGCCTATAGCACTGCCTTACTGAGACTGACAAAATCTAGCTCCTCTAGTTCATTTTCCTTGGAGTTGGGACCTTTTCTGTTAGCAGCTGATGACTAGAAGAGCTAATACACACACCTGGGGCTGCACTGTCTTCCCAACTCAGGTCACAGGCAGATTGCTTTGAACAAAGAAAGCCCTTTACACTGCTTTCTTTTCACCTCAGAGACATTTTACCAGTCTCACAGCTGGGAAGTTTGACGCTGAGCTGGCCAAAATTGTATGACCAGAGAACTGGGATAGGTGCTCAGTGGTTTCTGCCACCAGTAGGATTTTAAGTGTTCCTGGAAACACGATAGAAACAAATGTTGGCCAGGTGAGATCCCCAGATCCTTAGTATGTGTAAGAGATAAATCCTGGCAGGATTTTCCAGTGATCCTTTGTAAGAGCTCTCACTGAGCACACCTCTGCACTTGTGTTTGCAGAGGAAACACCTTTGGGGCACGGAGGGACAAAGTGGGGAGATGGAGTATTTGCTTGTTCGCGGTATAGAGTTACTGTAACCTGTGGTGTGATGTGAGCAGGCAAAGGGGGAGATGACCTTTTGATTTTGTTTATCTTCCAGCTGCCTGCAGTATTTTTAATTTCCATCTTACAGTGTGCTCACTTCTATCTTATGGTCTGCTCACTTCTGTCTGAAAAGAAATTGAAAGCATATAATTGAAGAGCTGGTTGCTAGCAAGGTGAAGTCTTTGTGACTGTCACCTCAGGAGAAAAAGCTCATCTTACAAAACTAAATCTGAAATGCTGTGGGACAGATTATATTCTCAAAAAAAACCCCCATATATTGTTATAGGATCAATTTTTTAAATAGCATAATTAAAAATAATTTAGATGTTGGTCTGACTTGTGGGTGACAGTGAGAATTTGCAGCTGTGGGAACTAAATCCCAGAAGCCAAAAATGAGACTTGCAAAAAACCTAATCTGAAGCAAGAATGTATATAAGGAGGCCAGAACAAGACTGAGATGAAAACCAGATTTCATGTCTGATGACATTTTTAGGCTTCTGTCTTTTCCAGGAGAAAAAAGACCAATGAGTGCAATAGCAACTGGTAGTTCTCTCCTGGCTATTTTAAAGTATTGCTGAGCTCTGAAGCTCTTAAATGAGATTTATTACATCTCCCAGAGTAATGTACAGTGGATCTTCTGCTGAGGATTTACATGTCTGTGGAGTATTTCATCAGTTACACAATTATCAAACTGTTAATAGAGAAAAAATGCTACCCAGTCAAAAGCAAACATAAACTAGCTTAGCTGTTGTTGAGAGAATTATTTGAAAACATAATTTATCTGTCAGGGACTATTTTGTTTTGGGTGATTTAGCATGCACAGCATGCTCCCTGATTCAGCAGGAAGATCAGTATCAAGAACTCATTTTGGAAAACAGATCAGGTGAAAGCAGTAGTCTTCATTATTAAGCAGAAATGGCAAATACGGTACAGGTCAATATGACCAAGTATTGGACACTCCTCTAAAAATAAGGAATTTTGTAAAAGTTTTATCTTGTCAGATCTTGGGATATATTGAGAAAATAATGTTGTTGCTTCAAGACTTGCCAAATAATTTTCAGACAAATGTTGAAATCCTCAAGGGCTCTGTTAAACTCTCATAATTTCCAACACTGAAATTGCATCTTGCAGAGGTGAAATTGCTTTCAATCTGATGAGCATCTGGCTTCCTTTGATCTAAAAATAGTCTGTCTGAGCCCCAGGCACCCAGCACCATGCTGCTCCA
The DNA here is from genome assembly GCA_013397155.1 of Irena cyanogastra. NCBI lineage: Eukaryota > Metazoa > Chordata > Aves > Passeriformes > Irenidae > Irena > Irena cyanogastra. The sequence continues at coordinate 83,229 of VWZV01012683.1, read as the reverse complement.
TCTCCAGAGGCAGATGGATGCTGGAAGGGAAAGAGACACATCAGTGCTGGGGGAGAGGGGACCCCTCTTCCCACCTGGCAGGCAGACAACAGCACCCTGCAGCCCAGCCCTTCTGCCCTCCACAGGGAAACCCAGCAGCAGCTTTAGGTCACACCAGTAGCTGTGTCAGAGGGGTTTTTTGTGGTATTGCAGGATGCCAGCTGTGTCATGGACAGTCACTTACCAAAGAGTCCTTGGGTCAGAACAGAAAGGTGGAGTCTTCTGAAATGGTTTCCTGATGTGAACAGACAGGGCTGAGGGTGAGATTTCTCACAGCTGAGCACCCCCTTGGGAATGCCTGTGTCCCAGCCAGGCTGTGCACCCACAGCACCAGGTCCCACAGACATGACTCTGTCCTCTTCTGGGCCACGGGGAGCGAGCAGGAGGTACCACAGGACATGAGAAATGACAAGGTCTGTACTGCATCTCAGCTCCATGCCATTAGGAACCCGGCATGTTCCAAGTAATGTACATAATGATCTGTGAGTGAGACTGCTTCTGGGCAAGGCTGGATTTAACCCTGTGCTGAAATGTTGCTCCATTGCCTATTCTTTGCCAGCCAGAAAATACCAGAGAACTTTCGTAATGATTTCTTTGGTTATTCTACGTTTTGTGACAGAGCGGTTTCAAACCAGGTCACAAATCTGTGACTTCACAGCAGCTGGATCACAAGTCCTGCATTTTTTTCCTGTAGGCAAAATACCTTTATTGATTTCTAGTATATATTTTGTTCTGACAGGGAGATTTCCATGGTCATTGAGTTGTGCAATGAATGGTGCTTTTTTAACACATCTGAATTTGTTCTCATATCTCTGTTAAAATTGTTGATGAAGATGAATTTACATGAAAGCAATTTGCAGAGAACACCAGCCTGGCCATGAGTCAGCAGGTGGGTGCCAGGACATTTATTTCTGATGCTGTCCTACTGTGTGAGATTGGTGCTTGGGACTGTGTTTTCTAACATCTGTGAATGTTGTTTTCCTTGACACCTTCAGTAAGTGGACCAGAACACTGCTTAGACTCAGGGAGACAAAATCTGTACAAACTATTTTTCCTCCAGCATTTCTGCAAAACAATCCTTCCTCTTCATGTCAGCTTTTCTCAAAGGTCTGGTAAGAGAGAAATTCACTATTGTTTCTCAGATTGCAGCTGCTAATGCCCAAACAAAATCTTTTAAATAGACATATATAAAACTATGTGCAGTAGCTGCCATTTGGTGCATGAGTGTTATGGCAGTAGCCTGTTTTTGGGTGTGTGCCCTTAGCTGAATGGCACAGTGCAGCACCTGTGCTCTTTCCTCCATTTCATTCCTCTGAAGCCCTTAAAAGCCCTTTTTTCTTCAACCTTTTGATAAATTAAGATGCCATTAATATTTTTTTTCTCCGGTCAACTGTGTTCTTTTTACTTCTGCCAGTAATTCTGACAAGGCACACTTACAAGCAGGTAAATTTGCTTCATGTATTTCTGCTCTGCATTTCATCCCTGATAGATGCCTGACAGTTGCCTGTGAATGGAGTTTGGTCTCTGCTCAGTTAAATACGAGGCTTGTACCTTGTCTCAGGCACATCTAAAGAGCTGCCTTCAGAACCAGGAGATTTACCTGTTGAGAGTTTTAGATCAGTGTTCATAATTGTGGGGTGCTAAGTGCTCATTTTCAATAGTTTTTTTCAATAACAACAATTGATTGTTTAAGAAAAAACAAGATGCTGTTTTTCCAAGATGCTTGAAACAAATAAGCAGATATACACACATATATATATATATGTATGTATATTTGAGGCCTCCGTGTTTATTAAACACATTAATTGCAGTTGATGCTATTGAATCACCTTTGCTGTTAAGCTTTGTCTTTTAAAAAGAGCAATCCCATCTTCAAGCTTTAGCTAAATGTGTAATATTTTGTCCCAAATAGTGATTAACAAATTAAGTTTAAGTAGACCCAGAGCTCTACAGCAGAAAATGTTCCACACCATCATTATATAATGCCATATACTACCTGTGTTTGGCTTAGGGCTCTGATAGTGCAGAAAAGGCTGGGACCAGGGGCATTCCTGTGCCTGACTGTCCTGGCAGAGTCAAATTGGTGTCTTGCCACTGAGTCACCTGCTCTGCAGCAGCTGTGAGGCAGTAAGTTTACAGGATCTATTTGCACTTTGGATTAAAAAGCCACAACCTGCTCTGTCTTGTTTGAGCAGCCATAGCAAGAGCAGGATCCTGCACCATCCACCAGCAGGCAAATCCTTCTGAGCAGTGAGTCTGTGGACTGGCTTCTCATGAATATTATTCAACTAATTTATTGTGTTTGCATGGAAATACAAGCCTTGACAGGGCAGATGTGAGACCCCTCATCACTTCTGTTTGACTTGTTGCAGTAGCAAAGAGCTGCAGCAGTTATCTTCAGGCTGAGATGATTGACTGGAAGTGATTTTTCACCAGGTGACATTTGCAGTAATTACATGGTGCTTTATTTGCTTGGGAGGAAATAATCAGCACGACCTTCAAAAGGATCTACAGAAAGCAGCTCTTGCAAAAACAATTATTTGAACCTCCTACTATGGCAGCTCCTGGTGCAGCTAGGAAATGAGGGGAGTGTACTGCATGTATGGGAGCTGCTGATGGCTGCCAAAAAGCAGAGCTGGGAGGGAGAAGGGGTAAACTCGAGGGAAATCAGATTTCTTTCTGAAATCCTGTGTCTTCTCAACATCTGCTTATCCCTGCCAGGCTGCAGGTGGTGGAAAAATCAAGGTCAGTGGCTGGGGAATCAGGTTTATTGAACAGGCTGGAGCAAGGCTACAGATCTGACCCCCTGCTCCACCCTATGGAAGAAATTTTTTTTGGTACCCACTTATTCCAGGTTTTACAGCATTGTGTGAGACAAGTAATTACCTTACATGCTTTCTGCCCTGAGGATAGGACTTTCTCCATGCTCCCTCATCCTGTGGCCCTGAAAAACAACCCATTTGTACCATGGTGAAACTGGACAGCTTTCTGTGCATGATCCTGTGGGGTCAGCACCCCTCTCATGTCCTGGGACACAGCCTGGTCACTTGGGTGCACCTCTCCACTCCAGCCTGCAGTAAATGTTGGACACACTGGGTATTTCCACTCTTCTTCCAAGCCAGTGGCAGCCCAGGTCTCACTTTCCTGAACTGCTCCCTCTCTTAAATAAGGTAATGCCATATAAAAATAGCAACCTATGGCTAACTGGTTTATTGGAACTCCCAAAAGAAACTGTTAGCAACAAATTACCTAATAAAAACAACTTTTCTGACATCCCCACACCCACCTTCCTGCTGTCAAACTGAGACCAGCCTGAAATATTTAAAATGGGATTTTTTTTAAAAAAAGAATGAAAGTAAACTGAATTACGTTTAATTAAAAAATCAAGCCAGAAAGACCAAACAACAACAAAAATCTGAAGAGACTTTAAATAAACAAATATATTAATAATTATTCTCAAGCCAAGAGAAAGTTGGAAAAATTACTCATTTTGTGTGATCCTGAAAAAGAAGCCAGAAATCCTGTCTCCCATTCCAGGCAGTAAAACACACTGTCTCATCAGAGAAATCTAATTACCATTTTGTTTTAAAGGAGGTTGTTTGACATTTGTGTCTAACGTGTTTGGGGTGTGTGCATGGCACCAGGGCCTGGTCACCCCCCTCACTGCCCGAGAGCAGTCCCTGCCTCAGTTTCCCAGAGGAGGTGCCAGGAATCAGCCTGTGCTGGTGCAGTGGATGGACAAGGGACATAGTTTTGTCTTGCCAGCTGTTTGACAAAAAGCAGAGTGCTGCCTTGCCCTCCCTGGGCTTTGCACATCCTGTGGAAATCCTGGAGCTGGTGAAGGGCTGTGCAGGGCACCAGGAGCTGCTGCGGGGTCACCGAGCCATGCCAGCACCTCGGTTTGCCAAACCCAGGTGTGCCACCAAGTCACCAAAGCTGAGGGCAGCTGAGGGGTGGCGGGTTAGAGATTTGGACGAGGCACTGTGAATTCCACAGCACCTATCCCTGCAGCACCCTTCCCATCCTAGGGCTGCTGGCTGCGGAGAGACAGCCACTTAGGGGAGGGAGCTCAGCCACTCTTCTGGCTTCTTGCAGCGCTGGGACAGGGTCTTGCACACTGCTCTGTTTGCTCAGCTCTTTGGAGAGCACTGCCTGTGTTTACTCACAGCTGCCTTGTGCAAAAACTGGCTGCATTCCAGCAGGAGTCCCCGAGCTCAGCCCAGGACGTGCCCTCTCTGCTCCCTGGGAATTCCCCCCTTCTTTGGGACTGCAGGCTTTCTCCCCCTTTAGGCTCCACTTCATTGCACAGACCCTGAGGGCTAGGTGAGCTGTTTTTACCTGCCCTGCAGGTAATGCAGAGCCCATGTTGGTGCTCCCTGATGCCTAGCACCTCTGTTAGCAGGAGTGCTGCCTATCATTTTCCAAGGAGCACACCCTTGTAAGGCAATGGATGAGGTCTGTGAGCGTGCCAATGCTTGGAGTGAAACGCCCTGCACCTTCTGAGCTGGAGCCCAACCATCTGCTGTGCAACTGTGGATTGGTCAGAAAACTGCTGGTGACTCAGTAGAGGAAGCAGAGGCACGGGCAGTCTATTTTTAGCTGTCAGTAAATGTACTAAAGTGGCTTACTGCTGAGTTGAAGAAGGGACAGACAATCCCTGCTTGCCCTATTTAGGGAATAAATGTGAAATACTTGCATCCATTTCTAAAGTCTAAATTATAGGTAGTGCTGGGGAGAGGTGTGCTCGGGAGGACAAATCTCTGCCATCCCTCTGTGGGGCTCAGGACAGGCTTTGCTTCACAATGCAGCAGCAATTTAAGAGGCAATCAGCACTTTTGCAGAAAGAAAAGTAAAGGAGGAACCTGGGCACTCATCTGAAAGTGTGCTGCAGCTACCTGACAGTGCTCAAGTCTGCTCAGCCCTTTCCAAAAAGGATGTAAAGAAGTGATGGGCAGCAATGAGCCCAGGGGGAGTGTTAAGCTTTTCTTCTACAAAGGGGAGCAGTAAAAAAGAAAATCGTAAATCAAATTTTATATATATGTCCTGAATCAAAGATAATAAACATGTATAAAATAATCATAGAATATACTGAGTTAGAAGGGACCCACAGTGGACTATCACAGTGCAACTCTAGCTCTGCACAGGACCCTTCCAAGAATCACACGGTGTATACATGTAAAAAAGTTTGTGTTCACTTTGTATCAGAATATGAGAAAATATTTGGGGAAACTAAGAGTTTGCATATTCGCAGCCAACAAACATGTTTGGCTCATCTGGTGAAGAATTGTCTGCAGATACAGCAAACTTCATGAGTATTGTAAGGTTGCAAGGAAGATAAGCTATTAGTGGATATAAAAGGACACATAGAGATGTTAGTAAATTTTAACAAATCCCATTTTTGCCTGAAATGTCTTCTGCTACCATAGATAGTAACTCTGATTGAAATGGAGAAGAAAGAAGTCACTTTTCTTTGTGTGTGGCCTTGTCACAGCTCCTTCTCTGGTCTTTGTTTTCAAGGCTTCCACACATCCTTTCAGACGGGGTAAGAGCTGACATTCAGGGGACGGATGTTGGCAGGGATAAATTTGCCTAGAAAAATGAGCTGGCCAGGGCTATTGCTGGGATAAGATGCCATGAAGGAGTGACTGGACCAGTGTGGGAAATGAGCCAAATGGTAAGGACGGCAGAAAACAGGTCTCAGCAGGGCACCTGCATGTGGGCGTCTGGGGCTGAACCAAGATCTTCCTTCAGGAGGGGTTTGCCTGATGGGAGCTGAGACATAATCTGGGGGAGACTCTTGCAATTTGATCTGCAGATTGTTGTTGCCATCGCATCAGTTCTCTAAAAAGAGACTAAGAAAGCCTATTCCATCTCCATCTGTCAGTGGCAGTGGGAAAGGCTGCTCTGCCACAGGCACTGCTGCTCTTTAAAAGCTTCCAAATGCTCCTCTGCTGAGATGCTGCTGAGGTTTATTTCCTTGTGGTGGCTGTGGTCACAGAGCGGCGTGATGGGCTCACAGCAGTAGGAGGCAAAGCATCTGTACTGGAACAACTTCAGCATGATAAAATGATTTGATACGTGGGAAAAAAATAGCTGGGGGCGATAGAAAGAAGGAATGACCCCTAAAAGATAAAGGGGAGAAGATAAACAGCCTCTTGGGTTTTATTCATTGAATTCTAAGAATTGGCAGTTACTGATGGAGGTCTAGGGGAATCTGTGCAGTGCAGATCAATATTCTAGGGGGAGGGTTAATTAGAAAGATGTATTTTCTCTTTGGCAACATTATGTGCTGGAGCTGTAGGGATGGTCTGCTGGCTCTCCAAGACTATTCACACACAGACACTTGCAAATCTTGCAGAGACTGTAGCTTTTCCCAGCAGGTACCTGTGACCCACCCCCAACAGTGTCCCCACAGATTCTGAAGTGGGTGTGTAAAGAGCTCTGCCTGTGCCTGACTCAACCATGCCTAACCTCACGCTGTGCTCCTGGGACTTGCAATGCTGATATTCATCTCTGCCTGTTACTCATCCTCACCTGCCTTCCTCCCATCACCTCTGTGGCTGGAGGAATAGGGCTTGCTTGTCTGCTTTGGCAGAGGAAGGCACAGAAGCAGTTTGAGTTTTCCACATTGTATTATTGGTGTAAATGTTGGTGAGAAGCCAAAGACTGAATGTTTAAAAGCATGGGAGGTACTAGAGTCACATGGATTTGGTGGTTGAATCACTCAAAAATAATCTCTTTAACTTGCTGGGCCAGGATAAAAGTCACATCTCTAGGAATGCCACATAATAAAAAATCAATTTAAAAGTCAATATTCTTAAGTTTTCCCTGCAGAGAGCCTGTCTGGATTTGCATTTCCTCACAGCTGGTCTTTATGCACAAGATGTTCCTCATGCAGAGCTGCAGCTTCTGCTCGCTCTGTGCTCCCAAAGCTCCAGCCCAAGGCTGGCAAGGCAAGGCACTGCTGCTAAGGAATCCTGTGCTGCTGTGAAACATGACATTTATAAAGCACTGATTCCCTCTTTTCACAATCAGCCTTTGCATTCCTTTTCTCTCCGTGTCTGTAGAAGACACCGTGCTGGATGTGAGCAGGCTCACGGTACCCAGCTGCTGTAGCTGCCCCTCAGACCTCGCTCCCTTCCCTCCTGTGCATTTGGGTGTTTGGGTCTGAAAGTGTGCAGGTTTGCTCTGCAGCAGACTCCAATTGCTTTTTATAGGTGGCTGCCCAAAACAGGAGCACTCGAATGTTTGCATTTTTTGGAGGATGATTTCAGTCCTCAGCTCTGATCACCTATACTCTTTATTCCTTGCTGGATCTTGAATTAGAAAGGATTTTCTTGTCATTTTGCACTGGAAGAAACTGAGCATTGGTAAGAGCAGTGATTCTGGTCAGTGGAGATGAGGGAAATGGTCTCTCTTCCTCTGTTGCTGCAACTCTCCTGGCTTCCCTCCAGTTTCAGCCTGCAAAATCAGAGGGAGTACTGTGAAACACCCCAGCATACAGTAGTGAAAACGTCTTCCTCTCTGGGGCTTTGGCAATTTTGGGTTATTCCAGTGCTGGACATTGCACAGGCCAGCCTTATCTCTGCTGATATTTCAGTTCCTGTCTTAGACCCAGCAAGATCATCAAACTTCACATTGCCCCTGGGATCTGCCCTTAGGGGTATTTTTGACTTTGAATCACTCAGTCTCATAACTTGGCTCTTCTCTTGCACTTGTCATGAAGTTGTATAATCTGGGGTCTCTTGTGCTGGGATCTTTTCACTGATGTTTTCCTTTGGCTTTAGGTTTGTGCAGTTTTATTTATCAAATCCTTCAGGAAGCTCCCTGCTACTGCAGGCAATAATTATTCTTATGTGTACAGACTCTGCACTAGAAAAATTTCCGTTGCCTCTGAACGTACCTGTTTAGTACTGAAATACGGAGTTGGGCTATTTTTGGCATTTGCCTCATAATGGTCTTTGCTGCAGAGAAGATTTCTGACCACTGATTTTGTAGTCAATGCATCCTTCTCTTAGACCTGGATGTTCTGTTGTTTGTGGGCTTGTATTTTACCGTTGCCACATCTTCATCTTTAGACATTCATTTCCTTCTATAGCTCTGAAGAGCATCACTTTATTTAATTATTTTTCTTCTGTTACGTGGGAAAGCACTTTGTTGATTTGACCACTTGCACTTTGAAACCTTTTGCCTTGTTTTCATTGTTTTGTTATGTCTTGGCTGAGCCAGTGTAGCTCATCAGCTTTAATTGGGGAAAAAGCACAGGGTGTGTTTGCTTTTCCCTGAAAACCATTTTCTGCTTCATAACAAATTTTAAAGGCCTATAAAATTAATTAATAGCCTGTCTGAGTGCAGCTGGTGCTGAGGGGAGGCACAGCCTGCCCTGTCACAGAGCAGTAGGGAGTCCACCATTCTCTTCTCCCTTTCTAAAGGCTCTGTGTGTGTTTTGGGGCTAGAAATACTCTAGGAGTATCTCAGCGAGCAGCCGACCCTCTGCATACCAGTGGGATTTCTGCTTGGAAAGAGAGGTAGAGTGTCTCCAGGCATGGATTGCTTTTCCTCCAGCAGCTCCTTCACAGCTCCCATTGCAGGCCTGGGGGACCAGCAGGACTGTCTGGAGGGGAGCAGGAGCTCCCCTGTGGAGGCTGGTGGTGAGACAGTATGATTTCATTTCTCCTGGGGGTTAAAGGAACAGAATTTGCCTTTATTTTAGTTTGGCTGTAGCTGAGCCTCTGTGCTGCCAGTTCTGCCTGCGGTGCGCCCACACAGCCACCAATTCCTTATGGAAGCTTCACGGGAGGGGATGGTGGCTTCGTTCCTTGCCTTCCTCTTTCCTACACTGCTGTGGCCCCACGGGTGCCCACGGGTGTGCTCAGGCTGGCTCTGGACCGGGCTGTGCCAGGGCCAGCCCTGGGTGGGCAGCCCTGCTGCACCGTGGGGAGCAATAACAGGGGGTGGGGCGGGAGGGAGAAGTGCCCGCTGGGGAGGAAGCTGGCAGCTGCCTTGTTGCTCTTATGCTGCCAAATTTTTTTGCCCTCTCTGATGAAGATACAAGGATTACCTTATGAAGGAGAGCTTAAAATAAGAGTTTTGGTCTCCTGGTTTAATATACCAAGGACAAGCACCTTAAGCTCCTGTGTTATTGCCTGTTCTGGACTGAGCTCTCTTTTGTAGCCTTGGTCTGGCCCAAACGACCACAACTCCTCCTTTCTTGCAGATGTGGTTTCTTTCCATACATGTTTACATTCAGACATTACTGTTGCAGTGAGTGGAAAGGTCGGTGACTTTAATGCTTTCCTCTGGAATGCAGATGGAGGGGTGCTCCAGCCCCTGCACACCTTCTTCCACCTTCTTCTCTGTGTGAGAGATGCAGAGTTTCCTCAGGCAGGTCGACAGTGGTCTCTTAGTGTCTTCTTAGTGATTTATCCTGACTTCAAAATCTTTGTTATTTTCTTGATGCGACCATCAGGACTTTTGACTATGAAGTTGTTTCAAAGTATTAATTTGCTCTGTTAAACATTAAAAACAACAAAGAAAAGGCCACAGTTGACTTTCTCATTGTGTGACTTGCAGAAATAAAACCAAGAACGGGCTCATCTGAATCTACATCTGAATCTGTTCCTGGCTGGACAGCCCTGAAGGGTGATGCCATGGGTCTGCAGAGCAGTGCAGGTAAGTGCAGGGCTAAGGATCAAGGCAGGTGTAAGTACAACAGGAGGGGCAGAAAGCAACCCCTACTTGGCTGTCTGCAGCTGCTGGGCCACCAGTGCAATGGCCCAGGTGCCACAGAACTGAATATGGACGTGTACTTCAGGAGATCAGCTGCAAATTCCTGAGCTGTCCTCACATGCTCCCTATGGGAGGACAGATCCACTTGAGTGTGTGATGTGTGGTGCCTTGTCTGTACCTCATACTGCAAGGTGTTCATCACACCCTTCATCTCTTGCACTGCTGCAAGCCCCACAAGTATTTATGTCAGCACACATGTGGGCTAAGTAATAGCCACAATTAACACACCTCTGTGTAATCAGAGAATAGCACCTGGCCATGCCTATGAGGCTTGAGCAGAAGCCAAACTGTGTGGGTGGAGGGTTTCCCCAGAGGTCCTGGCAAACGCGGGGCCAGGCGATGGATTGATTACAGCTGTGTGTGAGGGGGTTTAAAAATAGCTCTCCAACTTTCCAGAGGAATGTATTTGTTATGGAGTCACTGAAAGGCTGGAGTAAGAGATCCAGGAGCAGCCTCTGGGAGCAAGCCAAGAGACAGAGCTTCTTCTGGGCACAGTGCTCCCTGGAAAGGCAGGCTTGGGCTGCTGAGCAAGGAACCTGCTCCTGTTTGTTTGCCCTCTGTGTTCAGGGAAACAAGACTCTGTGTATGTCTCATACCATAAATAAACATTGCTGCACCAAGGATATGCTTGACATATCATCCATTGTATTGTACTGGAAACAACCTGGCAAGACCTCACTTATTGGCTAATCCTTGGGCCAGATGGAGGTAAAAATATGTTGCAAATGTTAATTAACTACTTCATTACATGTCTGATTTTCTGGTTTTAAGCAAATAGCTAAGAAGGCTTGGTTAGTGAATGTATTTACTGGTGCATCCTGGTTCACTGCTCAGACCTGCAAGGTCTCAGCCTTAACAGTGGAATCGTAAGCTTGGGTGTAACAGCAGAGCTAATCATTAACACGTGGGGAGCACAGAGCCAAAAATCTCCAAATGGACAAGGACCATGCCAGGGAACTGAAATAAGGGACACACGTTCTGCTACTCTGCAAGAAAGAGAGGTTTCCACCTTTCAGACACAAAGGGATGCTAATTAACTGTTCATGATGGTGATGCATTAGGGTGAAAGGGGCTCCCTGAGTGTGGAAATAATGCACAGGTTCAGGTGGGTGTTTTCCTAAATAAGATCCCTAAACTGTATCTCCAGCATACACACTAGGATGGGTGGGAAAGAAGCAGTGACATTCAGTCTGGTTGGGGCAGAAAATGTGTATGGCTTCAATGGAAAGAGTAGAGATCCCTTAAGAAGGAGCAAAATAGAAGCAAAGGTTATGACAAGGAGAAAAAAAGGAGATGGGACTGTCGTGCAGGGCAGGGGGAGGTGGTGGAGGCCAGGACAGGGGGGATGCCATTACAACATCATGGAGGTGCTGGGTTTTGTAATCAGAGTGACACTATAAACTCCAGCAAAGTGTGGACTTGGCAGCACAGAGGAGCAGAGGCATTGGCCGTGTGCGCAGTGAAAGGTAGGCTGGTCCTGCTAGGAATGAGAGCTTCCTGAGGCAGAGGGGAGCTGATTCACATGTGTGGTTTACCCTCCATAAATCCCTGGAGTTACACCAGCCTCACCAGCACGCGTGGAAGAACTGTTTGGGTCTAGGAGGCATTTGTTGGTGGACAAGTTTTTATTTCAGGGATAAGTTTTTGGAGATTGTCGTGAGGAAAATAACTTTAACTGCAAGCAGTAGGCATTTGCCTGAGTGTCTCTGAGAGACCAGAGCTCTCACAGTGCTCTTGAACATGGGTTTGCAGATGATAACCTCATCTTTTGGCCACAGCATGCTGTGGGTTTGCCTGCAGGGTTACATATGTTCAGGAAATGGCAGGGAGATAGATGTGTAGAGATATATCTCACTGTGTTGACTAGATGCAGGCAAGCATCAGGATGTCTGAAGGCTTTGTGCCTGCCTTTTGGGGCCCTCTGCTAGTGGACACATTCCTCCTTTTGGTGCAAATTACACCCCAGAAGCTGGCACAGAAAGCCAAGGCAGAAAAGCATCCATGCTGTGGACTGCACGTCCTTCCAGCAGCACCAGCCTAGAGCTGTTATTTGGTCTCACATCTCAGGCAACAGATTTGCCTACTGCAAGAAGACACATGGAGGAAAGGGTTTCTCCTACTTACAAGATGGTGTTCATCAGCTTCCAGACCTGCTGTAAGGAGGAGTAGATTTGTAAGACACAAGGAACAAAATGAAGTCATATTTTTCCAAAGAAGAAAGGTTTTCTGAGTCTTGTATGATCAAGTAAGTGCAGAAACACGATTGTTTCTTCTCAGGCTGAGCCTTGACTTCTGTTTCCTGGAGTAAGTGCATACATGGAGGTTTAAGTGCTCCAGACTAGATGACATAACCTTCTAGCCTATAAATCAGCATTTTTGTGAGCACTGCATCAGATTTGTTCTGAGAAGAGCCTTTGAGCAGTCTCAGAGCTATACAAATATTTCAGAATCAGTATTTTATTTTCTTATTAAAAAAAAAAAATTGCTGCAACAAAATCAGTTGAATTTTGAGACTCCAGTGGGACATGTTTCCCCCTTTCATGGCTTTTTCCAACATCCTTCCATAGTGCCAGAACAACCTTGGGTCTGATTGCTCCCAGAAGCCCTGCCAAGCACCCAGCACCTCTGGATGAGCACTGGGAGCATCCCCCTGCCATCCCTCCCTCCTTGTCTTGTCCTTGAGCACCCAAGGAAAGGGACAAGTGAGAAACATACCTGGGTGCACAGAGAAGCAAAACAGTGCAAGATGCAGTTTTAAGACATGGGTTAAGCAGTCCCAGAGTGGTTAGCTGACACTGCATTTCCATAAGCAAGGGCACTTCCACCCTGAGAAACAGCCTGTTGGTCAGACATCTGGCATGCTGGGCAGCAGAGCTATATCTGTCCTGGAAATAGTGGTGGCAACAGGTTCAAAACACCAGGAATAGCAAGCAGCAAGTTTACTTTAGGTGTATCAGTGACCAGATATGCCATGTTTTGGCAACATCGCAGCAAGGCGAGCTTTGAGAAGGAATTTGCAGGCAAATATGATAGCTGCAGGTTATGTTTTTTTGGAGTGGCCTACATCTTATTCCTTTTTCTAAGGGGAAAAAAGTAGAAATGAAGATAAAAATAGAGGTTTTATGTTGGCCAAACAGCCCTGAAAGGGCTGGAAGAGAAAACCCAAACAGCAGAAGTGTTGCTTAAAAAACCAATTTAATGATATTTCACAAAATCTGAATTTTTCCATTGCTGCCTTCAGTTACATAGAGGCCTTTCATATACCCAAGTCTGTTGATCTCTGATAAAACAGCACAAAGGAGGCAGCTCATTAACTCTCATTCTGCACTGAGCATGTTTTGATGTGCAGATTGCTGACAGCACAAAAAATCCTTTCTGGCTGTGCATGTAGGGATAATAGCAGTATTGATAATAGGTGCCTGCTGCAGGCAAAACACAGGGGAACCCCCATCTCCTCAGCATTTCATCTCAGGAGTAATGACCAGGGAACGTGAGGAGTGATTGTGGAGTTAAACCTAATACAAAGCTCCTGTAATTGAAAGCCAAATACAGCATCTCAAGTCAGACTCTTGAAATAAAGACTAGCTTTTAAAAATTCCTGCCATTACTAGCTAGTTATTGATAAAAATAATGATTTTGTTTTTATAAAGGTTTTCAAGCTCTCTTGTGTACAGAAGACTTCTCAAACACTTAACAATTCCAGGCATGAACAGTTTATTTGAACATTTAGCTTGCAACACTGGAGGCTACAAACAAGGAACTGTTGTGTTGGTGTAGGGAGGCAGAGAGCAAAACTAACTCACCTGCTTCAGTCAACTAAACTGGGTGGAATTAAACAGCATAAGCGAAAAGAAAGTTACATTTAATGGATAATTTTTTAACTAGCCAATGTTAGACATCAAAACTGGAAACTGGTATCTTTTAGAAGAGAAATTGTTGGTGGCACACCTGAGTGCATGAATGATGGGCATGCAGCTTTGTGGCTGTACTTTGATTTCTTTCTCTCTCCTCCAAAATCATGAAGGATCATGGAGAGATGTAAAATGGCTCCATTAGAGTTAAACGCTGATGTTCACTGAAAGAACAAAAATAGAAAGCGAACAACAAATGCATTGCTATGATGCTTTGGGTGCTCCATTGTCCTAGCTAGTGTCCTCCTCTCTACCTAAACTTGGAGAAGATGGTTTCAGGCCCGTTTAAGGTGGGATCGGTTTGCCTCTGTAGATACAGACATGATGGGTTTGTAGTGGTGTGCAGCAATAGAGAATGTCTGTGCAGTTTTGGGGTGCCTGTTGCTGAGCCAGAGCTACTCCAGCCCATCAGAGCTGCTGGGCCAGCAGAGACCATGGGCTACCCCTCTCCTCTGCACTGCCACAAAGTCAAAGCCCAGGAGCATCCACACCATCACCCTGTGTGCTGAGAGGCTGGTGAGGAGGCACACCTGCAGGGAGTGACCCCGGGAAGGGAACACCCCGTAGCAGGGAAGTGGTGATCACACAGGGACCTCCCCAGTCCCCAAAAATCATAGTCGTGCTGGTGGCATAGCTCTCCAAAAAACTGGCAGGGTTTGGCTGCTTTGCTCCTGCTCACAGCTCTCGCTGGTGCCCTGGTGCTTGCTCCAGGTTGGCACAACTCTGCTGCAGCCATGGCAGCTTGTGGAGACAAACAGCCAGGGTCTGCATCTGTGCTGCCCACATTCCCAACTCAACTGGTCCAAAAAACTTTGTCTCTATGAATGGCAGTCAAAATTAGACCTAGAGGAAAGTTCAACTTTAATGTCAAGTGCCACTGTTTCATTATGCGAATTTTTCAGAGCTGCAGCCAAATCTGTCCAGTGCTACTTAATTGCTTAATATGATAAATTATGTCTTTTGCCAACTGCTTGCCTAATTATGTATTTTATTCCTTGTAAACATCATCTCTGAGACGATGGAAGGGAGGCTGTGCAGAGTTTCCACAGCCAATCTGATGGGCTGGAGTACAGCAGCTATTTCTGCAGCTATATTTATCTTCCTCTCGTCAATGTGACTGACATGGACCTCCAAGAAGTTGTCTTTTATACCCCACTCTTCAAAATGAGGACTCTCTCTGCCACTTCTCCAGGAAGCTGTTTTTGAATCTATTATAAAAGGTTGTTTATCTCATCTCCCAAGGACTTGCATATTTTCACAAAATATCATTTGGCCTCTTGCCATGTTTTCAGTCCAGAGTGTCAGACGCCAGGCCAGCTTCGGGCAAGAACTGGGAGGCTCCTCTCTGTCTGAGCTCCTCCTGCATCACACCAAGACACATAATTTTTGGGGATTTTTTTGTGCATTTTAGTCAAGACCAAGCAATTCTGACAAACTAGAAAAATATTGTTTCTGAAGCCACTAAAAGTTGAATTTAATGTCTGACCAGGTTTAACTTTTTAAGCTGGAAATGGAGGGACAGGTTGCAGATGGACTGCACGTGATGGTGCCAAGCACTCAGCAGCCCAGAAGGGCAGCAGCCCTCTGCCCTTGGGAGCCCACAGCATGATGTCTGTTGATTTGTACCAAGGGAGGAGTATAATGCTGTACTTTAAAGTGATGATCATTAGAAATAACTATTTAGGACATTACAGCTGAGGAGAAAAGTATCCAAGTCATCTGTATCAACACTGTAAAATACAAATGTCTCTGTTTCATTTATCAACTGCTGAAAACAAAAGGGGTTTAACTTCACAGGATTTAATATTAGTTTAGATTTTTTTCCTTCTGATAGTGCACATGATGAACCATGCCTGGTTGAATTCTGAGGGCGCAGTTCCCCTCTTGCTTCCCCTCTTACTTTGTTAAAAGAGAGCAGCTCAGAGAAATGAAGACCAGAGGTCTATTTGCAGAAGTCTGTATAGAAAATGTGGGCAAAACGGCAGGAACAACTCTCAGAGTCACATGAGACAGCTGAACAACCCTGCACACAATTAGGATAAAAGGGCAGTTCCCCCTGGGCAGCAACTGCATGATGGATGGCTGCAGCTCGCTGCACTGCAGCTGCACAAGAACCTTCAGTATCTTTTTGTGTACATTCATTTCATGTGAACGGAGGCCACGCTTCCTGTGTTGAAAAGAACATTAAAATGTATTTCCACAGAAATTCCAAAAGCTATTAGATTTATTCTTGCATTTTGTGAGTGATATTTATGTGCTTCCCAGCTTTTTTTCTTCTTTCCTCCTTTTGTCCCTTTTTCTGTAGGAGCTGAATAATTCATCATAGAAGGAAGCACATGGATTTTCATTTTTTATTTTAGTAAAACAATACTTCAAAGAAAGCAGTGTCAGAGGTTTGCTCGTTGTGACTCAGATTTATGGAAAAGGCACTGCAAAGTCTCTGGGATCTCATTTTAGCATGGACATATTTGTAGGTCTACTCTCAGACTTATGTTTCCTCAATATAAGCTTTCAAAAAATATCCTCAAATTAAGGAATGCTGCCACTACAAACTCTGTATAATTTGACAGACAAACATAATAAGATTATGTGTTTTCATTCTCTCGTCACAGAAGAATTTTTTGAAATATTCTATTGGCTTTTCTTTGGGGGGGGAGGGGGCATGTGTTAAGTTTGTGCTGAATAACTTAGTAAACTTCATCAAAATCAGCTGAGAATTCTTCAGCTGAGGAAACTATGCATTTTTGGGGACTTTCTTAGCGATTAAACTGCCAATGCAAGATTCAAAAGCTTTATCTTTTTTATCTCAGTCACACTTAAAAAAGCAACCTATGTCTGTAGGAGAAGATCAGGAGTTCCAAAATGCTCAGTTTAGAAGGCTGACAGTTCAGTACTTCAGATGGCACCAACACCAAAAGCAAAATGTGCCATCTTCAGAGAGAAGGCTTTGGTCAGCACTGATAGACTGTGAAGTGCTCTCCACTGCCCACTGTGATATTTAACTCTTAAATCTGTCTGACACTTGAGGTTCCCAATAACCCACCATAAACATATAAACCACTTGGAAAGTGTAAACACAGCAGGTCCCTACCAAAATGCAGATCTTGTGCTTCTGACAGGACTAGCTGGAGTGGAAGGGTCTGGGGGAGTGAGGAGTCGTGACAGAGACACGGCAGGGAAACTCTGCTGACCACACAGGCTGGGAAACACTGTTGGCAAAGCTTGCAAATTCAGATGAAGTAAATGGCAAATTATCCAGAAAGGCAGGGTGTGCATGGGTTAATTTTGCTCATTCTGTGTCCCACTACAGAGATGTAGAATTTGGGTAGGAGATGCTGTAGTAGGAGGGTCTCAATCCAGCCTTTCCTTAGAGTTTTACCTCATGTTTGCCCATGCCACAGAATAGTCTTGGTTTTAATACATTCAGGAATTAGATCACAGTCTTGGAGTCCTCATTGTGTAGCTCTTCAAGACAAAGTGCCAGACCCATGGAAAGGTCTGAAATAATGTCTCTGCAGCAGTAGAAATTATTCCTTCTACCTTTGCAGCCCATGAGCTGTGGGATGTTAAGCAAGAGGCACGCTTCTGGTAGGGAGAGGCTCTCACACCAGCTTCTCCAGATCCTGCACAGTGTCTTGGCAAAGCTAAACCTGACAGAGACCAGTTCAGAGCCTCCAGGGATAACTTTGTTTGGGTTTTGGCTCTGCTGTTGTCAGATAAGTACAACTCATACTTAGGTATTCATTGCACATCATAGGTACCATCTCTTTTTTGAGTATTTACCTTTTAAACCATACTGTTTAAATAACATCTTTTCTCCTAAAGGGTAGCAAATTCTGCTCACCTCCTGCTTCTTTGGGCATTACTGGCATTTGTCAGGCATCTGACACACTCAAGTGCATTGCTCTTCAAGGCACAGAGATTCAGCTCTCCACTGAGAGCTGTTATTTAGGGCTCAATTGATCTTTTGTCCATGTTTTGCCTTCAGCAGCTCAGCAAAGCTCCTCGCAGTGCACACTGTGCTGTGTGGTGGATTGTTGTGAGGACTGTGCTGGCCTTTGTCTAACACACCAGCTTGTCTCACTCTCTCCTGGATTATCTTCTGACCCAGCAGTTCTTATCCAGCCATAGCTGTCCCCAGGATTTCTCAGAGCCAGAAGCACATGTGGTGTTTATACAGGCTCAGAGGGGAACCCTCTGTTGTGACTTCATAGGGGTTGACAGGGCCCTTTTTGTCCTCCTTATGCTTTGCATGTGGATTTTGTATTGTTTCCAGACAAAGTGAGACTCAGTTGTGTGTGGCGTCTGGAGCCCAATGCATTTTTTCCTTTCTTTCTCTTGGAATTGCAACGTGAAAAATGGTTTATGCTCTTTTAAGAAGAGGCTGAGCTGATTTATCTGACATCAGTGACGTTACGTGGGCAGTGAATGGAGCCCCTTGTGCTTGCAGAGCAGTGGAGGCTTTGGAGCAGGGCTGCAGGCTCAAGCCTAAGGCCAGCTATGACCAACCTTGGTTTTTCTCACCCAACAAATTCTCCAGCTACATCAGCTGGTTTTTTTAATAGAAAACTGCAGTTTTTTGTGAAAGTTCTGCAGTACGTTTGAGTGAGGGCTCTTACCCCCTTAAGGAACAACTGAAACACATTTTGAAGCAAATACACTTCAGCAAAGTGCCCACAAATACTGCAATGAGGCAAGAGGCTTTAGAAAATCTAAATTTGGATTGTTAAACTTTGGTTTGGTATGGCTTTTACTTTGAGACTTACCAAGAAATGAAGGCAACGTGGGTGGTGTTAAAAAAACGTCTTTCAGTAACATTTAAAGACTTCTGAATTTTTCCTTGTAAAAGTAGATCATTCATTTTCTTCCAGGCTGAGGTGAAAGCTGGGTTACCCTGAGCCATGGGTGGCAGCTGGCCAAGAGGCCACTTGTCATTTCCATGCCACTTGTCATCTGGCATCAGCAGTACACCTCAGAGCATTCCTTCTCAGGTGAGTGGAACTGGGGTTTGTGCTCACCTCTTGCATAAACAACAAATCCATTAAATTCTTCATCTTTGTGACTGCAGCAACTTCTTCTGACGTTTGCAAGCTCATGCTTATTTTCTGACCAATTTTGTGCGTGTTTTGTGCAACAGAAAGCAAAGCATTTTGATCTATCAAGCTGAACGCTCTTCCTCATGCAGCATCCAGTTGTGTCTAAGCCAATTAGCTCTTTTTTTAAATGTCGTCACCCTTCTTACATAAGTAAATACCCAAAAGAGAATGAGGGATGCAGGGGACAAAAAGTATTTAAGTGTGGATATCAATGTAGAAATTCTTAAGGGTGCCTTCGAGGCAGGAAACATGGAATTTCTGACCACCATTCCCTCTGTTCCCTTGATTGGGGCTTGTTTCCCTCTACTGATATGAAGTGCAGAGTCTAAGCTATAGGCTGAAAGCAGCAGAATGGGTCAGAGAAGCCAAAAAATTTAGGAGAGAGTTAGTCTGGCTTGTAATGCCTGTGGGAAATCAGTATGGTGGGAATGCTAGTTCTTCCCCTCCTCGCATTTTCTAATTGCAAATTGCCCCATCCTCCACATCCTTTGTTCTCAGTTTGCTTGATAGACAAAAAGAGCAGGTCCTGCTCCCCCAGAGGGTTCTGGCACTCCCACCAAGCCAGCTCCTGCAGGGCTTTGCCTCCAGAAGGGAGCTGAGCAGGAGTGCTTGAAAAATGGGATTGCCATCTGGCGTACCCAGGAGACAACACAAAATGTTGGGAACCTGTCCTGTGCTGAGGGTCAAAGGGGATTTCCAATTTCCCTGAGGGCATGTGCATTCCCTACCCTTCAACATACAGGACTGAAATTCAATAATTGAAAACACAGAATATACACAACACAGCCACCATGTGTGTGAAAGGAAATAGTAGGCTCCTAGCCCTGAGGTGAAGGTTCCCCCACCTCTCTGTGGTTGTGCTTGATATCACCAGAAACAACCAGGACATAAGATCAAATGGTGCATCTTGTATCCAAACTGTTTGTGGTCAAAAAAGAGGGCAAGAGGCCACACAGAGGCTCCTGTAGGAGAACACAGAGAGTAAAGACGTTCTTGTGCTTGCAAAGGACCAACACCAAAAGCAGTTCTCAGGTGTATTCTCACTTCAGGGAGGTGTGTTGGTAAAGGGTGGCTCTGCATGCCAAGGCTAAAGTTTGTTTCTCCTTTTGCATTTGATGTGAATGGCTTCCCCCATTTTAAGAAAAGACAGCTCCTTTGGGAGATCCCATAAGCCTAAGGAGTATTTACTTTTTCCAGGTGCCAGCCTTGCAGCTGGACATAAGGTAGGAAAGAACAAGGACTTTCCTTGCCTTGTTATCATGGGCTTAAAACCAACACAGCTGACTCTTATGGATCTGGGAGGAGATCTGTAAGATCTCTCCTCTCTCTGACTTACCAGACTGATCTTCCAGCACTGAGTTTCACCCACCCCAGCAGCCACCTGTGGAATGGACATCAACCTGCTGGGATGGGATGTGGTCTGGGGGATGTAGGTGATCCCTTCTGCTTGGCTTGCCATGGATGATAGCACTAGGGAATGTGGGGAGGAGTGCAGCCTAAAACAAGCACAAGTTAACCCAGATGCTGCCTGTTCATCTCCCCATCCCATCTCCTAAGCACCAGCACTAGCCCTGGCTCTGGACCAAGCCTGGCTCCGCCCAGAGGAAGCATTCCCAGCCAGAGACTGCTCTCCCTGTGTTAGACAGACACCGTGAGCCCTGTGCAATGCTTTGTGTGCCTGCTGTCACAGCTCTTTGGCTTCATACTTAATTTAAGGTAGTGATGAATACTTAGACCCCTTTGATTTTTCTGTTTCCCTGCTACGTTTTCTCCTTTCTTCAAAGCTCTGTTAATTCTCTGTATCACCTGGTCCCCTGAGCAACTTCTCATTTCATCTTGGGAAGGAAATTAATTTAGCAATGTTTTCTAATTCTTATCCTATGCCCGATAATGTGAATAATGTATGTGCTACCAAAGCCATTTGTAATTAGTCCATTGTGCTGCTAAACAAAACCTTAGGACCCAGGGTTTTGATAACAGGAGGTAGGAAGGCTTTTGGCAGGTAGGAGGGCTTTTATTACTGTTTTTTTTTCTGTGCTTCACTTTTTTGGTCATATGCTCTTTATCTCTAGTATTGTCTGACTGGTTGATAGTTTCTGTTTCTGAAGAAGAAAGTCAGTCTGTGAATCCATGATAAACAAATGCCTCAGATAAGTGCATTTCAGTGGGTAATTATATCATATTAGTAGTAACAAAAATGAAATCCAAATATCCTTACTGTCATTCAGATGAGGTAGTGGTTGGGTGAGTGAATATCTGAGCCTCAAAGTGTTTTGCTAAGAAGTCCTTGAATTCTGGTTGATTATTTTAAATGTTCTGATTTATTTCTCATAAACTCATAACAGTGTGCCATTCATCTTAAAGAGATTTGCCAGTCAATTTTTGTGTTCCTTCTCTTTCTCTCTCGGTCTGGATTCTGGCATCAAGACACATTTGTGTGGGCAGTCTAAAGCCTCCTCTGCAGCCAGCCATTATCTAGGAAATGTTCTGAGAAGCCTTTCCTGAGAAATCAAAAAACATTTCTACTTCCAAAATGACCTTTTCAGTTCTATGAGAGTGCAATAACTAATTTA
This sequence comes from Irena cyanogastra, assembly GCA_013397155.1. Lineage (NCBI taxonomy): Eukaryota > Metazoa > Chordata > Aves > Passeriformes > Irenidae > Irena > Irena cyanogastra. Next base: position 61,821 of record VWZV01012683.1, on the reverse strand, counting down.
GGTACATGCTCTATTAGCCCAGTCATGGTTATTAGCTACACTAACAGCTTCAGCTAATAAGATGCAAAGTTTGAGCCTCAGGATCATGTCTAGTAGTGAAGAAAATATGAATACTTACCAGGGGGGAGATTTAGCTCTTTTAAAAAGAAAAAAAAAAAAGGAAAAAAAAAGCAAAAGCTGGGAAAAAGAAAAGGTAGCTAACCATATACCTGAGGTAAAATGCTGACCTAAATAGCCAGGTTTTTACCCTGACTCTTTTACCTTACGTTTCTTTTTCATTCCTAAACAACAACAGTTAAGGAGGATGCTAAATGCAGGGCTGCACACAGTTTTCAAAGTGCCTGTGGTATCACAGGTCAGGCTCCTGCCCCTCTGCTTTACCTGCACCAGGGAGGTGGACTTTGTCTGATGGCGAGCACAGCACTGCCAGCCCCTTCTGAGGCCAGAAAAGAGGTGTGTATTGCTAAAAACACTTGTCTTGCTGCACAAGCAGCCTGCATCTCACACTGCCCGTCGGGATTGCGTGTGTTAAATTGGTTGTGAAAGGCTGAGCAGGGACAGGGAAGAGTTTTAGAAAGTTGAGGACCAGCTGGGCACATTTCCACTTTCTCCCACTTGACATCTGGTAGGAGTTTTTTCCATGCCCTGATCAGATATGCTGGCTGGTTAATAAACTCAGGTGCAGGGCAGCAGCTTGCCTGATGAAAATGAGTAATTATGTTTCACTTTCCATGACTGGAATTTTGATTGCCACAGACATGATAAATAGGATTTTCTGACCATTGCTTAAAGAAAGCTTTTACTCCTAGGAAATAATTTTGTATGTGGGAACTGTAACCAGGCTTTAAACCATCAGCAAAGATGAGGGATAGTGAGAGACTGAGGGAGCAGTATCATGAGAGGAGGTCTGACATTTTATAATTGTCTTGGAGAATAAGCTGATGGGAAAGGACACAAACAGCCCAGTGACAAACTGGACACACAACACTGTATCAGGTGGAGCTGCAAGGCATGGATATTGTTCAGGGGACTGGGAAATAACATCAGATCTGTGTTATCTTGGAAAAGTAACACCACCCCTCCTTTTGGAGAGTTTGGAGAGGAGTTAACATGAGCCAGATGTTCATTTATCAAATAACTTTATTACAGCAATCAAATACAGTTGAATAAACCATAACTGAGTGTTGGTATACCAAGCATGAAGAAATTGCACTGTGTTCTCAGAAAGCATTTGTTAAAAATAAGCACTTCATCTTCTTCATGTTTGAAATATCTAACACTCAGTTTTGAACTGGCACTGTGGGAAGAAGCAGGACTCAAGAGCAGAAGTTCTGGGAACCATGGATTCCATTTACTGCCGTGCAGTTCTCCCATGGACGGCATGCTGCATGTGGGGAAATCTGTCTCTGTGGCACTGGAGCTAGTCAAGCCTGGGTTTTGAGGACCTTGCAGCAACCTGGTTTTGGTAACCAGGAAAGGGCTAACTTTGGCAGGAGCTTCCCCTGCATAGGGGCTGCCCAGGGAAACCCAGGAACCCAGATTCGTTGGAGATATCCCGGAGGGAGCAAGCAGCACTGGGGCAAGTGAGGAGCTCTGCCTGGCTGAGTGCTAGCTCAGACCTCCTGCCTGTGTCAGGGCATGTGCCACACTCCCATCACCCTCCCTCCACCAAGTCTGCCTCTGCAGTGCATCCGCAGTTATGCTTACAATACCCCCTCTCAAATGGTATCTCCTGTCTCTTGGCCAGGCAGATGAGGAGCTCTGGATCAGTGCAATCAGTGCCCTCCTTCCTTGCGCTTGGCAGGGGAAATTTCTCTTTAACGACACAAGGAAAAATCCAGGAGTTGCATTTCAGGAACTTTAATTCCTTTATCTCCTTCTCTTTCATATATACCTGGATGATTCTTTGTCAGGAGACATGGCTTTAGGCAGGCTTCTTGCTTGTACTTCATTATTTTGGAGATTCTGCATTCCTCCACTCAGACCATTTGTTCCTTTACTCTCTTCTAAAGGGGAATCTTTCCACCGGCTTCAGTGAGATCTCAGATCGTGTCCACCCCTTCCCACCCACCACATTCCAATCCTGCATCCAAGCCTGCTCTCCCTGTGGTGGTCCTTCCTCCTCAACCTGCCTCTCCTTCCCACACTCTCTAACTCAGATTTCCTCTTCCTTTATGGTCCCCACCTCCACCCATTTTCCTGCATCCCTCTGCCCAGATGTTCCAGGATCCCCTTTCATCCCTGCTGCCAATGGCTCACTCCCCCTCCTGCTGCCATTCCCTCTGTCTGGCACTCTCACCAGCCCTGGCACTTGCTTCTCCTCAGCTGCAGCCAGACAGGTCCATCCTTCAGGAGCTTTCTGGTCGTGGAAAAGACATGGCAAAGAGACTCCTAGTTCCCATTTTCAGGGCTTGATTCCAAGGGCCTTGGCTGCTCCCAAAGTGCCTGGTTTTCTCTGTACTTGTGGAAATTCTCCCAGAGAGGTCACCAACATCTGCATCTGGATGGGACAGGAAGCAGACAGGAGCAGGCATCCACCCAGCTAGGACAGGCTCCCAGAAAAACTTTAGCTGCTGAGACCTTGCAGCTTTTCCTAAGAATATGCAAGTGTGTTTTTTCAGGCAGCCTGGGTTTGGAGCTCTGCATACGTGGGACACAACCCAGAGTTTGTGGGTGCTGGCATCTCCAGATAGGTTACACCTCTGGCCAGAAGGGCAGGAGGGGTAATAGTCTCACGGGAGAAAATATTTGAAAGTTTAATGCTGGAAAACAGTTTTGTTGTTTTCTTGTTTATATAGAAACTGCAAGAATACCTTGGGTTTATTTTCCAAAAAAATCCCCCAAAATTCAGCCCGTAATAGCTGGAACAGCAATCTGTAGCCCAAATGGACAAGTGCTGCCATTTTTCTAAACATCTCACTGTGGCATCTCATAATGAGAATTCTGGGCAGTGTTAACAACATCAAATGTACTCAGGCAATCTTTCAGAGGGGTTGGGTGTCAGCTCTCCAGCCTAACTGTGGGCCTTCAGGAGAAGCCTCATGGATATGTCTAAATAGCTGGAAATATGCTGTGACACTCAGTTAATTCTTCAAAATGTAGATAATTGTGCAGTCATGGTGAAGACTGATAAAATGTACGATTACTTGGAAAAGAGAAATCGACTGTGAATATTCAAGCTGAGTCAGGCACATGAGATGATACAAGAGGCTTTCCTACTCAATAATAACATTCTTCTCCCAACTTCAGCTATCCAATATCAGTTATAGAGGCTCCATGATGCCTCCAAGAAATTTGTCTGAATTTCCTGTGCCAGATAAAACATCGCTGATAAAATACTGAACTATGTGTGGAAGCATTTTAAAAATGTCTCTGTAAGACCAGAAACAAAATACTTCAGTAAACAAAAGTATTTTCTTTACCATTGGATCGGATGGAGGTAGCTGGCAGGGGATATGTATGGGTGTGGCAGGGGCAGTGCATGTGACTGGGGGAACTGGAACTGTTACAAAAAAGGTTTAAAAATTATGAAATTAAAACTTGGTTACATTTCTGCAACCTGTATGTGCTCCTCCTGCTGCAGCAGAGAACTGCTTGTCGCTGTGCCCTTCCCAGTTGGTGGCCTTGTTTGCTTGATTAGAAGAGCTCTGGAAATGCAGAACTCCTTTAAAATGCAGTACATATTCAGGAAGCACTCACAGGCATCACCACTCCAAAGATACAGTGCAAAACCCCTACAGTTCTCAGTTATTATGAAGAAATTGGCCACTATTTGGTATTAATATATGACTTAAAGACCTTTTTGTGTATCCTGTAAAATTACCAAAATGCCAAAGTGAGGGACAAATAGATGAAAATGTTGATGAACAATTCTATGGGATGGTCAAATGTACTAAAATACTCCCAGCTAAAATGCATCATCTGAAATGTCTGTCAGTTGGAACTCTGCTGAATGACACTTCTTATTGATTTTTTTTATCATTCTTTGCATGTTGTGCTATAAATTGATATTTTTCTAGAATAATTATGCAAACCTCACAATAAATAGAAGTTGTAATATATTAGTGTGATAGTACCTAGGAATCCACTCTGCAGTTTGTCTAGGTTTGAAGGATAACTCTTGTAATACAGGTTTTGAGGGGAGGTTTATGAATTTCTGCTGACAGGTTAATTATTTTGTATCACATGCTACTCTGCTTTTCTGAGCAGCTTTGGTGGGAATGCAGCAGACTGATCCTGGCCTCTCACATATGGCACTGAAGTGTTTAAGGTGCTGCTCTGAATGACTTGTGCTTGCTACACTAGACATTCCTGGTTTTTCAGCTTCATGACTCGGGGTTAGAGCATGCCACAGCTCACCAGAGCCTGCTCACCTGTCTGTGCCTGGTGTGGACACGACCAGAGGGCTGTGCACTGTGCATGTCAGTGCACAGATAAGCCATTGAAGCCACAACAAAAGAGGTTTGTGCTCCAAATGTACTTATGCTCTTTGGTTTTAGTGCATTTTATCTGGCTTCTCTGAAACTCAAATGTCCCAGAGCTACAAGGGACAGGGAGGAGCTATGGAAGGGAGACAGGCTTGCTCATCTTTTAGGAAACCATGTGAATGCTTGTGTGTAGGAGAACAGCTGATATAGAGTGAAGCAATCATAATTTTTTTGGCAGGCTTGAAAGTAGGTGGTTCTGGCTACGAATACCAGATGTGTCACCAAGTGTTTCTGTGTAAAACCAGCCATCAGTCCTGAGGCCATGTCACCACTCTCTCTTGGCAAACAGATTTACATCTGTTTGGTCTGTCTGGCTTTATCCTGCACTGTCTGAATTCGGAAAACAGAAGGTGTAGAAGTCTCACCTGTAAAGAGATTTCTGCCTTGCTCTCTTCTAGCCATCCATTTCACTCTTCTAGCCATCTTCCCAAAACCTTTCCTTATGCAGTTCTCCAAATGGGCTTGCTGAGGTTCATTTATTGATTCTCCTGTGCTCCCTTGCCTGCCCTTGGTGAAAAGAACCACTTACACCAATCTGTGTGAAGCTTACACATAAATGGAGGAAGGCAATGTGTTGTCTTGCAGGTACTGCTAGAGAACGTGTATGGTTAGAACCAACCCAGTCCTGGAAGTCCCAGTAAGTCAGTTATTGGTAAATCAGAGTGTGTTGTTAAGGTTGTTTTCATTAGCCAGTGAGAATATGGGATAGTGGTTGGAAAGTGCCCAAAAAATGCCTCCTTTCATTTGTGGTGCATGGGGACAATTGCTTTCTTGCAAGCCCAAGAAATAATGCAGGCAGTCTGTCATATTTTGTGAATGAAAAATGTGGCCAGAGCCTAGACTAGAGAAAAATGCATCTCAATGGGAAGTGAAGAGAGTGCAGAAGACTTGTTTTGCTACAGGCTCTCAGCATTTTCACTGCCTCTGATTCTGCTGTAGGTTTTTCCCTACATCAGGATCCTCTGAGTGGGCTGTACCATTGGATTCAACTCCCATTCCCCTTTGTTCTTATGGAGGTGGAATAGAGCCTTCATTTCCTTGCAAAAGGAACTTGCTTCCTGCTGATGATTACCTAACACCAACATTGGCTTCTTGAGCTTTTCTCTCCCCAGACTCATGTCTCCATCAGTGGTATTTAGAGGAGTGTCCCCGGAAATTACAGAAATGGTTGTGTCCTTGCTCCTGACGTGTGACTGATGCAGACTGGCTTCCTTGGCATGGTGCATTTGGGTACTCAGGGTATGGTGAGTCTGCCTGGTATCTGCCAGGGGCAGTCTGGTTTTGAAGGTGGACTTTTCCCTGTGCAGTTGGTGGAGATACAGTGACTCCAGAAACCAGTGCTGAGTGATATCTCTTGCATGAATTTGACCCCTAGAAGTTTTTTTCCACAGCTGATACATACAAAGCTGCATTTCTGTTTCAAATCTACTTGCTCTAATAGTAGTAGTATCTCTACTCTTCACCATCAACACAAGTTCAGGATGCCTAAAACAAAGATTTTGGTCTTCCCATTAAACTGCATCTTTCTCAGGTATTGGGTATACATCTTCATCCTTTCACTTTCAGTCTGGGCAGCATTCTCAGGTTGAACGTCTCTAAAGGTCCTCATATCCAGGCAATACCCACATCTTGCAGATTATTTCAGTGCAATTTTCCCTCATTTCTGTCTGACTATTCTCCATCCTAATAGTCTTATCCAGATTTTCATATCTCAATTGTTGCAAGGTTATTGTCCTACCAATATATCCATCCAGAAGCTTGTTTTCCTAGCTTGCTGTTTTGAACATGCCAGCTCTATCCACTCTACCATCAGCTTCCCTCCTCTCCTACAGTGCTATTCCATTCCTTTCACTGGCATCATCTCTCATATACTGTCAAAACATCCGTGCCTGCCCAGCAGGATTGCCTCCCACCTTTTCTCCCACCATCACTCGCTGGTTCCGCTTTGTTACACGCGCTTACGTGTTGTTTGTGCTGGAAGAAGCTCCTCACAGTCATCCAAAACACTTCTTTCTCACCCCTGAAAACTTTCTGAGCAATCGTTTTTGTTCTGATACTTAACCAGCTTAGGACAGGAAGTGGCTGGGATATGGACAGAAGAGACCATTCCCTGTTGTACTGACCAACACTTTTGAGCTGCTTACCTGAATTTATCTTTTTTTTGTGTTTAAGGGCAGATGTTAGAATGCATGTGATGCCTAATGGCTAAGGTCCACATGAACTGGCCTTTTGTGACAATAGCTCACTTAAAACAGTGCTTAATTCTCCTAGGCACTGTGTTAGTACCAATGAGGACAGCAAATGGCTCTCCAAACACACCCCTTCCCTGACACATTTTGAGAACTGCCCATTGCTTCCCTCCAGCCCTCAGCCACAGGCTGGCCTTTTCCCTGCTTTGTGAGGCAGCATCCTCCGGCTCAGAAAGGCTCCAGTTGGGATTTTGGCTGCTTAGCACTCCAGATGCACTGGCTCAGCACAGATGGAGAAGGCAGTGTGAAAGAGAGGGGTGTGTGTGCATGCTGCAAGGCAGCTGCCCTTCCTCCCTCTGCTAGCACCAGCCACGTGTCCTCCTGTGTCACTCTGTGGGGCAGTGGGACTGCAGCCCCCAAACAAGACAGCCCCCTCCCACCTCTCTTTCATACATGGCTTCCCCCAGCCTTGCATAATACAACAGTGCTACGAGTTGTTAAAGGTACACATAGAATCATTGAGGTCAGAAAAGTTCTCTAAGGTCATCAAGTTCAGCCATTAACCTCACACCACCGTGTCACCTCTAAACCATAGCCCTACAAGCCACATCCACATACATTTCACACACTTGCAGGGATGATGATCTCACAGTTTAAAATTGGTTAGAAGACCTCTGTGTTTTATGAACCAAAGACTGAAATACTTTGGCTGTCTAAAATACTTTGGCTGTGTAAATAAAAAAAATCATGAAAAAATAATCTCCTTTTCTTTTAAAAATTCATCCTTCTAAAACTTAGTGTTTGTTAATACTAATAGTATGAATTAAAAATGGCCAAGTGTTGAATTATTAAACAAAGTGCCTCTAAGAACATTATTCTAAACCTTCAATGCAAAAACTTTTCAAAATACTTCTGTTGTTTATGTCTGCATAGCTCGCAGTATATTATGACATCTGGGTCATCTCCTGGCCACCATAAGCCCACTTAAAGCACCAGCCAACATCACTCTGTACTAGTGCTCTGCAGGTCCCTGTGAACCCTGGACAGAGCTATGCAGAGCAGCCTACTCTGTTATTCACAGGAACTGCTCTAAGCCACCTCTGTCCCCACGGTTTAAGCAGTCCCTATTTTCAGTGCTGCCAGGGAAGGTGACACTCTTGGGACAAAGCAGCATGCCTGACTCCTCTGAGCCATCATGGTCATGGGTCCCTTGGCTGAGTGGTGACTGAAGTCACAGCCCTGCCAACGTGAGACTTCAGTAGTGACCTGAGCTCAGACATTAGGTCCTCATGGTGTCCTGCAGTGCTCTTTAATGCTGTGCGTGAGAGAGAGGAAATCACAATTAGCAAGGGGCACACTAATCACATAAATGGCTTCATTATCTTGATTAGACCCAGCCACAAGCATAACTGGGGTGCCTGGCAGTGCAGTGAGGCAGGGCCAGATCAGATAGAAGGGAGAGGGTGTAAGGGCTGACCTTCACACTGGGTGTGTCCTAAGACCTCCACTCCATGAATGAGTTTGTATCAGATGTTTGTACAGTCAGAGACACTTGTGTTGGGGAGGACACAGGGACAGACAGAGTCTGCAGACAGACTGAGTTGACCTGGCTTGTCAGTTTAAAAATGGGCTGTCAGGGGAGTGTACAATGCCTCATGATCCTCTGGTGAACAACTCCTGCTTTGGTAATGTTTAAACAACAAAGAACATCAAATATCTGATCATTTAGATACTAAATGATCAGATATTTGATAGTGAATTTGGGTTTGGTATTGGATCTCATAAATTAAATTTTCCCTTCTGTTTTCATCCTGCAGGCTAGACTGATGACTTAAGTGGGGATTTCTCCTTTCACATTCTAAAAATATAACCTGGAAATACAAGTGAAGTCTTTTTTTAGGGAATATTTCTGAAGACAGTGAAGCTTGATAAAACAAGAGAGGGTGTATGGTTTGTCTTGGAATATCAGTATATTTTTGATATGCATACAGAGAGATTTTGTTGCTACTGTCCTCTTACAGCAGAGGAGTCTCCATTGCTGTGCTGGCCTACATGCATTCTACTACTTCAAGAAATCAGACACTCAGTAGGTTTTGATGGGTTTTTCTTGTAATGGAGACTTGTTTCTGGAATGAATCCCTCTTCCAGTTTAAAGGTAGTAGGAGCTGATCCTGAATTTTTGGGCCTCCCCTAGCAGTAACAGATGCATGAACTTTGAATATGTTGCTATATAAATTACAGCCTCATATTGGTACTTCTTGGCAATTGATACACAAAGGAGAGAGAACACAGCTTAATACCAATGTAAAAATTGCTTTATATAGCTTAAACTTATCTTTTCAAGCACATTTTATTTTTAACATTGTATTGGTTATTTCCAAATACAGACTGTGGTGAAATGCAGCCAGAGGAGAGAGAAATGAGCACGCGCGTTTGGCTTTCCTGCCCCTGTTCCGTGTTGGTGCTGCTGGGAGTGAGGCACCTGGCCTGCTGCTCCTCTGGTTTCTGTCCCACACGCTCCTCTCCTTCCCAAAAACGAGGAGCAGATCTTGGACCTGCCCTGTGCTGGGCCCTTTGCTCCCATCACACACACATTTGAAGGAGGTTGCAATGCAGTCCCTGAGAGTGCTGGCGGGCTGGGAGAAGGAATGTGTGGCACAGGGGCGATATTTTGGCACAAAAGCCAGTGAATCATACATGCAGTGAGAAGTAATGCTCCTCCTACCCAGACACTGGTGGGTCCCACCCTGCTTCCCACAGGGCCTGGCAGGGGAATGGTGTCACCCTGAATGACTTCACAGGCAGTGACAGCCTTGGACTTGGACTTCAATGATATCACCTTTGCTTTTCCTTGGGACAGACCAGCTCTTCGTGCATTCTTCTTTCTCTTGCCTTCCCACCCCAGTAGCTTGTCTCATCCCCTGCCCCAGCAGCTGCAGGCACTTTCAGGCACTCCCTCACACCTTCAGCCCCATCAGTGGGACAGGGGCCCAGAGGGAGGGAGTAGATCATCCCTCTCCAGGGCATGACCTGTCTCTCAGCGAGAGGGAGGCAAGGCTTACAGGACTCCAGGAGGACGTGCAATGCAGTAATGAGGGAGGAAAACCCACCCTTGTGTGGGTTTCTTCACCAGAGGGCACAGGTTCAATTGCAGCATCAGAAAATATTTTCTGTACCTTGCTTGTCCATAAGCTGGTGCTGGACATTTTCTTGGGAAATGAGCTTTCAGCCTTTCCATCCAGCTGGCATTTCAACACCAGGGATGGATTGAAATTCTGCCTGGGGAGGTGTCAGACCTCTGCTTGTGTCCCTGCTTCTGGTGAGCAGAGCTACTGCATGGGATGGGCAGCACAAGCCTGATGGGCAGAATGCTGAACTTCAACACTTGCTCTGGTACAGGTACCACAGGGACGTGAAACTGAGTTTCCTCCAGCCTCATAACAGTTTGCCCATGCAATGTCACAGCCTGCTCTCCTTGCTGGTTTTTGTCTCTTCATGATGAGAGTGCTGTGCAGGCTCACGAACCAGCTCCCCAGAACAGCAGCACCCTGTAAGCTGTGGTCCCTGATCTGGCTCAGAGGTGGCAGGCAGCACTGCTGTGTGGCATCCTGAGCCGTGGTGGCTGCTTCTATCAGACGTGTGGGAGGCCTGGGAGAACCAAGATTTGCTGGGAAAATCAGAAGAGGAGGACTCTTCTTATTATTAGCCATGTCAACAGATGACAGCTGCACCTCAGACGTCCACCCACACCACTTCCTACTCCTCTGAACCAGCTGCTCGGCTTGGCTCCATGGGGAAATGCTCAGCCAGAAGCTCATAATCCATATCTGACTCCTCAGTGTAAAATTAAACCGCCCTGCTGTAAGAGCAAGGAGGAAGGCACAGCTGGTGCTCAGCTTGGGGGGTAACGGGGCAGAAGGGCTCCTCATGACCAGAACTGAAGGGTTCAAGGGCAGCTGGTGGAGCAGTGGCTTTTCTGGACATCCATCACAGCAAAGTCATCGTTGAGCTCTTTGTCTCTCCCGTGCCCTGATTTCAACTCACTTCTTTTTGTTTTTCTGCCTCTCCTACACCTAAACTTATGTTCAGCCTTGCAGCCTTGCACTTACCTCTAAGAATTCCTCATTTGGGATGACATCCAGGATAGCTTTTTTGTTTGCAAATTGATTGAGTCACTTCTCAAGTTCTTAGCATGGTGGCTGTGCAATGCTACATGGGTTCTGCAAGGGAATTGGAGAAAGATGAGAAGTTGGGGATATTTCAGAAGCTCTCCATACAGAAGCCTGGGGGACCATCATGGCTATAAAGTCTAGTGAGATTTCCCCAGTGGCCTACTAACACAGACTTTTTAAAAAAACAGTTCATAATTAAGCTTTCCTTGAGCTCCCTTGTAATGGTGCTAGTGCTTCTAATGCTGTAGGCTGGTATCTCTAAGGGAATTCCTATTTCTTAAGAACTCAGTTCTGCATGACATCTCATTTGTCTCCTGGAAATCTCTGGGGTGCAAGATATGGCAATCCAGAGGCATGAGATAATACAGGCACTTACAACCATGACTGGCAGATGAAAGGAGCCTGATCCTAACCTGATCCCAGACAGCACCCCAGAATGTGGACTCATGAGCTGCACCTATGCTGCTAAGCTCCATGAAGACATGGGGGCAACAGAAGTCCCTTCCTCCATTCTCCTGTCTCTTGTATTAAACCTGCTCAGCAGCCTGTTTAAATGCTAATCATTAGCACTGGGCCACTTATTTGCCATGGTATGTGCCATGCTCTGGAGGATCACAGATCTCACCCATGAAAACCACCCAGGGTGGTTTTGGGATTCTCCTGCCACAAAAGTCAATGTGTGGTTTGTAAGTGTTCTCCTTCCAGTGACTGCTGCTCTCCTGGCTCCTGGAGCAAATAGTGTTTTCATCCCTGAGAAGGGCTCAGCAACCCCACCTGGGCTTAGTGAGTAAACTTTTATGATCTATTAAGTATTTGGGGGATTTTACATTATTTTAGTTGTGTAAGGTAAATCTGTGCAAGAAGGGAGAGCTTTGCTACCCAGGTTCAGGCTGCCCTGGGCAGTTTTGTTTGCAGGTAGGAGGTGCCATTGGTTCAGCTCTTTGGAGCAGGAAGAAGGATACCTGCTGAGCACCAGCCTCAGGTTTAGCTTCTGCTGAGGGGTAGGCAGGGAAAAGCAATCCCTTTGACAGCCCTCTCCTTAAACCTCCCTCCAAGGTGAAACTGCTGTGGAGAGAAAGGCTTACTTAGCTCCTGGTGAGTTACAGCAAAGACTTCAGAGACTTTAAAATGATCCCTGCTACTGTCTGGCTGCCTTGTCTGAACAGGAAGTAGATTTTCCTAATTGCTATTAACAGTTTGTCACTTGGCACAGGAAGTCTAACTGTGGGTTCAAATCTGTGTGTAGAGTCTGGATCTTGACCTGACTGCTTAGTGCTCTGTAATTTTAATAATTTTTTTAAAGTTTCATTACAGAGTTATTTTATTCTATGCTATGCTATGCTCTTCTGGGTGTTATGACTGGCTGTGATTTTGCAACATGGGCTGGCCCTGGATGGAGGGCAACAGAGGCATCCTGTCTAACACAGTGCAGGTGCCTGACACCTCTCCTGGAGAGCTTCAAAGCAGCAGAGACATTTTCCTCCTAATGCAAGGGTCTGTGCCAGGCCAGAGGACAATGGCTTTATTTTAACAGTATGAATTCCCAGTTGCAGGAGCAACTGTTCAGTGCAAGATGTGTGATTAAGCATGATGTGTGATTAAGCATGAAGGCCAAGGTGGTGCTAGGTGGAGGCCAGCACACTGGTGGCTGGGGCTAAGGAGAGGTCACCCCAGCACACGCTGAGGATTCCCATCAGCTGGCAGAGTACCTGGTCTGCCTCACCCCAATCTTAGCTTGACCTGGTTCAAAGAAATCCTCTGCCAGGGATTGTCTTTGCTGCTGACTTTAAATAGCAACATCTTCATTAACTTAAGCCTTCTCTTGAGCTTTGTGGCTGCTTTCTCCCTGAGCCTTTTTCTGTTACCCCTATCTCCAACTGACAGACCAATCCTTACTATGCCTGCTGCTAGAGGCTCCAGGCTTAGGGGAATAGTTTAAAGCCCTAGNCCTCCCTCCCTCCCTCCCTTCCCTGCTGCCTTCCTTTCTGCCTTCCTGCCTTCCTTGAGATTGAGCAGCTCACCATTCCTTTTGGGAACCTCCACTGCCTGAGACAGAAAGTTGTGATCAGGGCTTTCCAGGAACCTCCTGGACTGTTTGTGCTTCGCTGTTTTGCTTTTCCAACAGATGTCAGGGTAGTCAAAGTCCCCCCCAAGAACCATTTCCTGTGACTTTGAGGCTCTTTCAAGGTGCCTGTAGAAGGCCTCACCCAGGTTCTCCTCTTGATGAACTGTAGCAAACACCCACAGTGTCACCCTTACTAGTCTGCCCTTTTATCCTAACCCATAAACTCTCAGTTTGCTCATCATACCCCCCTAGGACAGAGCTCAAATTCCCATCATTATAGGTGTGATTTCCCTGGGGACAGGGCATACTGCCACCAGGTTTTGTAAGGCCATAGCCATTTTCAGTGTTAAGAACTGCAGCAGGTGACAGCCTCATTTCACCCACTGGGGTTTTTGGGAAGGGCAGAAATGCCCCTCAGTCCTGCACGCACAAATCCATTAGTCAACACTTACAGGCAGAAATGTGGAGCCATGGATCACCCTGACCATCTCCACATGACCTCTGAGAAGGGTCACAAAATCATCCAACCACCAAAAGAAGTTTGGATGGCCTCCAGTGAATGAGGAGCATGAACCCTACAGCTCCCTTGACTCTGAAAGGGAAGGCAAATTTCAGCACAATGACAATTCATGATCTGAGCTGTAGTGTTTGTATCTGTGCTAAACTGCCAAATAACCTCTCAGAATACCGACTGGGGATACAGACCCACCTGCTGAGATGGTTAAGTGCTGTAGAAATGGAATAATTTAAATCCCTCTTTGCCAGAGTGAAGCAAACCAACAAAAAGCCCATTCATCTCTTTGATAAAACCTTTTCTACTTTTCTGTAATCAATATGGCTCAGATCTCTTTCATGTAACCCAGGTCTCTAATTCAGCTGAGTAAAAAGTGTAATGTAATTTTGAGAATCTATAAAAGCTCTAACTGTGATGTATTTAAAAACATCTATTCTGTCTAAGTAGGAAGCAGAAAAATTACTTATATGACCATTAGGGATAGAGTTTACTATTTCAGAGCAAACACCAGTAATTATATCTCCCATACACTGGCAAATTCAGTGCCTTCCAACAGTGTGGACACATGTTCCTTAACCCTTTAGTATGTTTAAATAGCCATTTAAATAGAAATTTTGAGTCAAGGCATGATCTGATTCTTTCCATTCTTCTTCAAATGCATTCATACCCAGCACTGCTCAGTCAGCTAACTTGTTCTGGAAGAAAAACTAAACAGATTTTTGGTAGTTATGAAAAGCTCAGTTTCAAGAATGGAGAACATTTCACTCCTTAAACATAGCAAATCAGTCAGGAGAAAATGGAAGTGGCTCTGGGCAATCTTCTTTTCTCAGGGTAAGTTACTTAAAGAGGGAGAGGTGTTTATAGACTCCCTGCCATCACTACTGGCTCCATGATGGGCTCTTGGTCCTCTGAAATTCCAGCCAACAGCTCAGTCTCTTTCCAAGGGCTCTTCAGAATGGTTTGGAGGACAGGGAATACTGCAGCTGTGGGCAACCCTCTGGAGGTGACTGCAGCTGGATTTGCTTCATTTCTCCTGCCCATTTCTTTCCACATGCCGCATGCAAGACAGCAGCAGCACCCTGTGAATCTGCAAATCATGGAGAAAATCAACCCAACTTAGTGTATTCCCAGGCATTGCTACAGCCATTGGGTTTTGCAAACAAAAAGAGATTCAATTCTCCAGCTGAATCCAAGCTGCAGTTTGTCTCGTCTTTCTTGCGCTGAACCATGTCCGCAGAAACGGAGATGAACGGCGGAGCTGCTCTCAGGGCAGGAGGTGCCACCACCAGCACTGCAGGGACAGGCCGCGGAGGAGGCTGAAGCGCTTCCCTACACACCTTAGAGCAGACTTCTTAATTGAGTTCTCATTCCTCTGTAGTCGTTCACACATGCAAGGGAGTCTGCTGACACGGCCGGGGCTGCCAAACAGCCGCTGTGCCACTGAAGATCTGCTCAGTGCTGCGGGCTGCACCTGCCTGCAGCTCCTGGCCACGGGACACGGCGTCCCGGCCAGCGCCTGAGTGACACCTCCTTGTACAGCTCATTGTGAGAGCTTTGCTTAGTGCGTGTAATTAGTGGCTGGAGAATGACATTTAAACATGTGTTTGATACTTTCTCCTAGAATTAGGACAGAATTACACTACTTTGCATTCTGATTAATTCTTTTAGCCTGCAACTGACTTCAGATTTGAATAAGCCGTGCAGTTCATGCTTTCTGCTACCAAAACTCTAAAAGCAGGATGTTTTTCAGCTATTATTTTGGTTTTCACATTTAATTTCCATGGTGCATTTGTCATCATTCAAGAACATACAATGCACTGCCAGCTCTATCATTAATGCCAACTCAATAGGGTAGTGTCAGAACAATGATGACATCTTGCTTGTATGAATTTCAGCTTTTCTGACAAAAGTAAAAAATTCTGAGCCTTATGGGTAATTTTTTTCTGACCCTGCATGTTGCTCTCTGCCCTACATACCATCTTGTTTAGCCCATGAAATTCTATTTATGGATTCCCCCACCATGGGGATGCTCAGACTCAAGCCTGCTGCTGGCACATTTGGTGCTCACAGTTTTAAGACTGTTTATGCAAAACAGAAGCTGGCAGCAACCATAGTAAAAACATCACAACACTACAGTGAAAGGACTTCGAGGTGGAGCTCATGCTCTCTGCAGGCTCCCGTGGTATGCTCTGGAGACCTGCATCTGGCAGTCACTCCCTGTCAGCTAAGCAGGGTAGAGACAAAAGCACAGGCAAATTAACTAGGGAAAAGGAAGAACCACTTTGTGCCCACTGACTCAAGGTTCTTGTCTAGACAGGGTCTCTTTCACTTGTCCCAACTTCTGGTTCATGAAATGCTTTTTCTTTCTGCTCCATGACACACACACTATTCTTCATTATATTATCCACCAGAAGAGGAAATATTTATATAAATTCCTAGAAGAGGAAATATTTTCTTCATTTGGAAAGTGTAATTAAATGGCCTTGATGTAAAGCCACATTTCCATATGAATCTTTTGTGCTTTTATCCAGGAATGCCACTAAGTCTTTACCTGCCAGGGAGGAACAAGGGAAGCATTTGTATTTTTCTGCTGGAGGACAGATAGTACCCAATAAACAGCAGTGGGCACTCAGGTGTGGAACTCTGCCCATTCAGACTGTTAATTGTGAATATTACAGGATGACCTTGTTTTGGGATGTCATGGTTGGTATTTCAGTTCCAGTTTAAATGCCACTGCTCTGGAGGTCCATACAGTCCCTCTGCCCCTCTGTGCTGGCTGTCAGGGACACCTCATCAGTGTGGGACTCTTAAGGGAGATGAGACACCTCCTGGTTTTCCCATGTGTCACAGACAGAGACAGATGCTCCAACTATAGGCTCCCACAACTGGTGAGAGTGACAAACCTCCCTGTTTGGCCAGACAGGTATATCAAAAGTAGAATCATAGAGTGGTTTGGGTTGAAAGGGGCCATCTAGTTCCAACACCCTTCCATGGGCAGGAACATCTTGGCTGCTCAAAACTCCATTCAAAGAACTTTGAACACTTTCAGGAATGGGGTATGTACAGCTTCTCTGGGCAACCTGTTCCAGTGCCTCACCACTCAAAGTGAAGAATTTCTTACTAATATCTCATCTAAACCTACTGTTTTTCAGTTTAAACCCATTAGCCCTATGGAAGCACTCGGGGTGAAGGAAATCTTAGCAATAATTTCCTTGTTTACAAGGAAAGGCAGAGTTAGGTCATCAGTAAAACAAAGCTTCCTTGCTATAGCGCTTGTCCTAGAAATCAGCAATACGAGGTTGCAAGGAATCAATGCATATACAAATTGGAGAGCGCAGTTCCCACTCCATTCCCCACTGCCAAGCCTTGAAGACACTGAACAACCCAGAAAATCTTTGGCTTTGAAGAAAAGCTTGCAAACAGCAAGGAAGGGACCTAGCTGTTTTGCAAACCAAACCCTGGAAATAAGTGAGACACTGTGGCCAGCAGCAGTCTCAGAGCAGGAAACCAGGGAGCTGGAGAGCAGAGGCACACACAGGCTGATCCTGCAGGTCATGTGGGCTGTGGGAGAGGCAGAGAGGGATGAACATGACAAAAAGTTGAGGTGGTCTGGGGATGATGGATCAGTAAAAAAACCTGCTACTTTGGGGCGTTGAAAAGAAATGGAAAAATGAAGAACAATGTCAAAACAGGAGCCATGTGAAACTGTCTCCTCAAAAAGTGCTCTGAACACAGTGCATGCCCTGACTAAACAGAGTGGATCTCTTCTGCTTGGGAAGTGTCAGCAGACTTGCTGTGGCACCACAGTTTTTCTGGTTAAATGTTCAGTGTGGACACCCAAGTTCACACCAGTGCTGCTGCTGCAGTGGTGTTAAAAGCCAAACACCTCTTGCTAGGCTGCAAATCACCTGGCAGAGCCAAATCCCAAACTGTGCCTACTGCCTCTGCAGATGTTTGGATGTAGTGAACAAGAAAGAAGCTCAAACAGTTTTATCCAGAAGCTTATACTGACGTTTTTATCCCATTCCAGCCACGCACACACTCTAAGAGCACAAACACATGAGGCCAAAGGGCACCACAAGAATTCAAACAGTTTCAGTCTCTTCTGCAACTGCTCGTTCTTGTTATATCTCAGTGTTATTCCTCACCGTGTATTCAAGCCATAAATTCAGACACAAAAGTTGTTTCTTCCCTCTCCCCCCTTGATTAAGCTGCCTGGTCTGAATGTTGTCATTTCCATGGGTGAATATCAGCCTTTCTTAAAGAGCAATGGAAAGCTGCTGGGCTCTGTTCAGCCTATTTGCTGAGCTCTGAATTTACAGTATTGTTTATCAGATTTCTCAATATTTACACTTGGTTCCCATCTCAGTAAACAGATGGCATATTATATGATACTACTGCTCAAAAACCCCAAGGAAATGAAAAGCAGAAACCCACAAATGAAAAGATTTGAAATTAGCTTCCTTCCAATGCCTTTTTCTTTGTCCATTCTTTATAGGTAACGTGCAGTTCATGTGTATGTAGATGATGGGCATTAGAAGATAGGCATTGTATTAGAAGATAGGCATTGCTTGATGGGTTCAGATTCTCGGTATTTTTAACTCACACAGTGACAACTTCCAGATGCTTCAGGAGAAAGATTTCTGTAAGGAATGAGAGTAGGAAGGCCCGCCCCTAAATCAAATTCTTCTTTACTGAAAAACTTGGTATGTGACAGAGGGTGAGGAATGTACTCTGCATTTTTTGAAGCTCAGTTGAGTGGAGAATGAGAAAATATCCCTGTTTATACATCAGTGTCTGGCCCTGTCTGAATCCTGCATGGTTCTGGCACACTCCATGATCCCTGGGCATGAGTGATGAGTGTCTTCTGATGAATGTGTTTGAGATTTTTCTTCTTTTACTAAAGTAAAAGTAGAGTACTAGAGTAGGTACTGGCCATACCTTTCACTTTGCTTTGTATCTTTTTTGCAACATTTCTGTTTGTCTCTGCTGGCAGACAGTGACCAACAGCACTTGGTGATGACATTGCACATGAGCTGTCCATTGGCCTGTCCACCTTCTGCACAGGAAAGCCCTTTGGTAGCAGCCCCAGACAAAACCTCTCCCTTAAGGGTATTCCATCTGTGCTTTAAAAGCAAGGAGGACAGGTCATGAAATAAGGGAGTATTTCCAAATCTGTGCTGCATCCTGGTTTTAACTGCAGTCCCTACAATGCTGTTGAGTCTCAGTGGCAGCCCAAGCCTTGCCCCAGGATGGAAAGGCTGCCAGTGCCCCAGGAGAGTTTGTGAACCACACAGGATAATGCTGGTGAGCACAGCTTCAGAAGAGCAGGGCACTGAGAAAGCAAACAAGTCCCTGGCTGGGATAGGACCATGGTATATGGCTTTTGCCTCAGAAGGAGAAAATCACTCTTACTTTATTGAAGGAATGCTGTTGTTACTTCTGTATTGCACTTTTCTGTTTTTAATTAAATTGAATAATTTTACATAATAAATCAAGAAGTGCACCTGCAGTAAGCAATGTAGATTGGGCAAAATGTTGATTTTAATTATGCTAAGTTTATTCAACTGTGTTAATGCCAATAACTCCATCTGGCTGGAGCAGCAAGCATGGTTTAGCATTTATTTCCAGGTATACAAAGCTTTGGTTTGTATACCTTGAAAAGAGATGAGCCACTGAAGGGAATTTGATTGCAATGTTTTATTTAGCAAATTAATCTTATGCTTCAAGAACATAATAATAGCAAATAACATTATATGAACTTCATCTACATCAGAGTTATAGGGGGGCATTCCCTGCATATAAATTACCTTAATATGGCACCAGTTTTGGCAATGATTTTAATTCAGTAATCTACACCTCAAAGAGTTAAACAAATGAGGGGATTTTAAAGATTATGTTTTATTGAATATTAATGTGATACTTTGTTATAATACAGACTAGCTGCTAAGGTTTGACAATTCTCTTTTGTGTTTCTTGGTTCATATTAATTCAGTTTTTATTAAGAACAGAAGTTTTCTTCTTTTCTAGTGCAGAGAGGAAAGCAAACCACCCAAAGACAATCATATTTTCAGAGGTTGCAAAGCTGTCGGTACAAACTCATTCATTCTGCATTTGAACTTTGAAGAATGTGCACAGCGATGAGAGTCCTATCTGAAAGCGCTGTGTGCTACTTTTTAAGGGAAAAAGCAAATGTACAACCTCATTAACATGAGTTACTGTTGTTAAATAGCCAGGAGATATGGAAAGAAGCAGCAAGTTGGCAGGCCCCTGTGGTTCATGTGCCAAATGAGTATGGAATTGAAGAGGTTGCCATGAAAAGGAAACTTCTTGCATAGTGATTTACAGTGCAAGTGCCTAAGCATAAACCAGAAATACCTTAGAAGTTAGAAAATACTGAGATTTAATATGTATTTTTGTGATGATTAAATAAATTCTTCCTTTTTAATAGCTTCTCCTGTAAAGCTGCTTTTTAAAGAGGTCAGTCCACTAGATACACAGCAGATATGGGATATGAAGAGCTCAGCTTCCTAAAAGCTACTGCAGCTGTAGTCCCTAGTACTGATGTCTGTGGCTAATCTCACAAGTATTCACACAGACTATGCCTGAAAGGTAAGATTTACAATATAAACCATAATAGAAAACAGTCTCTTTTACAGCCTGAGGTTTGCCCAAAAAATACGAATAGTTACAGTGCTTCGTTCTCAGCGGATTTTGTGGAAAACAGAAAACCAGGCACCCCTGCACTTCAGGTTCAGCTGATTTCTCCACAAACTTTCTACACTTTCACTAGAGAACCCCAATGTACAAGAAGCAAGAGCTGAATTGCTTATCATATTAGGGACATAGCTGCAAGCAAACAAATCCCCTCTGGTGACCAGGAAGGCATTACACAGACGTGTGCAGGATGGGACTGCTTTGTTCAGCAGACCTGGGAAATGTAAAATACAAAGTGACTGCTAAGAAATGGTAAACAAAGTGATGTGTACATTGTGTTGCCAGTGCTGGGCTGGGCTTAGCTTCACTGCTGAAATTATATCCCTAACAGATGTCACTATGGAGGGAAATGGTGGAAAAATAATTAGTGTTAATGGCAGCTCAGTAAATTAAACTTGCAGACTCAATTACTTGGTACTCCTATCTTTGTAGGTGCTGTGAGGATCCCTAGGATGGCAGATAAATGGGTCTGGATCATACAGTCACCAGCTGATATTTGAGTTGAAATGCAAAAAAGAAGACAAAGTCCCACCATTGTAACAAATGTGGCATCCTTTAGGCACAAGTTTTGGATATTTGTGGCACAAGTTTTGGATAGCTTGTAGCTCAGTGTGCAGTTGACCCTGGCTGGACCAGGTGTCAAACAAAGCTACTCAGTTACTCCCTTCCTTAACAGGACAAGGGAGAGAAAATATAACAAAATGCTCATGGGTTGAGATAAGGACAGGGAGATATCACTCAGCAATTATTGTCATATGCAAAACAAAATCTATTCAAGAAAATTAATTTATTGGCAATCAAAATCAGAGTAGGGTAATGAGAAGACAAAAAGCCCTAAATATTAGAACAGCAGCACAGGTGTAGAAGGCATGGAGTCTGTGGTCAGTTCATCATAGGTTGTCTCTGTCATTCCTTCCCCTCAGGTTGTCTCTGTCATTCCTTCCCTTGCTCCAGTGTGGGGCCCCTCTCATGGGAGATGCTCCCAGTTCTCCAGTGTGAGTCCTTCCCACAGTTCTTCACAAACTGCTCCAGAGTGGGTGCCTTCCATGGGGTGCATCCTCCAGGCACAGACTGCCCCAGTGTGGGTGTCCCATGGAGTAACAAGTCCTGCCAGCAAACCTGCTTCAATGTGGGCTCCAGTCTCCATGAGTCCACAGGTCTCGACAGACACCTGCTCCAGCATGGTCTTCCCATGGGTCACAACACCCTACAAGTATCCACAGCTCCAGCATGGGGCCCTCCATGGGTGCAGATGGATCCCTGCTCCTGGACCTCCACAGGCTGCAGGGGCACAGCTGCCTCACCACGGGCTGCACCAAGGGCTGCAGAGGAATCTCTGCTCCAGTGCCTGGAACACTCCTGTCCCTCCTTCTCTGCTGACCCTGGTGCCTGCAGAGATTTTTTGTTCACATATTCTCACTCCTTTCTTCTGGCTACTCTTGCACTACCATTTCCCCCCCTTCTTAGGTACATTATCCCAAAGGCACTACCACTGTCACTGATGGGCTCAGCCTAGGCCAGTGGTGGGTCCATCTTGGAGCCATCAGGCACTGGCTCTGTCAGACACAGGCAAAGCTTCTAGCAGGTTTGCACAGAAGCCACCCCCATAGCACTTCTACTACCAAAACATTGTCAGGCAAACCCAATACATTAAGGGAGACAGCTTCTTACCCCATGATGTATCTCTGAAGGAGCAGAGGGGCATGGAGGGTGAGGGATGGAGGACAATTCAGAGACTGAACTACACCTCTGAATTAGGATTGGCATACAGTGCCATAAGAGGCAAGGGAGAAAGCTGCACACCACTGTGTCTCATTGGAGAGGGCAGAGTGTCCATCTCCAGTGCAGCATAAAGTACATGCTGGAAAAAATTTCGAGAGGAAAGAAGGGATCTGGTTTGGATCATTGCTGTGACAAAGCCTACAGAAAAGGACTGACATTGTGCTGGAGGACAAAAAATAATAAACCCCTGTTTGTCTGCCTCTGCAGAGCATGGAGAGGGAGTGGGAGCTGGGCTGCTGCCCAGGCCCAGCATGCCCCTGCATAGCCTTTATTCAGATCCAGATCATCCTGGAGGACAAGAACTTTCCCATCCACTCAGGGTGGTGGCCATGCCAACGCGCCCCAAGGAACACGGTAGCCCTGGCAGGGCAATCAGGACAGTGGGGCAGACATCCAAGGAAAAGAGCTTCTGGTTTTCTTAATTTTTGTGTAGGTTGTGAGGGGCTATTCACAACTATCCAACTTGTCCTTTCCATTGTGAGACCTCTGTTCCCTGCTGGAACGAGCGCTCCTCCCCGTGCCCTGCTGCCGGCTGCCTGGTGCACGCCAGGCACTGCAGCTTTGCCGTGGCAGCCTGACCCCAGCTGCAGCTGCACTCCCTGGCCAGGGGCAACTCCCACTAGGACGGGGCTGGTGCCCACGGGGCTGTGCAGGGACACTGTGCCCCTTCACTCAGTACGTGTTTTCCAGAGCAGCTTTATTTATAGGAGGAGACGCAGAAAGGAGGAAGATGAGCATTTCTGGGGGCATTGGGCTGGTGGTTGCCTGCTGAGACATTCTCCTGTACTTTGGTGCTCATTTTTGTTTCATATATTGCCCTTCTGTGTTTATTTTACAGGTGTTTATTTTGGATAGGGCTCTGTGTACATTTCTGTTTTTACCTGGAGTGCACATATGTTGATATTTGCTTTGCTGGGACTTGGCATTCCTCCTCCTCCTCCTCCTCCCTTCCACTCAGCCCTCACTTTGGACAAGCCACTGGTCATGGCTCCTTTTCCTTTCAGCCGACTTTCCACTCACCAGCCCTTGGGCTCCTCACTGAGTCAGCTTTGACAAAGCACGTTCATGTTCAAAATCCTTCAGAGCATGGCCGGCAGCAGCACTCCCCATCCCCCCCACCTCTCGGTGCACCAGAGGAGGACAGATGTGACATTCTTCACATGTAAAGCATCTGAATTACACCGCTGCAAAAGGCCTTTCTGCCTCTCTTCTTGCAGAGTGACCTGGGCTCAGCGGGAGCTTCACATCCCCCTGGGCCATGTCTGCACAAACCCAGCTGCAGTTTTTCCACTGATTTGTGCTGAGGTGATGGAAAAGCTGACAAATCAGATCTTTCCTGTCCAGCTCGTGAAGTTAAGTAGGTGGAGCTTAACTATTTCCTCAGAGGGAAGGAAGCCACTGAATACCTTGCACATGAGGTTTTCCCCCCTCTGCCAGCTAAAAGGGCAGAATGAGGATGTGCCACACACTAACCAAGCTCTCACTTACATTGTCTCTCTTACCAAAAACCACAGCTGAAGCTTCCAGGAAACAGGGAATAACATTCACTCAGCCTTCACTTGTGGATGAGCTCACTCCTTTCCTCCAATTTATTTTTGCAGCAAGCTCCTGTCACTGTTTCGCTGGCAGCTCCTTTGCATCTCTTTTGTTAGAAGTTTGGGGTTCTCGGCCTCTTGCCCAACATGTGGGCTTTGCTCTGTGGTCCCCCTCTGCCACCATTCCTGCCTTTTTACAGCAGCCCTTACCAGGTTCACTGGAGCTCCAATGATGGGAAATCCAGCCTGGTCACTTGAGGGCATTGCAGACCTCTTCAGAGCAAACCCTTGAAGTGATGCTGAGGAGGGGCTTTGTGAAGTTTGCAGCTCAACAGACAAATACACTGTGACTTCTCTGGAAGAAAATCCATGACATTTTTATGACTCTTACAGGTGGATGCTGAGATGTGACAATTAAAAACTTGTGACCTCTTGCCTATTTTTGTGTTTTTATATAATTCATGAGCAAGAGCTGTGTATGTGTTACATGCACTCAAAATGTCATTAAACTGAATGTACATCTGTCCTACAAACAGTGTGCACATGCACTTAATACCACTTGAGCTAGCAAGGTATTAATCTCATTTGAGCCTTTTCCTCTGTAACACAGCTGATTAACAAAAAAATGAAAATCTGATGGGAGAACTCTGTTCTGACACCTCTGATGGCCAGACAGGACAGTGTCACAGACCTCAGACCTGTACTGAGCCCACAGCTTCTCACACTGATGGTGGCAGATGACATCACCTACCTCCTAAGAGATGACTCACTCCTAAGAGTGACCTCCTATCCTTCACGTGCCACAAGAATAGCTCCAGTCAGGAAAATTGTGTTTCCAAGCAGAGTAAGACTGAGCAACAAATATAAACACTCTGATCTGTCCTCAAGAATGACAGCACTGCTCCAGCTCTTCCAGAGACACCTTTTCTCAGTTCTTTTCTCATCTGTTGGATGCCTGCAATCAGGAGACTCATGGGAAGGCAAGAGGAGAGGAGCTGTTGTGGAGCTCTTGCAAGAGACAAGGATGAACCTAGCTGAAGGAAGAAGGATGACTTTCTGGATATAGAAGTACCTGTCCAAGGTTTGGGTTTGTGTGCTTTAGGGACATGCAGGAGTGACAAACTGAGGACTGGTGGATTCTCCCTGGGGACAGGGAGAGCCTTGGAGCACAGAGCAGGCAGTCTCAGTCCCTGCCTCACTAGCATTGTCTTCCTTACACTCTCTCTAGAGCAAAATTTCTTTTATTGAAACCAAGGTCCAAAGCCATGAAAATAATTAGATATTTGAAGTAGTCCCTAGCTGGGAAGTGGGCACCTGAATCCACAGTTTAGGTTGTCCAGACTGCTCTTGGGCTGCCCCAGTCTGGAAGATGCTGGAGGCACACCAGCAGCTGAGATTTTGCATTTGCACTGCCAGCTGTGCCAGGTGAATGTGCATTGCCAGAGGCCTCACGGACCCCTGTGGGCCCCACTGAGCATCTGCTGCTCAGAGACCATGGGCTCATCTCCATGAGAGAGTTCAGTCTTGTTCTTGTTCTGACAGCCACTCCACTAAGGTGGGCAGAGGCTCACTACAGAAAAGTGAAGTCCTGGAACTTCTGTCTGCCCAATTTGATCCATCTCTACTGAGAGCACGCAGGTACTGAGACCTCCTGGCTCAGGAGCTGTCACACAAACCCTTCTTCTCTTCTGGGCCTGCTCCACTTTGCCTGGCTCTCTCAGAGCTCTGCTGGTACAGGAGCAGCTCAAAGGCCAGGGAAAACTGGTGTGTACGGCTTGCATTTATGAACCCTCAGCACCAAGCCCAGGAAATTAATAAATATATATTGACTAAACTATATAGATTATTTATGTATTTTATGCCCAGATTATCTTTAAATACTCCAAGGTCATAGAAATCCTTAGAATTGGCTATTTGCAGAGATCTGACTGTTTGTTGACCAGCACATTAAAATTATTTGTTTAATTTTGCCACTGAGCTCATGAAAAAAACAGGAGGAAATTTGTATTCATGTCCCTTCTGTCCTTGTCTGCTGAGAAGAAGAACAGGGATGCCACCTTCTAGGAAACACAGGAGTAACAAGTTTAGGATTTGAAAACTGTATGGGAGTTCATAGGTGAGGGCTATAGCTGCAGATCCTGATGTCCTCGTGCAGCTTCTCACGGTGTTACAGTAGTCTCATTGTCTTGGAGAGGGCTCACGGGTCTCTGCTGCCTGGTGAGATGCTGCTGGTAACCTGATGCTGCAGGAGTGCCCACAGTGTAAGTCAGAGCCCTAAAAATGGTCTCTGGAGGCTTTCAAACTGTAGTCAGTGCAGAAACAAAGCAGGGATTGCTCTCAAATACGGAAGATGTGGTGCTTGTTCAATCATAAAGACCCAGTGAAAACACAGCCATATTCTGTGGTGTTTTATGAAAACACATTGAGTAGAAAAACTGCCATTTCCTTATGAAGCATAAAGTCCAGTGCAAAGACGTGTGGTCTGCTGCTCCTTCATGTGGTGCTGTGGCACCCTGCTAGAGCAGGTGTCCCCGTGCCAAGCCCAAAGCCCCCCCAGCCTCTGCAGCCCCAACAGGAACCCTCAGCTTCTGCTGCTCCAGCCACTGCCCTGCCACTGGGCACCAATGCCACTGGGGAGGACATGCCTGTCTCCTGGGACACCCTGCATCTCAGGAATCCTGCCAGGCCTCAGCAGCTCACGGATGACATCTCCTTTGTCACAGCCACCACGTCCCCTGCAGCCACCCGACCCCTCAGCTGGCTGCCAGCAGCAAACAGATGGCTGTGCTCATCGCAGGGGACAGGGGGTCTTTCTGAATGCCCTGGTGGCCTCACGCTGGTTTCTGTGTGTCTTGTGACATACACAGAGCACCAATGAAGTCAGAATGCTTTTAACTTCACTGGAAAGGGACAAATCACTCCCTGCAGGCACCTTTCTCTCCTCTGTGACTGTACCAGGGGCTGAGGCACCTTGCTTAGCTGTGATTAAGCATATTGTATATAGTTACAAGGTTATATACTCATGTAATTAAAACTAATTTCAGACTGTTATTGGGGAGCTCTGACACTTGAAGATCTTGAAAAAAAATCTAAATTACGGTGGTTCTAAACTGAAGGGATGTCAAATTCAGGATTTTTTAATAGGATTTCTCATTACACATTCTCTGACTTTGTACAGCCTCTCTTATGTTCACAACTATTGATTTATTTTTATTTGAATGTATTTGTAGAAATACTTCTTTCCTTTCCTCTTCATGCCTAACCTGCATTCAGATAAACTTTTCTGGCTCATAAATGGGACAGTTTTGGTTCTCTACTACAGACTCAGCATGTTTGCAAAACACTTAGTGACAATGGACATATTTTAAAGTTAATCACTGAACAGAGATTGAATAGGGGTTCTTTTCATATTGCTGCAAATATGCTCCACGCCTCTGTTTCAAATATTGT
The DNA here is from genome assembly GCA_013397155.1 of Irena cyanogastra. Classification (NCBI taxonomy): domain Eukaryota; kingdom Metazoa; phylum Chordata; class Aves; order Passeriformes; family Irenidae; genus Irena; species Irena cyanogastra. The sequence continues at coordinate 34,910 of VWZV01012683.1, read as the reverse complement.
ACTTGTTAGTCACTTAGGCCCTTGTCCAACAACTTTTAATATCACTGGAAAGACTGACACCAACTGCAGGGACTGCTGGATTGGCCATTACAGTGCAATATTTCTGACACTTACAAGATTTTAAAGCTTTTTTACTCATATTATTGCGAGGTGTGAGGCTGCTTGTATTCCCAGCTCCATGTGTAGGGGGGAGGGGTAGCTCTGGGGGGAGCCCTGGCACCATGCCCCTCATTGCCATCCAGTTTCCCAGCTTCTCACTTTATGGTAATTAAGAGGTCTGGCCCTCACTGCTCAAGTAGGGGCTGTTCCCAGCCTGGTAAATGATATAAAATAAGCAGACATGAGGCTGGGCATCTTGCAGGGCAGCTGGCAGTGGCTGGAAAACCTTTGTAAAAACTCCTGCCACTCCCGTCCCCAGCACTGCTGTAAGTCAGTGATTAAGTGCTCAGACAACAGATTAAGAGAGGCTGCTGAGGACAGCTCTCCTGAGCTGCCACTGGCAGCACCAGCAGAAGTGTGAACAGGCACAAGTAGCAGGATGTGTCTCCTGAAAGGCTGCAAACACGTGAAACTAGGTTCTCAAATCATGGTGTCAGTGCCTGAATGTGCCAGAAGTGCTTTTGTGTGCCTGCACAGGCTGAGTGAGAAGAAAAGTGCCTCCAGGTCTTGAGCCAGCTTTTGAAAACCACCACCAACCAGGCACTCTCTCTGACACCATGATCCCTGCTGGAGCAGGACTTTTCTTAGCAAACTTGGATCACCTTCCTTCTCTGCTCTTTCCTCCTCCTGCTTCTCCTGGCTGCTCATCCTGAACATCCCATCTCCCAGTTCTCAGCCACAGCCCAGCTCTCCATCCCCAGCCTCACAGTCAGCTGATACTGGCAGTACATGCCTGCTCCTGACAGGTATTAATCAGATATCAATATATGAAATATTCCTAGAATTTAACCTAAATATTGACATTTCATATTTAAAGAGGAAACACTGTACTGCAAAGCAGCTAAAGGCTGTGCAGGACCCCTTTGACACAGAGGCTGATCCAGGATATGGGACCTCCCCAGGGTGCAGCAGGCCATATTTGAGCACTGGCCTCTGGGTGAAGGAACAGACTGGTCAGAGATCCTAGGGGAGCAGGGCACTCACTCATTCCCATCACTGTTTGCAATGATGTTGGGTGCGGGGCCAGGCTGGGCACTTGTGTCCCACATGGCCCTTGGCTGCACAGGCTCCAAGTGTGTGGGTTATTTGTCATCCTTGCTGCCCTCCTGCTCCTGTGGCAGCTGCTTTGCTTCCTGGGATATATTGCTCAGGGCTTGCTTCTTGTTGGAGAGGATACAGGTCCACTTCTGATTAGTACTCAACGTAATAGCAAGGCAGGGTTTTAAAAGGCATGGTGGGAGGATTAGAAATAGAAATAATAGAAATAGAAATAGAAATAGAAATAGAAATAGAAATAGAAATAGAAATAGAAATAGAAATAGAAATAGAAATGAAATAGAAATCCAGTGCTTTGCAGTGTAGGTAAGCTTTCAGTAGGCTCCAGGCCATGGGAGGGGGATGCCAGACCTGCCTGTGCCCGTGTGTCTGTGAGGTCTGCAGGCTGGTCACACACCTGCTGAACACAACTCCCAGTCTCCTGAACTTGTTAAGTCTGTCAGCACAGTGGAGTTGGCCTGAAACCTTTGTAACAGTCTGACTCTGGATACATTTCCACACTTCTCTGTCCGAAATCTGTTTCTAGCTATGATGAACTAAGCAGTATGTGTCTGAAAAAAACAAATAGTTTCCAAATGTTTCGGGCTTGTTCATGTAAAGGAGTGTCTCATAAACATCACTGAGACTTTACTGCTAACCTCTGATACAATTCATTTTCTGAAATCAGGGTCTGACTTGTAGGGTCTATACTCTGAACTATCTCCTCCAGATGTCTTCATCTCTTGTCTCACTGTGCCCCCAAGCAGCTTTTGAAACCACTGCCCAAATCCAGTCAGAGTGGCAGAAGTCTCCCTTCTGGGGAAATCTGCCCTGAAAATACAAGTTCCTCTGTATTTTGTGAAAACTAGCTTATTAAAATAAATCAAAATTAACAATCTTCCACCCAATGATATACAGAGACACTTCAGGCCTTCTTTATGCAGTTTAATCAGTTCAGACATACTGCTGAACCAGCTGTGCAGCACGTGAGGGAACCTACCACTACTACATTATCCATGTCCACGTCCAAAACCATCAGGTGGAATAGCCGGAGGCTAAGGCAGAGCATGGCTGGCCTATGGACACTGGGGGTGAGCTGGGTGCCCCACAGAGGCAGCTCAGAAACAAACTGGAAGAACTGGAAGGATTCTGGAGCTGCCTGCAGATGTGAAGGAGGCTTGGGACCCTTGTAGTGAAGAATCAGAGGGGACATGGAGCAGGTCTGGGGTCACCGTGGTAGGGAGCATAGGGGCCATCAACACAACTCTAGAGGAAACTAGGTATTTGCCTTGCCCCCTTTCACAGCAAAATACAGTTATTTCAGCCAGGAGTACGAATCAGTCCCTGCTTATCCTAGGAGTTTCCACTGTTGCCTTTCCTAGCATTATTTTAATTTTAAATGTATTTCTACTGGCTTATTTTGCTTGCTGTTTCAAAAATGAAAGGCAATGCTCATGATAAGACAAGGCAATAACTTTTCCCCTTCATTTTGGCCTACTCTCTTTCTTTTGGTCATCTACCTTGATCTAGTCCTGTCCTGTCAGTGTCATGGTGGCACTTTCTCTGTTGTGTAAATGCCATTTACTATGTGCTCACAGTTTAACTGCTTTATGTTCATTGTTGCTAATCCACCAAAGACCTTAAAATCCTCTAAAAATTACCCTTTGGCAATGTGAAAATCTCCCTCATCCAATTCATTTTCCAACAGAGAATTTCCAAGAGATAAGTCCAGGCTTATTTTATGATGTTTTTGTTTTTGCATTGCCTAGTTATGAAAAGTTGCATGACAACAGTTCCAAATGGTGACTAACTACTAGCATAGTGGAACTTGCTTTTTTTTGCCTTTTAGGAATGACTCGTGCCCTTTTTCCAGAACAGATGTACCTTTTGGTAAAACAATTCAAAAGAGATGCAGACAAATATGCAGACAGCTAAAAGAAATAAAATGCTTGAACCCTCTTATTGTGGATTGTAGTTTGAAAGAGCCACTGCTCTTTGCCAAACACATATCTTGAAAAGGAAAGTTTTGAGTCAAGTCTAACCAACTCAGCAGTAGGGTGAAAGAGGAAATATGTCATTGCCTCCCTTGCATCCTCAGGGAAGTGTCCTTGGGATAAGCAGGATGTGCTTGGAAACAGTGATGGCTACTGCTCCATACCCTCCATACCCTTTTGCAGAATGTTTTTTAGCTCACCCAGTCTGACCAGAGCTGAAGGGAACAGAGCTTTGTTTCCTCCAGCCAGGTAGGCTTCCCATTCCTCAAGCATCTCTGCCCCTTCCTAGTCTGAGTTTGTCTGTCCATCCTCTGACACTGTGATTATCTTGCATGTAGGCAACGTCTTCATCACCATATTTCACCAGCAAAATACTGCTTTTTGTGCCATTATAAATTAGAGCACTCCCAAGCTCCACCCTTGAGGAGCTCTGCCATCGTCCACCTGCCAGCCTGCTCCAGGTTCAGGAAGCTGTTGTCCACTGGCCAATTCCTTCTCACCTTACAGTTCTTGCAGCTTGCACAATCTCTGTTTTCTCTAATACTTACCCATATTGTACCATGTTGGGTGGTTTAGCAGAGTTTAGGTAAATAACATTTCCTTTGGCCAGTAAAATCCTTTTATCAAAAGCAGATATAGGCGAAGCTGAATGCATCTGTTTCATAAAGATATGGGCTTGTATTCTCTTCCTCTGTGTTTGTTCCTCACTTAAAATCTGACTTTATGCTTTTTATGCTACATAGACCAGATAAAGGGGGCCATATTTGTGAGCATTACTTACAGTCCTTTGATTAGAGACAGCCTGAACTAGAAATATTTGTTAGAAACATTTGCTGCCAGACCTACTGTTTAATTTGCCAGCTCTTTAATTATTCTTTGATTCTTAGATACAGATCATCTGGTCTTTTGATTCAAACACATTAGAAGTCTTCAAATGTTATTTCATTGGTAATATTCATCCCCATATTCTAAGTCTGGTTAGCTACCCTGTCCTTGACCCTCTGTTCATTGTCCTGTTGTACTGCAGATTGAGATGAAGGACTAAATTTGTTTTGGGACTATACCCAGATCATCTTTAACTTGGATGTCACCCTTTCTCTGTGTAATAACTACTCTCTGTCTTTGTTCTTGTCTTGCTAGGCTGGCTTGCAGCACTTAAGTACTTGGGTGAGTTTCCTTTGCAAAGTTAACATTGTTTTGGGGCAGTTTTTATTCAATACATTTCAAAACTTTCAGTTTCTTTTTCACCAGTTTTGGGTAACATTTCATCAAATTCAGCATTAATAAAATTTCACTCTCCTGTTTGAATCTTCCTGAAGCAGATAGAACATGCAGCTGTAACACCTTGCACAGCCCTGGAGAGCAGAGGGCTCTGCTCTCCAGCCCCATGAGGAGCCTCCAGGGACCAGGGCAGGGAAGGAGAAGGACTGTGAAGGAGCAAACAGGTGGCACTTAATGTCTGGGAGGGCCTGTGACCACCTGGGAGAGGAGGCTGAGGAGGACTGGGTGACAGCAGTGCTCAGACTCAGTGAGTCAGGAGCAGAGATTCTTGCATCTTCCTGTATTTGTCTTGTCTTTGCATCTTCTTAAAAAGTTAATACATTTATAGCCTAGAAGCCACCATCAAACTGAGGTAGCATTCACCTCCTGAAGAAAAAAACCAGGGTACACCAGCTGGAAAATGCTGCTCTTGACAGCACTGATGAGGGGATGAAGGTGAGGCCTGGACCTGCAGTGTCCGGCCATGGCTTGTCATCTGGCTTACTGAAGTTATGTCCCTCTCATGTCAGTGACAGCTTCACTTTCGCTCTGGTTTGTTTTGATGAGTTCAGTTGCTGGGATTTAACACAACTGGGCGACTGTCCCACTCAGAGATAATGTGGGAAAGCAGCCACAGTTTTCACTCTCTCTGAGGAGTCCAGGGACATCTGTTGTGCCTGGATGGGGTCATCTCTACCAGGAACAGGAAGGTACTTCATGCAATGAGGCCTTTCACTCAAAGGACAACATAGTACTTAGTTCCTCTTACAGACAAATAGGAGCCATAAACGCAGTTATATTGGTAACTGGATCTTACAGATTTTGGCTGTTCCTAGTTTTGTTGTTTTGTTTTTTTTTCTTGGGCTATTTCTACATGTTTCTGGCAGGCAGTTATCAGCTCCGTCTTACATGGGCTCTGCAGCAACCAAATATTGTCTGAGCGTGGCTGCCCTTTTTGCTTGGTTTTGGTGGATTTTTTTCCATGTAAACCACACTCATGGGGTTTCCAGTCAATTCAAACCGGGGCAGAGTGAGCTCATACCTGCCTGCAAAAAAACACGTGTGCATGCATAGCCATGGAGTCAGCTAAGTCAATGGAAAGGCTGATTGGCTGAGGCTGTTCAGCCTGGAGAAAAGGAGACTCAGGGGTGACCTTGTCACTCTCCACAACTTCCTGAAAGGTGGTTGTAGGCAGGTGGGGGTTGGTCTCTTTCTCTGACAGAACCAGAGGATACAGTCTCAAGCTTCATCAAGGGCGATATAGGTTGGATATCAGGAAAAAGTTTTTCACAGAAAGAGTCATAAAGTTCTGGAATAGTCTGCCTGGGAAGGTGGTGGAGTCACCATCCCTGGATGTGCTTAAAAAAAGACTGGATGTGGCACTCGATGCCATGGTTTAGTTGAGGTGTTAGGGCTGGGTTGGACTTGGGCATCTGTAAGGTCTCTTCCAACCCAGTCATTCTGTGTGAATTCTGTGTGAGTTGACTTGTCTGCCTTTACACTGCAGTTCACATAAAGCACTGTTGGGCTCAGAGCACGTCTGCCTGTTTGTCTGTGGGGCCCAGCCATGGAGTTGCCTTACATGCAAGATTGCTTTTACGTGGGGACAGCACGCCATAGCATCAGGTCTGGTTTCAGCAGAGACACAAAACACCAACTGGAGACTGGAAAGGTCTCAAACATTTGTCTTAGTGTCCAGAGTCCTAATAGTCTCCATGTTTGTCATCACCTGTGGGGAAGGAGTGGAAGATGATTAGAGAGAGGGTATTCTGCTATCATCTGCCCAGAGGCTGACAGCTTTTGGTTTTGTTGCTGCCACAGACGCCTGGCCATGCAGTAATCACTCCTGCTGCTCTGTGCCTTCCTCTCATTGCAGTGCCAGGCTGCAGAGCCTGCAGTATGAAAATTCTTGTGTTTGCCTTCGGGCAATTGCTGTGAGCTTGCACTGCAGGTATGTGCCTAACTGGTGTCCACACATCCATCCTCCTCACAACAGGGCCAGGGACACAGGCAGGCACCAGCAGCGGGTGCTGGAAAAGGCAAAAGTGAGAAATAGGATGTCAGGGGGAGGGAGTTGGCCGCTGCTGCTGGAGTAGCTGATCAGGCACAGCCAGGTCCTTCCTCTCAGCTGGACAAAGTGGGTGCTGAAGCAGTAGGGATGGCCTGTGTCCCAGCATGATAGCTTCTCTGGCTCCTATTCCTGTGCTTAGGAAATGTATGACAAATTTATCACCACTTACCTTTTGGATATCAAGGGGAGAAGGGGGAAAAGTGTATGTGATCAAGGAAAGGGCAAAGACACTTGGTGTAAGCCAGAAAACAGATGCCAAAAATGCTTTTATTCCTATCTCTTCAGCAGCTACTGACACTAGGAAACCTTTCCATATTATCTGTGGAGGAAGAAGTTAAGGAAGTGCCTGACAGAGACGCTGTATAACAATGTGTACAAGGACAGCGAGTTGCATGCCAAAGAGCAGAACTCCAGAGAATTCTGAACTGACCTTTTGTTCCATTCTGACCCCTGCCTGCCCACTGATAGATGCCAGGCAAAGCTGGCAATTTAGACTTTACCCATCTAGCACTGAGGAGTAGAGATTAGCTGCTGGGCAGGTGCTGGGTAACTGGGAGGGACACAGAAATGTCCAGGTCAGGACTGGCAGAGAATTGAAGCAGAATGAGTGGTTTATTTTGTCCCAGTTCAACTCAGGGGAGATTTTCCTCATGGCTAGATAGTGTCTGGGTGGCAATCTGGAGCTGGGTGAGGAGAAGGCTGGCAGTGACCAGCGGAGCCCAAAGGCCCCATGTCTCCAAGTTCTTCTGGGGAAGAGGTGCCGGGAGAAGCCTTCTTTGCAAGGGTTTACACAGACACCATCTGGGCTCCTGGGAGTGGGCTGCAAAACACCACCATCCTCTGGAGGAAAACAGGTTTCCAGTGCCAAGGGCTGATATGACCTCGAGGGCTTCAGAGCCATGGGAAGCGCTGCTACCGCTGTGTCTCCATGAAGGAAGGATAACATGCTCTCATTCCTGAGGGTGGGCAGTGAAACCTTATGTCAAAGGTGTGCTGAAATTCACTTTTTTATAAATTGGGCTATTCACAAACTGGTCTATTTAACAGAAGTGTGATAGAGTATTTCCAAGTGGAACTGCAGGCTGGTGGCTGGTGATTTGCTATTACAAATTAAATAGTAGCAGCTACTCAGATAAGATTAACTACACAGAAATGGACAGCAGCAACTCAGGGAAAGAGGGAAGAAAAAGAGGGAGTGAAAGTACAGGAAAAGAAAAGTAAAAAAAACCAAAAACATTTGGAATTTGCCAGATGTGATTAACACTGCAAAGAACTTTTTAAAAACTGGAAAGGTTCCTTTTGGTATATGTGGGACTAAAATACATATGAGTGAATTCCTGTTACTGATTTCTCTTCCATTGTCCTTATTGGTGAAAGATTTCTTTGGGAGGAAAAGGGTATTTCTATCTTGTTTCTTTGTTTTTCTGCACCGCTATCGCTGTGTGCACGGTTGGTTTCCACGATGCTGTCAGGCACTTGGGCTCTCATCCAGCAAATGCTTAAGCACACGTGTAACATCCCAGCCGGCGTAAGGTTATCCATGTGCTTCGATGACTTTGGGTCAGGATCTCAATTTCTCTGCAGCTCAGATGTGACTTCCACACAGCAAGGAGGAGACGCACAAGAGCCAGACAATTAGAAAATGTTTTTCTGAGACCACAGAGATCCTGGCAAGAGGGCTCAGGGGGTAATTAGCTACCTGAAATACTATTGCGGCCTGGATGAAAAATTGGTAAATCAATTATTCTCCAGAAACTACTGCTTTTGGGAATTGCAAACAATCAGCAAATTCAGTCCAGAGCTAGGTTAAGTTAGGCTGTACAAATACCAGAGTTTGAGAGGAGAGGGGTGGTCTGTGCTTCCCAGCCAAACAGGCCTCAAGGATGAGGAAGGGTGACCACCAGCAGGGCAAGCAATGGTGGCCCCTCCTGCCCACACAGGTCTCTGCTGAAGTGCCAGTGCAGACGAAGACCTTTGTTTCCAAATATCCTTGGCTTGTTTTAAAATGTCCTAAATGCTTTCTTTGATCCAATGTGCATTTCTTTCCCTGCATGTTGCCACATAATCAATTCTTGTTTAATCCAAATTACCTTTCCTTGTTTTCTTTCCGTTTGGCCCCTAGATAAGGACACACAACTCAAGTGCATCAATTAATGGAAAGCATCCACATTTAGCAGCAAAATCAGTCTTCTGGCTGGTCCCTTAGGAGGCACTGACTGTTTTTGCTAGATGACGGGATTTTTTTCCAGCTGAGAATATTTCATTTTTTATCTAATCTCTTAAGTTTTTGAGCTGGCCTCCTGGTGTTTCCATGCCAGTGAGATGGGATTCCTACAAGGGTGATTCCAATCTGGCACACTTACTACTGCTCAGAGGCTGACTGACTGTTGTGGTAGCCAACCTCAACTCCTCTCACTCTCCTGGCTGTGGTTTAGGGAAGAGCAGAGGCTTGGGTCGTTCACAACAGGAGGAAAGGGATGAGGCCACCCTCTTGGGGAGAGGTTTGTCACTGCAGGCTCCAGTGGTGCTGTGACATCTGATCTCTGGGCCAGGAAATGGGTCCTGGCTCCTTTTAGCTGCTGGAGTAGATGTTGTCCTGGAAGATGTGCAAGGTGACTGAAAGTGAGTTTTGTCTTCTCATGGTTCAAGATGCTTTTCCCATCTAAAACAAAGGTGAGGGAATTTCCCAGAGTGAAGGTGAGGGCACTGCAAGGGAAATGCAGGAGAATAAGTCGAGGAAGGAGAAGATGTAGAGACATTGCCATAGGGCAGGAGATGTAGGAGGGATGCACAAGCCCCAAAAGTGATCAGTTCCTATGAGGAAGCAGGTGCAAGCTGTTGCATATCTCAGCAGTAAGAACAATCAGTGCAATACTGCCTAAGGATAGATGGTGGCATTATTTAGGCTCAAATGCCAGAAAAGTTGTTGCAGACCAAGTGATCCTTTCTACAGTGTATGTCACAAAAAGGCAAATCACACTGCCAGAGTTTTTCCCACCCCTCAGCAGCAGCCATCAGAGACCTTTTTTGGGAGCAGGGCCTCTCTGCTGATGCTTACACCCTCGCAGAGCCTCCCTTCAGTCTGGGGGCTCTTCTCACCATCAAGAAGGGTGCTGGGAGCCTCCCCAAAGCCACTGGTGCAGTACAGGAAACAAAAATTACTGCTTTGGAAAGCAGAATCTTTCACTCTCCCTGGGAACAGGAATTAGTGGCAGTAAAGAGTCATGACGGATATATGGAGAGTGTAGGATCTTCTTACAGTGCTGCATTCTTGGGAAACCATCTTCCACCTGATTTGACCCAAACAATAATTCTTTCACTGAGCCACCATCAGTGAACAGGGTGGGCTGAACCACTTTCTCCTTTTGTTTTTGTTTCAAAACCCCCTGTGCTAGTAGTGCCATGACAGCTGTATCGAAACTAAAGTCTTTTCCTGTGGGTTTTTTTCCCATATTGTTTTTCTACAAGAGCAAAAGTCAACACAACAAGTTTGCTGAGCCCTGTTTCTGTCTCTTTTTTATCTATGTAACCAATGCCAATGGAAACATTAGCCACTCTTTCAAACAGCAAGCTGCAGAGGCCAGCAAAACACATGTAGTTTGCTCTTTATTACATCAAAATCATGCCTACTTGCCTTTTTCCTTCCTTTTATTTTTAAAAACAGTAAAAAGTAGTGGATGTTTGAGGGAAGATTCCAAGATTAAACACTTTCTAAGTGTTGTTTTGATAAGAGGAAAGCCAAGAGCAGATTCTCAGCTGCTTGCATGGATATGGCTCCTTCCTGAGAGCGGGGGTTGACGCCAGGGAAGATCTAGTCTTTTGGGTTCAAAGAGCAATGCATATAGAGTTTCTGCTCCCTGCATGTCTTCCATTTAATGGGCAAACAAATGTTATCTATTGTTAGCTCCGCAGAGACGAAAGAGATGCAGGGGGGAAAGATGAATGGAGCCCTACCTTGTAGTACTGCATCTGTGTGTAAGTTATGACACAGGTCCTGACACACACATGTTCTAGGTTTAGGTATTTGAGATATCTATGTGTGTATTGTGATACATACAACACACTTTGCTGCAGTCAGTGAAGTTCTGGCCATCATCTAGGGATGAAGGAGCCAACCCCTGCTCCCTCGTACTGCCCTCCATGGGCCCCAGACTCGGAGGGGTGGGAGGGATGGAGGTGGTTCCAAATGCACGACAGAAACCTCTCCCCAGCAGGCATCCTGTTCTTGTAGCAGGAGGAGTGCCTCTGCATCATGGTCCCAGATGGATGCAATACACTTGTTTCTCAGCAAGCTTCAGATTTTAAATTGTAGGACGTTATGGGTAGGAAGGAACCCCAAAGATCATCCAGAGCTGACTCATACTCAACCTTCTGTCCACCAGGACCCCCAGGTCCCTTTCTGTGAGAGGCTTTCCAGCCTCTCATTCCCCTGTCTGTCTGTACATCTGGGTTGTCCCATCCCAGGTGGAGAATCCTACACTTTCCCTTGTTTCTCTTCTAATTTGCTCCTTTTGAGGCAGCCCAGGATTCAGTTGGCTTTTTGGGCTGCCAGCTGAAACTAAACTTATTAAACTAAACTTATTAAACTAAACTAATCTAAACTAAGCTAAAAGAAAACTATAAAAAACTTTCAGCTTTCTAAATGAAACTAAATTAAACTACTTTAAGCTTTCTAGACTGCCAGCTCATGTTGAGTTCTTCATCAGCCATCGCTCACAAGTCCTTCTCTGCATAAAATATCTGTTTTGTATTTTTCCTGTCAGTGTCTATGTCTCATTGCTTTGAGCTTACTTGGTTGAGTGAAACTGTAGAGGAAGTTGGTTTTGCATTGAGGGTTTTATCATGGAAAAGTTAAGTTGATTCAGGGAGTATAGGTTTTTCTGCTATTTCTTGCAGGGTACTTCAGATCTCTGAGGGACAGATGCTGTTGCTTTCATTTCTGCATCTGTCTGCACGGTGTAAGCTATCCCTTGACCCTAGTCCTGGAAAGCTTTGACAGTTACCGAGCACTGTGGAGAAATAGGGATTCAGTCAGCAACCCAGAAAATATCCCTGTGGAGGAGCCACACCACTGGGGAGGTGCAGGAAAACCTCTGCCAAGCCTTGGGAACTGGGAACATCCAAACCTACTCTGCCATTATCATATGTTCTTCAGAGCATTGGTCTTCTTTTTTTACTTAGTATGTTTCAGCTGGCTGAAAATTATAACCCTCTCAACATATAATTAGTACCCTCTTATAAACACTGTGCATGGTTTAGAAACTCCTCCAAGCTCTTGTACTGCAGCAGAAATCTCCTGTAAAGGTAAGTGAAATGGCTATTTTTATGCTGGAGGATGAAGGTGCGCTGCATACACATGTGTCTGCAGGTGTGGAGGACCAGATTTACACAGGAGCAGAGCAGGTGAAGGTCCTTGAGGGTCTGTGAGAGTTGGGGTTCTTCAGCCTGGAGAAGAGAAGGATCTGGGGTTCTTCAGCCTGGAGAAGAGAAGGATCTGGGGAGACTGTAGAGCAACCTTCCAGTACCCCAAGTGTTTTACAAGAAGGATGGAGAGGGACTTTTTACAAGAGCACGTAGTGACAGGACAAGGGGTAATGGCTTTAAACTGAGAGAGTGCAGGCTGAGATTAGATATTAGAAAGAAATTATCCTCTGTGAGGGTGGTGAGACACTGAAACAGGTTGCCCAGAGAAATGGTGGGTGTCCCATTCCTGGAAGTGTTCAAGGCCAGGCTGGATGGGGCTTTTGGCAACCTTATCTAGTGGGGAGGTGTCCCTGCCCATGGCAGAGGGATTGAAAGTAGGTGATCTTTAAGGCCTCTTTGAACCAGAACCATTATATGATTCTATGATCCTTCCTGGCTGTCTCTGCCAGCTCTTTAGAGAATCAGCAAAATGGTTTTTTTGAATGTTTTGTGACCATCAAAATGCATGTGTTGTATTGTCCCTTTTGTGAAAAGACTTTCATAAGAATTAAGAACCATTAAAATCTCTCAGGTACATGCATTTTTGTCAGACCAATAGAAAGAAATGCATTGCACAGTGTTGAGAGGTAACTTTTTAAACTGCAAACCCAAACTTTACGTAGTATTGTACGAACATTGCCATTAAGTGAAAGAATACATCTGTAAGTTATGATACAATTTTATTGGTGGGTGTTGACATGAAGTTTCAGCCTTCTATATTGGATTAATATGTGGGATTATGTGCAACACATGTAGTAATCAGTGGGTTTTTAAAATTCATCACATTATTCTTGTTTTGCTAAACAGTCACAGGTTTCCTAGCTAATTGTGAATATCTTCTTTTTATGGCATGAGTTTTAGACAGTGGGGGCTGCCTTATTCTATTGTAACAACTCTTTGAGCCCTCTTTGCTGCTTTGCACTGAGGCCCAGGGGGCAGCTCAGGATCTCAAAGGGCTTTGCCCCCTAATACTGCCCCAGAAAGCTCCAATGCAGCGCTGGTGCTGGAGAGGTTGTTGGTGAACTGTGCTGGACATGCCCTACTCACTGAGTACTGTGTAAACCAGTGCTGGCTGCTGTTGATCCCAGGCTCACAGAATGACTAAAAGGGACCACTGAAGGTCATCTAGTTCAGCTTTCCTCCTCAAGCAGGGTTCCCCAGAGCACATTACTCAGGATTGTGCCCAAAAAGCTTTTGAGTAACTCCAGAGAAGGAGACTCCACAATCTTTCTGGGCAGCCTGTTGCAGTGCTCTGTCACCCTCAGAGTAACGAAGCTTTTCCTCATGTTCAGGTGGAACTTTCTATGCACCAGTTTCTGCCATTTCCTCTTGTCCTATCACCTGGTATCACCAGGAAGAGCCTGGCTGCATGCTTTTGATACCCCCCTTCAGACACTGATAGACATTGATAAGGTCCCCTCTCAGTCCTCCTTTCTTCAGGCAGTACAGGCCCAGCTCCCTCAGCCATTCCTCAAAACAGAGGTGTTCCAGTCCCCTAACTATCTTTGTATCCCTTCATTGGACCCACTCCAGGAGTTCCATGTTTCTCTTGCACTGAGGAGCCCAGAACTGGACAGAGAACTCCAGATGTGCCTCACTAGAGCTGAGTAGAGGGGCAGGATCACCTCACTTGACCTGCAGATCACACACTTCCTATCACACCAGGATACCTTTGGCCTTCTTGGCCACAAGGGCACAATGCTGGCTCATGGACATTTTGTCGTCCACCAGGACCTTCTCTGCAGAGCTGCTTCCCACCAGGTCACCCCCAACCTGTACTGGTGGTCCCTGGAGTTCCTCACCAGGTGCAGGATCTGCATTTGCCTTTGTTGAGTTTCAGACAATTCCTCTGCCCATCTCTCCAGCCTCCCCAGGCCCTTCTGAAGGGCTGCACAGCCCTCTGGGGTATGGGCTGCTCCTCCCAGCTTTGTGCCATCAGTGACCTTGCTGAGAGAGGTGTCTGCCCCTTCATCGAGTCAGAGATGGATAAGTTAGATGATACTGGACACAGTATCGAGCCTTGGGGAGCACCATGAGCTACAGGCCTACAACTAGACCCTGTGTTGCTGACCACAACCTTCTGAGATCTGCTGTTCAGACAGTTTTCTTTACACCTCACTGTCCACTCATCCAGACCTGATGAGCTTAGAAACATTTTCTTGTTGCTGTCGCTTTGTCTTTCCTCCCTGCTTCTCACAGGTGAAAGTCTTTCCCTTCTCCAGCATCTTCTGAGTCCTACTCCTGGCACATGCATGTCTTGTGAAACTCTGGTAAGGTGGAGAGAGAGAAAAAAAAAAATTTGAAGGAAGAAGTGTATTTTAGCTAGAGTGACAAGGAAAGTGGAGACACTGGTGGTGTGTCTCTTCCTGCAGGAGAAGGCTGCACAGGTGAGTCAGAATCAGATGAAGAGACACGCTGCTTTGTCCCCGTTCCCGTGATGTTTTGCTGGGAGCAGCGGGAGAAGCACCACGTGCAGACCAAATACCGGGGCTAATGGACACGAGGCCGAGCTAGCCAGGCAGCTCTGGGGGCCAGCCTGCAGCCCTGTGCGGCATCTGCCCCTCATCACTACAGCACGGACCACTGCTGCCTCGCCCCGAATTTGGGCACAATGTAGGTGACCAAGCATGTGTCTCTGTGGCTATGAATAAAACTTCAGCTGTGTGTCATTTAGAAAGACCCTAATTTTAGCTAGCCAGCACGTCACTGAGGTGCCCCGGCACCCTCGGAGGGCAGCTCTTGTGCCCCTTTACTTGGGCAAACCAGGTGTAGAACGTCTTTTTTTCTGCCGGAGGTTGGGGATGCAGGAGGAGGAGGCAGAGCGGCGCGTTTTCCTCCAGGGACAGGGTTAAGAGCGAGCCGGCGATGGGACCAGCCCCGGCGCAGCCAGCTCCAGCAAGCCCGCGGTGTTTGGGTTGTCCGGGCGCCCGTGATGGCTCCAGTGTGCGCGCAGTATGACAGATGACCTATTGAAATAATTTCGGAGCAGTGCTGGCGTTGCCAGGACAACCAGCGCTCCCTGGGCCGGCGCCTGGCCATGTGACGGCCGCCTTGACGTCAGCCGGAGGCTGAGCCTGCGGTCCCGGCCGCGCAGTCAAAGCCGTGGGAGAGCCCGGTGGATGCTGGACTCATCCCCGCCGCCGCTGCTGAATCCCGGGGGCTGCCGGAGCATGGACTATTAAAAACTTGCATTTCTGCAGTGTGAGGTAACCATTTGCTTTATGTTCTCATCAGGTTTGGATTATTATCCTTTAAAAAAAATAGGGTAGAAAGCAGCTTGTATCAGTGGCTGATATTTTTTTCCACTTGTTTGTTTTGGCTGGAAGTTTGCCTTGATGAACAAGCCCAGCACTATCAGATAAATGCAAAGTAGCTTCCAGTTACTAATTCTGTGTGTAGACGGCAAAACGAAGTTAAATATAGATTAATGATCCATGAAAGGAGAATAAAATGATATCGTTCTCATTTGACACTTCAGGAATATAAATGAGCGTGAGTAATCCTAGGCTAATGCATTCGGGAGTTAAAAGAAATGATGTTTAGGCATTGTGTTTTTTATACCTCTGTTAGAATTCGTTGTTTTTTAATTCTGCCCGGTTCCGGCAGGTTTGTACCCAGTGTGTCCAGTGAGGGGGAAGCCAGCAGTCAATGCAGCCAGGAACAGCTTAAAATCCAACTCTCAAAGTTCGAGCATTTAAATCATCTTTGTTCACGCGGAGTCCCTGCACCCTGGCGCTCCCCGGGCTCTCTGCCCCTCTCCTGGGGCACGCGGCGCTCCTGACTGTATAGTATCTACACAGGAAAGAATCAAAACCTTCCTGAAAATTTATCTGAAATATACCAAGAGAGCAACATTGCTGTAACACAGCCTTTTACCCTTTTTCTCACAAGCACGCACACAGGGCTTGTTTTTTTCTCTCTCTCTCTTTTTTTTTTTCTGTTGTGCATTGAGATCAGTTAGAATAGCTAAAAAAAGAACTGCAGCATGAGCAGCATGATTTTTCAATAACCACAATGATTAAAAAATGAAGTGCTATTTGGGTCTTTTTGTAAAAACAAGAGGGAGTTTGAGTCTGTTTCTGTATTGCACTTACTCCGAGGTGGCTGTTGTGGGGAAGGATATCTCAGAGCTCCTGAAATTTAGTGCCACAGGCTGAGTTTGTTTGTGTGGGAACATATAGATTTGTTTTAAGAACAGATTACAACTGAAGCATCATGTGCGTTGTTTCCTGGAAAAGTATGTTAGATCTTTCTTATCTTCTCTAATTATGTACTCCTGTTCCCTTCCTCCCAAAGTTCAAAGGGTTTATTGATAATAGTAATGATTCTCTAAAGCAGCTGCGGGTCTAAAACGATGTGGAGCTACAAAACAATTTAAAACACGGAGCGGTAAAAGATTAGAAAAAAAGAAATCTGTAAAAATTATTCTAATATTATCAAATGCAGCATAAGTAATTGTTTCAGAAAGAGAGCCAAGACAGACAATAAAACCGAAGGCACTTCTCTAAGGAAGTTATGGCTTAGTGCACTGGATTTCACTGCATTTGGCATTCTTAGCAGAGAACAAGGATAAATGCTGAAACGTCTGAACCATCTGAAACACCTAAACAGTGTGAAACATCTAAACCATTTCATTTGGTGTTATTTCATCAGTCCTTTCCAGTTCAACTGATGCCCTAAAACATCATTGTGGGGGGGCTGAAATATCCCAAATTGTCTTTATGAAATTCTTCACCTGATACCACTGCACCAGTGCATGGGGAATCTTGCCTGGCTCCTCACAGGTGAGTTTTACCCGGGTTTACAGGAGCCTGGCAGCCTTGGAGGTGTTGGGAGCCCATGCCAGCCTTGCCACGGGGAGTGAGCAGGCTCTTGGTGTCCCTGCCCGGCTGACCCGCCCGGGCTAAGCAGGGCACGGCTGCTGTGGGGAGCTGTGTTTCAGCCCATGGCGTTCCTCCCCTTCCATCCACATGTGGGTTCCCTAGAGTGTAGAGGTGGGCTAGGAGGGGGCGACAGGGAGGTGGTTTACACAGCCCACCACCCTCTGAGGTCTGCTTGTTCTGCTGGGGTAAGTCTGCAGAGGGACCAAGGCATGGAGTATGGGGACAGATTTGAGCTGAGTGGCACCTGCCTTTCGAGAGAAGTCATTCACCCTCATGTCTGCAGGATTTGACTCCATGTGTAGCTGCCGTCACCTCCCAGATTGGACTTGAGTGATGATGCTCGGTGTGGGCTGAGGCTTATGCTCATGTGTTTAGGCTTGAATGCAGTGTCCTGTAGCATTTGATGCCTTGAAACCACCTGTAAGGGGAAAAATAATTGATGCAACTTCTTCTCAAGAGTGATTCATTAGAAATATGCCTTCCTCTTCTCCAGATGGAATAGAGATATCTTTCTTTAGTGATACTGAGGTAGTCTTGAAAAGGCTGTAATTTGACCTTAGAGCTAGAGCACAGGATGGTAAACTGCTTCACATCTTAGCAGAAGGGTCCTGTACATGCTGTTGCAAGAGGTCTGAGAGGCTCTGTTACAGGGGAAGCTGGTAGGTGCCACTGAGGTTGCAGAGGGATGTGTCCTGCCTGGCAGAGTGACAGCTCTGTCCCCTCTTGATGAGTCTTTGGGGGCTTTGGGCATCCTGCCAGGCTCCACCCCTTTTGCCCCAGATGAGAATGAGTTGCAGGCAGGCTGGCAGCTCACAGGCAGTGCCAGTCTGCAGCTGGAAGTGACACAGATCCCTGCTCAGGAGGGAAGGGAGTGGTGTGTGAGAATCATCCTGGGGCTATGTGCCTCCGCTTGATGATTTCATGCTCTTGTTGTCACTGGTCAGCTCTGTAGCAAACCCTTTGGAGAAGCACTCAGGTTTACCTTGGCAGTGTGAAGCTGCCAGGCAGTAGCTGAGCATCCCACCACCTCTGTGCTGCCGTGCTTCCACCCACCATGAGAGGTGAGCAAACAGCAAAACAGCTGTAGGTTCCTTCCCACCACCGAGAGGGGAAGGTGGCTGCATCCCATCCTTCACCTTCTGCCCAACGCCACAGCTGACACTGCCAGCTTACTTGGGCTTGAAATCCTCTGACATAGAGGGAAAAAATGTGAGATGCACATGGGCTTGGCAACACTCCACCTTCTTTTAGGGAGTCTAGACTGACCCTCCAACTTCCCATCAGCCTTCATGCCATTTGCAAATGTCACCCCCTTTGCACACACACACAGGAAGGGATGATCTCTTCCTACAGTCTCCTTGTCCATGGCAAAGGGCAAGCAGACCAGCAATTCCCGAGGAATTGGAGCACTTCACCTTAGGAAAGACCTTGGCTAAAGTCACGTCTGAGATCTCCTCAAGTCGCTTCTCACACAACTGAATACAGCAGGGAAATCAAAAACAGATGTGGGCTGTTGATGCCTCTAGCTTCATAATAATAACACACTCAGTGTGCTCTACCTTGATCTGGTTGAGTTGATGGACAATGACAATCTAAATTTAGGCCAGAGTTATAATAAAACCTAAAAACCCCTTGCAGTGCAGAACACTACCTCTTGAATTTTTTCAAACAGAATGCAATTTCTGCTGTCTTTTTAAAGGTCCTAGGTACTGCTTAGGCAATATTCATGGGAGGAATAAAATCCTCTGTAGAGGGTGGCAGTTGTCAGTGGGAACTGATGTTTCAGTATGTAGTTTCAGGATCTTAAGTTACTTATTGCAGAAGTTGGTTCCCACTCTGCTAAAAATCATTACATTGTGCTAATTTAATGTCTGCATCAACATTAGGAACAACTGGTTTAAATGATAGCTGATCTGCAGTAGAGATTTGGCATTTTAACTAACAGTTGTTTTTTCCAATTAAACACAGATGCCATGCATAGGGGACTCTGAATGCAAAATAGAAGTTGACCTGACTGTTGGTTCCAAGCTAAAGCAACAAAAATCCTAACTCTGGAATGTTTTTGGTAGTCATGTTTTAGAAATAATCTTCTATGGTGAGCCAAAATCTATACAGACAGCTATAGTCAGATAACAGTTTAAAAAATAGACAGTATTTTGGCTGTACTTTTGCTGCTGTTAAATTTATCTTCTTAAATAGCAGGGAGTATGAGTTGAGGGTTGAGAAACAGTAATTTTATAATTATTTTATATGGATTGAATTATTCTGTCATCAAATTTGCATTTCAGACAGTATTACAGTATGAAAATATAATTAGATACTGTAATTCAGGAATTGCTGAATGTGATATTTCCCAGAGGGAGCACTGTGAAGAAGCTGCCCTTACTACAACTTTAGCAAATGTTGAAATCCTATAGGTGGAAAATGTGAAGGCTGAGTTGTAAAGTTCTCTCCCTTCTGTGGTCTTCACATACTGTCAGCTTTCTGCTGAACTTCATTTTTTCGTAAGATTCATTTCCACAGAATCATCTAATCATTATGAGCTGAAGGGCTCAGATCCTGTTCTGCTGAATTTCAGTCTGGCTATGCTGATAGCTGCTGAATTGCTTTCAGCCACAAAATGACACTGAGATAATGTAAGGATCTGATTTACATGCAGAAAAACCAAGAAGCTTGTAGTTTGGTCTGAAATGCTGGTTTCAATTTGCCCAGCACCTGAAATTCCCAGCCACGCCTCCTTTCACAGAAGATAGCTGAGGATGGGTCTTAGTTCAGCTCTGTTTATCTTCTTTTGGAGTTCAGTATTTTTTGCAATACATGTTCACAGTGTTGTGCAAAGTTTTAGCTGTATAAAACCCACTGCTGTCAATTCTTATGTATGTTGTTCTTGTGACAATCTATGGCTTATCGTAGATGTACTAGCTGGAAAGAAACATGTCTTGTGTTTTTTAGCTGGGTTGTGTTGATAAATCCCATGTGGTTTTGATTGAGAACACACTTTTTAGGAGAGTATCACCCATAGCCAATTTTTCCCACCACCTTTTTGGGGCATTGGTGAGGTCCTTATGTGAAACCAGGCCTGTGATGCACAAAGCAAGGATGGCATTGAGAGGAGACAGAAGCTGAGTGAGGGGCACGGTTGATGCTTTGATGTCCCCATACATCTGTCACAGTCCTGCTGAGTGACAGTCACAGTGCTACTCCAGAGGAAATGTCAGCACAGGAAAAGGAGAAGTGTGGACCTGTGACCGCAAGGATGGCATGGATAAATGGGCTGGCTGGTGACATGGCTCCTAGTGACCCACGGACACTGTCACCCCCAGAATGCTCTGAGGATCAAGACCATTTGCCATGGCTGCCCAGGGCCACCTTCCTGCACCCAGCTGCACCCAGTCCTGTCATTTAGCCTGAGTGCTGGGGAAGATGTCTGTCCCACTGCTCACACTTTGGGTGGTGCACGTCCTGCTGCCCGTGTCTGGTATTTGCAATATGAGCATAGGACAGGAGCTTCAGGGTGTCACTGCAGATGACCATTTCTGTTAGGGAGGGTGCAGTAAGCCAGGCTGGCTCTTCAGGGACAAGTAGCCTCGCTTGAGGTGCAAGTGCTGGTTTACAGGTGGGACATGGGCCGTTCCTGAACATCACAACTGCATTTTTGCACATTTACTTAGGAACTGCAAAGGAGCAGGAGGCAGCATTTCAACTGACTGTGTCTGCACATGGGAGCTGAAAGGCTTTGAGACAGGGTTATACCTGCCACATGTGTCACAAAGCCTCTTAGCTGTGTGCTGAATTTCGTTGTCAAGAGAATGGGGATTTGGGAGCAGGCCAGAGCCAGGCTTTCCAGCCACAGGGGCATGGTGGACCAGGAGGATGGGATGAGGGGGAAGGAGAGCCCTTGGCAGGGCTGACTGAGCGTGTGCTGGCAGGATGTGTCCAGGATGTGTGCTGCATCTGCCCAAGCAGGGAGCTCTGGCAGTGCTGCCTCGTGTTCCTGGGCATCTGCAGAACAAGCCAGACAAGACTTTTTCCTCCATGAAACAGAGCAGCAGAGCTGTCTGAAGGAGCCAGGAGAGTGCAATACTCTGCCCGTGTTAGCAGTGATGCAGTGATGTTGTTTAGCAGCCATGTGATGTAGCTGTGGCTAGCAGGGCTGCTCTCTCTTCTGGGCACTGAGTTCAAAGTAGGGCTGGAGGAACACTGCACAGTCAGCCCCTGTGCAATGCCTGCTACTTGACAACAATGGTTTCATGCTTGTTCTACTATTATAAATAGATCAGCTTTTGGAGACATCCAACATTATTTTAGAGAGGTTTTATTAGACAAGCAGATCAGGTGGTTTACAGGCTATCACCCAAGAGAAGACAAGTTAAAGCTGAAGAAGGTCAAAGTTGGCTTCTCTCCTTAGCATATTCCCTCACTCCTAGAGCAGCAAGATTTCCTGATTATGCCTCATGCCATCTTTCTGCGTCTCCTCCGGGACTGCAACACCACAATGGATCCAGCACATATGAAGTGTCTAACTTCAGCTGAATAACACTCAAAGAGACTTGATTAAGCAATTCAGCCCTGAGGACCTTTAACTCTAAAGAAAATATTCTGCTCACGTTGTGCTTGCAAATCCAAGATGTCAGGGGGATGCGAGCACAAAGCTGTTGATTATTTCCACAACTGCGATGTCCTTCCTATCACAAGTGTTCTTTTGTGCAGAATGGTGGCAAGATTGCAGAGTCCTCTTTAACTTTACCATCTTCACAAGCCCAGGTCCAATTAGAGCAATTATATCTCAGCAGAAGCACTGTCTGCTGTCCTCTGGACCCCTCTGTCAAGCATCCTATTCATTGCTGTTTATAATGTATGAGGCTTTTCATGTAAAGTTGTTCTGACCCTACTGAAACAGTCCCACCAGAAGGGTAGCCTGTGTTTTTATTTCACAGGCTGATGTGGACGAGAAGAGTGCAAAATTACAGCTGGCCAAGGGTACATCTTTCAGTCTAACCACGGTCTCCTCTCACTTGAGTATTATTGCTGGTTTGACACAGCACACAGCTTTCATATTCAATTATTTCACTTCACCTTTCATTTTCAATTATGTTACTGCTAAAAATTGAGAACATTATCAGAATTCACAGTTCTTCCTTGCCATGTTCAAGGGTTTCCTTAATCAAAATCCCCAACGTGAATTGCCAGGCGTGTCATGTTTGATGGCACATGATATTAAACCACTTACAGCTCTGGTGTCTGTGTAGACTCTCTGGTCTCTGAGCTACTGAAGAGTTTCTGGGTAGTGAGAAGTTCTGCAGAAAGACCATTTGTGTTTTGCTTTGCCTCTCCTGACGGGGCCTGGTGAAGGAGCTGAGTGACTCCTGCCAAGGAAGTCCCCCTTGTCACCACTAAGGTAAAAGCTGAAAAGCAGAACTCAGTGAAAGGCAGAAGTGCTGGGACTTGGGAAAGTCAGAGGCAATGCAAAGAGGAACTCTTTCTCAAAAAAAAAAAATAGATACTTATATTCTCATACTGCTCTTGGAAAGGAAAATCTGGGGAGCAGTGTTTAGAGTCATCTTTGTGAAACAGAGAGAATTCTTTTCTGACAATACAGAAATGAGATTGTCTGTGAGAAAGCATCCCCTGTCCCTGCTAGTAGCTCCATGGCATCCATGGGAGTCCTGGCCAACATGCATAGCAGCACTTGGGCAAAATAGGATTGCTTTAGGAACTGAAAACATGAGCTCAGACTTTGGTTGTTCTTCCTCCAGTATCATCAGGGCAGTGGGTCCCCCACATTTGTTTCCTATTTTGCCTCTTTTCTGCTAGGTTTTAGCCCAGAAGGGCTGCATTTGTCAGGAGGAACTGCACAGCCATCTGCAGAAGTGGTCTAGATGTCAGCTGTGCCTTCCCTTGGCACAGGGTGCTGCAGGCAGGAAAGCCATGCCAGCCCTGACCAGGGCTGCAAGGAGACCTGGCTGATTTAGCCACACCAGTGGCAGGAAAAAGTGAGAGCTGGTGAAACAGCAGTATAACATGCTCCACATCAGCTCCATGGGGGTCTTGGTGAATTTGTTAAAGATGAGTTTATACTGCTTAACTGCATCTGCAGCCTTGGCAGATTCAGTTTCTTGTCTTGCAGCAGTGGCGTTTTTGCTGAGGACCTGGGGCAGGGTTCTCTGCTGCTGTGCAGTCAGACCCCTCCACTCACCATGGACACATAATGCTTGTGATGCTGCAATTACAAAAATACAGTTCTTTCAGAGATGGTAAAAGGTGACAGAGCACTACCACAGTGAGTGTTTGCCTGACTTTTATTCTTTTTGTTAGACACTGGGACCCTTGCAGAAATCCCCACCTCAATTCAAGGAATCTGATTAGAAATTAAAGAGTATTTCACAATTAGTTCACCATGTGCCAGTTATTAGTAGGCTGTGGTGTTGCTCCAAGAGCCTGTAGTAAGACGCACTTTTCCTGCATGCTGCTCCCACCATGCTTGCAGATGGCACTCCAAGCAGGGTGTTGGGGAGGCAGCTGGGAGAGAAGGAGTTAAAGCAAGCCACAATTACCAGTTTGAGACATTCTCAAAATAGCAGCTTTTCTTTTGTTTGCTGAATTCCCCATGCTTTTACAGTGCTATTCCCATTATTCATTTCTTTCCCAAAATAACATTTTTAAGCAGAGGAATGACTTGAGTGGGGAGAAGAGGGGATCTGCAGGCCGAGTGGGACAGCTGCATGCTCCTGTGTCTGCAGTGAGGGGTATTTCAGTATTTCAGGCAATTTTGCTTCCTCACTGGCAAGCCCAGTAATTCCTTCCCGACAGCCCTTGCTTCCCAGGGGCAAGCGTTGGGCAGTGTGCTCATGCTGTCCACTGTTTTTATAGCCCAACTTGAAAAGAACCATCTCTTGCTGGTGGATGCTCCTTTGAAGAAGAAGAAGAAGAAGGAAAGGATGCTTTTGGAAAAATAAGCCCAAAAGGGCCTGGCTCCAGGACTGATTATGCAGGCAGATCCCACTGAGCTGGGATGCAGTTCCAGCCCTCAAAGCACCTTGTGTGTCCCATCTTGAATGCTGGCTGAGGAAGGCAGCTGCTCGGGAGGGCTCCCTGACAGCACCCACCAGGGCTGGCCGGGGATCTTGCCCTCTTATCCCTCAGTCAGGCATGCAGCCAAACACAGACAGCCTGAGCTCCAGCCACAGGTGCCAGCAGCCTTCCCCTAGGGCTGCAGGGAGGGATGGTAGAAAAGAAGCCCTGAGAGGAATTAAAAATTAAATGCTCATGGCAGTGGCTTCCTGTCACCACATCTCAGCAGTTCACCTTCACTGTGGCTGGCTGGCTGCCCAGGCACTGAGCAGGAGCAGAGAGAGGAGCATCCCATTCTCACTGCCTTTGCTGGAGATCAGCCAGCTCTCCAGTGGCCCTGGTGGTGGATGAGGAGGAGCTGGTTCACTGCTGCATGCACACAGGACTGACCAGAACAAGCAACATGTGCCTCTTTGTGGAAATCCCCTGAGTCCTACTGAAAGGCATCACACCCGGAGGTGGCCAGACCCAGATGAGTCACATGCCTCTTGAACAGGTGCAGCTGTCCAAGTATGGGGTGCTGAGAAGCTGAACTGGCCATACCACAGCCCTCTCTGTGGTCTGGAGTCTGCAATAACCCCAGCAACAGGTGTGCTTAGTGTAGGTGGAGGCTGAGCCCACAAAGACTGGCATTTGGGGTGCAAGGGTCAAGGCAACCAAGGCTGGTATGTGGAGGTAGAAGTGCTGAGCTCCATGGAGACATTTGGCCCTCCATGGCATCCAGTCCAGCTCCTTGGCATGCACGTGCCTTGAAACCCTTTCAGAGCCCCAGCACATTCATCACTGAGCCCAAGGCCCCTTGCAGAGCACGTCCCAAATGGTTTGAAATTTGGGTCTAGTTCATAATCCCCTCTTAATATCCCACACTAGGTAAGCATTTGCTTCCCCCAAGTCTTGATATTTCTTGTTTTGACACTAACGTTCAAGTAGGTGACAAGCTGTGCAGTTTCCTGGGATAATGGCTGCATCTGTACTATGGCCACTGGCTGTGTCCATAATAAATGAAATAGGGGGCAACCCCAGCACCAGAGCTCAGTAGTCAAAATTGCTCTCTCTGCAGAGCAGTCCCTATTCCATTCTAGTTCCCAATCAGTTCCTATCTTCCCAGCCTGAGCCACTGGGCCTGTTCCAGGGGGCAAATGGCACACAGTCACTTTTCAGGAGGGTGCAGAATTCAATAGCACAGACAGGGGAACTTCTGTGCCAGTTAGTCCTCATGCTGGGGAATGCACCCAGATGCATTTGCTTCATAGTCATAGGTGATGTGGTAAATGTCATCATGCATAACTGGATGAGAATCCTTGGAGGGGGAAAAAAAGAGCCTTAAAAATAGAAAAGTGTTTTTTCTGAAGCCCAGGTCTAGGTAGAGCTCATGAGAGAGCTGCAGGCTCTCGCCACAGCCAGGAAATCAGCCCATTGGAGCATGACAAAAAGGCTGGCAACTCCACTCTGTCAAACAAAGCAGTGGGATCCTAGCAGGACCAAAGTGAAGGAAATGAGGAACATGGCTGGAAGAAAAGATAAAGATAAAAGCCTTTGGTCCATAGAGCACCAGGCTCTTTACTCCTCTGTTTGTACAGAGGAACATTATCATGTACACTGCTGACCTGACTCTTTGCAGATTGTGGGTTTAATGCTGATTTCTTGTTGTTTCTCGGTACACATTCTTTCCCCTGTGAGGCTCAGTTTTAATAATTTTCTAGTTTACAATCCATTTATTTTTAAGATGTGAAAAATGCATAGATCAGTATGCACTACTGTTCTACCATTTCTCCAGAATAAGTAAATTGTTATTATCTGTATTAGCCTTCTCCGTGAGAGACCAACATGTTCCACTCTTCTAATGCTGTCTCATGCCTAAAATCTGTTTTCCAAACCCCCCTTTGCCTGAAGTGAGCACTGTGCACTGCACAATGCACCCTCCAGCTCCCTGGGGACTGCCCAGCCCCACATACAGCACTGCCTTTGCCACACAGCACTGTCAGGAATTTCACAATTTCACTCTGCAAAGAGAGAAGTGATGTCCAGGTGCTCTCATAAAACTTCAGGGTTGAAAGAGGTCAAAAGCAAAGGACATTTCTGAATGCAGTTTTCTCCCAGTACTTCTGGTTTTGTTGAATTCAACCTTTATGTTTTTGACCTTGAAGCATAATGTCAGTAGAGTTTGAGAGAGCTGGGGGAGCTTTTGCCTATCTCTTTGCCTGCAGCTTTTCAGGTAGGTTTGATTATTTTAATTACTTCCTCTGTTAGACATGGAGTGTCTTCCATTTTCCCTGAATTTCCCAGTCACATCTGGTAACAGATCACTTAGTGTCAGTGTTACATGGAAGCCATCATATGGAACTCTGATATTATTTGCAGATTTACATCAAAGTCCTGCAAAACATGAGGATACTGGCTGAAAACTTTTGAACAGTGAGGTTTAGTAAAGCAGGACGTGGGCATGACTGTGTGAAAGCGTAAGGTTTTCCCTTTTCACTCGCAAACAGGAGTTGCTGTGCTTGTATTGCACCAAATAATACAGGGGATTTGGGAAGACTAGCATTAAGACAGTTTTTCAGAGTCATTGAATATGTTTTAATCCTTATTAGCCTTGAGCAATTGGCTCCCAATGAACTCCTGGAAGGATAGGTATAATTAAGGATCTGTCTTGCGTGGCCTGCTGTGCATTTATAGCTCTGCAACTGCTCTCAGTAGTGAAACAGAAATATGTCTTTCAAAGGAAAGCTCAACAACAGGAAATATTTCTTTCAGAAATATGAACACAAGTGTTTCTTCCAAGAATCACCAGATAAAAGCAAAAACGTTCTTAAATTTCTAGTTCCACTAAGCACCTGGCTCTAATCTGCAGTTCCTTGACTTTGTTCATTTTTTAACCCAAATGGGTTAAAAGGCATTGTTATTTCATCTGATAATAAAAGTCTCTTCAGCTGTTTGTGTGCTTCATCAGTGTTTGCATTTCTTGTTCTGTACTATATTTTGCATTTTTCTTCTATCTTTCCACTGAAAGAAATCTTTCCACTGAAGAATCAGTGTTGTCCAAATTGCCGCTGCTCAACTGGACATAACTCACTATTCCTTGCTATTTGAAGTTGGTTACCTAATTCTGCTGGTACCTAATTCTTTTGATAAAGATTTCACAGAGTGCTAAATTTGTCTGCACAGATGATAGAATGACAGGTTTTTCTCCCAGCCATTGCAGAGGTTTATGATTGCTGCTTCTCAGGCGTCTGGCAGAAATGGAAGTGGCACCATCGTGGGACATGCTTGTTATTCAGGCATTAGCCTTGAAAAACCCTGGATTACTGCATGGTTTGTCAAGTCTGTTTAAGCACACTATTTCTGAAACTGCTCCTCCTCCAATCAATTAGAAACTCCATTAAATTGTATAAACATATTAAGAAAAGTAAGATATTTACTCAAGGAATCTTTATTGCATTTCATTATAAATGACTGAATCTAATATACAAAGAAGATTGCTTTAATTATAAGTGGACAAAAGAAAGATCTACTCTATGCTCCCACTAGGCAACTATCAGCAACGTGCACCTTCTACATCTAATGCAGTCATGACAAGTAATTAGGTTTGGTAGTTCTCCTGGGAGCAGCAGTTAACTGTATTACAGAGCCCCCAAGAGACAATGACATCAGGTGGATTTGTTGGGTTTTGTGGTATCTGTTCTCACCTGTTTTTTCTTGCCCTGAGGAAGCTCGTGAGACAGCTGTAATGTAGGCAGAGGGTTCAGATGATGAGCTGTTGATCTCCCCATCTCATCTCCAGCCAGTTTCACTGCACCCAGTGCTGCCCTCTGGAAGCTCAGCAGATGGCAGAGAACTCTAGTGGCCCTCTGTGCCACCATACCTATGCATGGCTAGTTTTTGTTGTGCAGAGTGAAGTGCCTTGGTGCCATTCACTGTTTTGTACTTTATTACTATTTCAAATCCTGAGCAAACAATTTTCAGAAGAGAAAAAGGAAGAGGTGAGTCCAAGGTGGTGTCCTAGAACAAGAGCTCCCTGCTGCCTGTGTTCTTCCCTGTTAGATGGAAATTTGACAACTGAGTGAAGTTCTGATAAGCAGAGGAATTCCTCCACATCTGTCATGGTGTGGCTTGGGAGGGAACATGAGGCACCATGGTGCCTTCCCACTGTCACAGTCAGACAATGCTGGACATGCCTTGAGGCAGAAGGATGGCTGTCAGGAGGTTTAGGTGCCTACAGCCTCTGAGCCCAGGTAGGGTCAGGAAGTGCCTGATGAGAGTCTGCTCTGTGCCATCCTCCTGTGAGTCTCTGCCAGCCCAGGAATCTTGAAAACCAACCTCAGCTAGTCCAGGAGCACATGACAAGCTGATAAAAAAGTCATACAGATGAAAAAATCCTTTCCTCCTTCTTCCTGTGTCTCTGTTCAGTCAACACTGTAGTGCAGCTGTCACCCAGTAATTTTAGTGAAGTCATCAGAAATCTTCAGATGAAAAGAATGGTATTAATAAATTATTGTGTTCCTTAGAAGAGACAAAAGGATGACAATAAAGAGGTGAAATTTTGTAGAAAGCTTGAATTACTCAATACTGAACAGAGACCAGGCACGTCTGTAATTCACTTTCGAAGAAAATGCAAGACTCATGATTTGGACAACAGTCTGCTAATCCTCTTGACTCCAAGGTTAAGCCCAACCAGCTGTGGATTTTATTGAGGTTACTTGTAAATCTTAATTTCAGTTAAATTTTTTGCAATAATGTGTTGCTGCCTTCAGTGCTGTCTGATGCTTGAAGTGACAGAGCTGGCCAGCTTTCCTGACCTGTCTGTTGCATCCTGGCACTTGTTCCTCTGCTTGCATAAACCTCCCCTCACATTCCTGCACTCCCTGTCACTGACGTGTGGTGGGGGGTGATTGCATAGTGCAGAGGAATATAAAGATACAGCAAACTTGTTTACTTGACATCACTGCCTTTGGGTCTCCTCATGGTGATCCTCTGTGGCAGAAAAACTGCCCGCTGTAAGCAGCATGCTTGTTTTTTGGATGCTGTTTCCCTTCCAGAAGTCAGGACAATAGGGGACCTCCTGACTCCTCCAGTCCACTGCAGGTATCCATGTCATACAGACCCTATTTGTGGATTTTCTTAAATTGCATTTTCCCATGACTTTGGTTCTTTGTCTTGTGATCTTTGAAGAAGGCTGTTCCACAGACTTTGCTGCTCTGGTGGTTTGAGATTTGCTTCTCATTCCCAGCCAAAATTTATTATGGCCAGTTTATACCCATTTGTTCTTTTGCCAGCATTGTCCTTCAGTTTAAACAGCTTTTCTCCTTCCCTAGTGTTTACCCCCTCTGATGTATTTATAGACTACAACCATATCCCCTCTTGGCCTTTCTTTAGCAAGGCTAAACATCCAAGTGCCTCTGGTCTCCTCTGAGAGCACAGGCTTTCCATTCCCTTATTTGGCTTAACAGCCCTGCTCTGCAACCACTGCAGGCCAAACTCCCTTTTCCTCAGCATGTTTTCCTGGCCACGTACTACAGTAATCCAGGTGAGCCCTCATATTTCCAAAACTTGCTCATTAATAGCATTGGTATTTCACCCTCCCTGAACTCAACAGATCTGTCTCAACAGGTTCATTAGAAAGCATCACTTGTGTCCTGCAGGACACATCATATTGGTATTTTCCTGTTATGGCTATGTAAGTCCTCCAGCTCTCCTTCCTGCTCCATCATTTTTAGTTAAGAACATCAGTTCTTCCCACTTGTCCCTCACATACTGCATTTTGCAATAAGGAATTTTATCCCTTTGCACTATTCCAGTACTAAGATTGTCCCATTCTTCTTGTGTGGTAGTCTGGTGTGCCACCTTGGTGTCATCAGTAACTGCTCTGCTTTGAGATTATGCATCCTGGTTATTAATGAAAATGTACAACTACATCCATGCTGAGACTCAGCTTGGAAGAACCCTGCTGTAACCACCTTCCACCTGAGATTTCTCCTCTGATTTCAATTCATGATCCTGAAAGAGGAAACATCTGCCTTACTCTGTCCAGCACATCCCCAGAGGAATGATTTGCTTTGATTTTACCCAAGTAGTTTTGAATTAGCCTTTCTATATGTATCTGTGTATCTATTAGAAATGAATGCTTATGTGCTGGTTGGAAAGCCAGTGCAGGCAGACTTCCTACAGAGCTTCCATATAAGGTCAGTTCTGCAAAGAAACTTCAGTTTTAACTTCCAACATTTCTACAACTTCAGTCTGAGATCTCTCTTCAGCAGCACTTGCCAACTGTGGTGCTCAAATTGGGGTGTTAGCAGATGTGTTTTGCTCTGCTTCAGTCTCCCAGTGGGTTACGAAGCCAAATTCATGATTCAAATGACTACACTTATTTTGCAGACTTAGTACACTTTTTTTAAAATGGGAATTTGGAATGGGGTGAAAATTCTTTTGTGTTCTGTCAAGTGTTCCTCATATCTTGGCCTGCAGAGGAAGAGCAAAAATGGTATTTGTACCCTTTATATTCAAAATGTGTGAGACTAAATATCTTCCAGTCCTAAAACATTCCTGCTTGTTCTTCAGTTAAGACTGTGAGATTTCTCCCTGAAGATTCTCTCCTCTTCACTCCCTGTGAAGTCTGGCAAATACCTGATTGTCTTCTTCTTTGTGCCAAAGGGCTTAGAGACTTTTGGAGGAGTTGGTGGTGACATCTCACAAAACGAATAAAACAGCTACTTCTCTTTTGGGCTCAAATAGACCAACAGAGGAGAAAATACTGAATATTTAGCTGCCCTTTTGATGACAGGAAAAGCAGTCCTTGTCCTCTGTCCTCCTTCCCATGAGTAGTTTAGGTTTTGTATATCTCTCAATGTTGTCATCTACTTTTTCTGAATATGTTGTGTAAGTGACAACTGAATGAAATGAATGAGAGCTAGTTCCTTTAAAAAGAAGAAAAAGAAGAGGAAAGGGCTTTCAGAAATAACAAGTCAGTTTAGTTAAGTTTGTTCCCTGCTTGTAATTTAACTTTTTTATATGAACATTAGAGCATTCTCTGATCTGAACAATAAGCTCTCATATTGTGGGCTGGCTGAAAAGCCTTTGCCTAGTGCCTACATCTGAGATGTTTGTAAAACCAAAGACCAGATACTCCTGTGACATTCCAGACTTCATCTTACTTGTTTGGTGGACCAGTTAATCTGGATGCTGCTCAAAGAATAATTGATTTGAGGATTTGTCTGCTGAGCAATCAGGTGGAAAAGTCTTTATTTTGTTATGAGGTTTCATTTTCCAGCTATTTTTGCTAAAATCAAGGAACTTCACATCATGAAGGAATTATATAACTCAATCTGACACTCCATGTTGAGCAAACTGAGACTGTAGTCTGCTCAAGCAATTTTGTGAAACTAGACTCCCATATTTCTGTTTCTGCCAACCCATAAATTTGGAATTTGCTCACTCACTCTCTAGATTCCATTTAGAGATGGTATTGACTAGATTTCCGTAGCTTGTATAGCGACAGTGAAATTTAGATTTCCGAATCTGGAGTTTTCTGTAGGTGAGTAGTGTGGAGAGTTTGATATTAAAACAATCCCCTCCTGAGCTGCTGTTGAAGGATGTATCTTGTTAAAGGTTGATTCTAGATTCAAAGCACTCAGCTGCACATATACTCTGACCCAGTGCAGCCCCCTGGCTCTGTTCAGGCAAAACGGGGGCCGTGGCTGTGAGCGCCCAGCGGTGGATCCCTTCCACCAAGGAAGCTCCCTGCTGATCGGAACCTTCAGAGGTAACACTTCTGCTGGTCTCTGCCTCTCCTGTTGTGGTCTCTGCCTCTCCTGTTGTGGTCTCTGCCTCTCCTGTTGTGGTCTCGCACGCGTGGGCTTTCCCGATCAGTGGCTGGGCGGTGACAAACCCGGCAGCTGAGCCCAAAGTGCCACTGGCACGCAGCAGCGAGGGGTGAGTTCGAGCTTGCTGGCAGAGCGCTCTGCCTGCCTGTAGATCCGGGGCAAGAGCAAAGGAGAGGCCAGGATGCTTGCTGTTCGGAAGGACTTTCATTTTCCCCTCAAACGGGAGCAGTGGCAAGATGGCCCCGAGCCAAGCTCGGGAAGGGGTTAAAGAGAATCCAATGCCTGGAGGATTGAACCTAAGGTAACCAGTGGAGGGACTGTAGGAGAGGGATGAGGGTCGACAGGGGGCAAATGGGAGAAACCCCGGGTTGGAAGGAAGTCGAAGGGGCAAATCACCTGAGAGGATTGAGGTGATTGATAGAGAAGGTTCTCGAAGAACCTGGGCAGGGCTGGGGTGATGGACAAGGGTAGGAATAAGATTGACAGGGACGTATTTGGGGAAGTGGGGAGAAGAGGGTAGACTGACACCTCTGACAGATAGGTCAGTGGCAGGAAACTTTGGGACAAAGAACTTGGGGAAGGGCCCACTCTGAGGGGAATGAATGGGTATACACAGGAACAAACCATTCTATAGTTGACTAAGATAGAAATACCTCATTATAACAGAACAATCAAATAAACTCCAAAACAGAACACCACATTCTCTCAGTACAGGGCACAGACTGAAGAAGAGCAGAGCTGGACAGCTGGGTCCCCAGCACGTGCAGAGCTCACGGTATCAGTCACAGAAGTCCTGGGGGCTGCAGCCCCCATGCCACCCTACGGGCTAGTGCAGAGTCACAGTGTGCAGCCTGGAACCAAATTTCTCCCTCCTTTCCTCACTTCTCATGGCATCATCTCTTGCTGAGAAACTTGAACGAAGGAAGCATGCAAACCAGAAGCATAGGCAGGGGAGTGTGCCAGTCTGCAGCTGCTTAGCATCTCAAAAAGAAGACTGAATTCCTCGTATCTGAGGATTGAGATGCAGGCAGTCACTTTATTGACAGAATTAGTTCATATTCCAGTCCATCATGTGTACAGATAATGCACTGTGGGATTAAGCTACTGTAGCAATAAATTTCCTAACCTAATTTTAAAATATAAAAGCTCCAGTGAAGTGAGGCTTCATGGTGCACTCCACTCCATTCAATTTCCAGTCCTGCAGAAGAGCAGGTGAGAATGCCCTCCCTTAGGTTGCTGCTCTGTGTCTCTGACCTCCTCCTACAAAAGCAAATTTTCCAGGGAAGGAAATAGAGCAGCACTAAATCTCCCCTCCCTCCAGCTACCAGCATCTGCTGTCACTCTTGGCAGCTCACGTGAAAGGTCATATGGAGCAGGGCTCTGAGAAGCCCTCCAAGTAAAATAAGGAATGCTGTCTGGCACCAGAAGACCTGCCTCCCCTTGTCTGCTTCCTCTCCTCTTCTGCAGCAGTTCCTGACCACCCTGCTCTTCCAATGAGTTTCAGATAGCCACAAGCACTGCCAGTCCACTGCACCTTTGGTTTGGAAACAGGAGTGGCTGCTGAGTACTTTTGGCACATGAGATGCTGATTGCCACTGGCTATTGCAGCTCAGCAGCAGAAGGAGGAGGGAGAGAGCAACCTGTGGTGCAGTGATGCTGGGTAGACATCTCAGGCCTTTGTTCCTGTTTTGGGCTCAGGGAAGGCTGAATGCATCCTATGAGGTCTGATGGTGTCTGGGGATTGCTCAGTACCCACAGGCCTCCTGTGGCAGCAACTGAGGGACAGATATTGCAGCTGGTAAGGAAACCCCAAGGGCTGAGCAGCTTACACCTCAGCAGTGCAGCTGCTGAACTTGTCCATCTCTGCAGCCTCAGAGATGGGAATGGCTCTGCTACAGTGTGGTCAAGCCCCAGGGAACAAGGTGGCTGCATGTGCATGGAGCAGCTGTGCAGAGAGGCAGTCAGATGCCCCTCAAGGCATCACAAGTCAAAATCAGTGAGTAGTTGAGATTGGGAAGGACCCTTAAAGGTCATCTAGTCCAACCCCCAAGTCTTAACAGGTCATTGATTTCCATTCATGATTGAGCTGCCTTGCACTGCTAGTGAAACCAGAGTTTTTTGGAACTTCACTGAATTAAATTTTCATCTGGCCATGCTGCTAGGATGGTATTGTTAGAAACCACAGACATGAAGCCCATGTAATGCTGGTGGCAGTGGCTTTATTTCTCTTGGCCATGCTAGAGGAGTTCTTAAGCTACACCAGACTTCTCTGAGAAACTCGTTGTCTTTATGTTTGAAAAGGCAGCATTTACATTGCAGGCTCCAGTAATGTGCTTGGTATGTGCTACTTTAATATAATTTTAAGCCATTGATCAGGACAAAAAGAAATACCTGTGTTGGTGTGTTGTCTTCCTTTCTGGAAGCCAAAATGTTTGATGCTCCAAATGGTGTGCTAAAAGCATCTGCAGTAAGGAGACAGTGGCATCTTGTTTGCTTGAAAACTCCTGGGAAGAAGTATTCATGGCTTCTATATTTACAAAATCCAAATAAATTAGTACTGTTTGTGCTGTTTGAGTTCTTAAAGTGAAGTTCAAAAGGAGACTCACACCAAAAAACTACAGCATTTTCAGGTACTCATACCCTGTGCATAATTATTGCCTGCACAGAAGACTGCTACAACCTATTTACTTGTACCAGCTTCACAGCTGGCCTCTGGCCAGCAGCTGAGGTTCACCCCAGTTCTAGATGTGAACCTCAGGCAAGGTTTGCAGGAAGCCTTCAAAAAATACGAGTTGGTGGTTTCAGCAGAGCTCAGCAGCACCATCTCCACGGGCCTTCCTTTGCCTGCTTATTTTCATATCATATTTTACCATCTGCATTTCAAAGAGAAGTGTTTGCAATTTTTTTATGCACCAAGGTTGATATTAGGCACTAAAGTGGACAAATGCTTTTTGATTGGATTCTTTGGCCAATATGCGCAATGCTTACAAGTTCCCATTTAAAACATTTGTCACACAGGTGTGTAAAACACTCTGAAAAGCCTTTTCTTTCACTGCTGGCTCTCACTGCAAGCAGTTCCAGCCA
Organism: Irena cyanogastra; assembly: GCA_013397155.1. Taxonomy (NCBI): domain Eukaryota; kingdom Metazoa; phylum Chordata; class Aves; order Passeriformes; family Irenidae; genus Irena; species Irena cyanogastra. Next base: position 73 of record VWZV01012683.1, on the reverse strand, counting down.
GCTGCTTATCATCTCTGTGCACAGCAGAGTTTTATAAACTGATATAAATATATATTTATTTATTTATTATATC